>JAGDYQ010000076.1:2921383-2986108 GCA_021962125.1 Bulinus truncatus
TTCTAGCCTTCCATACAGGGCCGTTCTTAGGTACTGGGGTGCCGCAGTCAGAGGCTTCCTGGGTTGTTCCAGGCCCCTGGGGCAGGCTCGTAGCGAGCTTAACTCGCATCCGGGCCACAATACCTTTTAAATACCTTTTTAGCACCATCACACCCCCCTCCAATTCGAAAAACATATAATATTATATGTAAAATATACCATTTGGCGCCCCTTTGTGAGTAGAGCCCGGGGCATAATGCCCCCTTGCCCACCCCTCGCTAAACCTCTGCCCTGGGGGGGATTTAAAGAGAAATGGCCGAGCACCGGGGCCGCGGCCTTGTAAGGAGCCCCTTAAGACCCTGAATATACATTATTTTAGTTTAATTGTTTGTTTCTGTAACCATGGTAACTGAATGAATTGTAAGGTCCTAGCTCAACGCACAGCACCCTCCTTCACCTCCCCACCCACCCCAAACTTAAGTCTGGAACCAATTTGAAGACTTAAGTGGACTTTGGGATGGACTTGCTACTAAATTTCACCTGGAAGAATTTCCTTGGTTCACACCGATGATCGAAGCCGGGACTCTCAGGTTGAAAGTAGACATCATGGTCGACCACCCGTCCAACCTACAAAAGTTTAATACTTGGAAAAACAAACTTGATTGGGGAAAAAAAAAACCTAAGAACTAGTGTATGTCTTTATTTATTTTATTATCCCAATCAATACGGTCTCATTTTTTTTGTAAATCCTATTATATCTGATTTACTATTGAACGGTCAGTGGACAGATTGGTCAACCGTATGGGATTGTCTCAACATACCACCGCGGAGAGATACATTAACTAATCATCCAGCGGTATAGATAAGTGGGCTTAGACCACGTTGCCAGGAAGGTGTTGTACTGTATACATTGCCAGGAAGGTGTTGTACTGTAGACATTGCCAGGAAGGTGTTGAGCTGTGAGTTATAAGGGAATACAACCGATGGAGCAATCTGGCAAATACTCTTATTACTCAGTGAAAGTGATAGGATATTTTAATTTAGATTTTAGACTTAGATTTATTTACAGTGTTCCGTAACCATTGTGCCGCGGCACATGTGTGTGCCACAAGACAGAGCTGGGCGTGCCATAGCAAAAAAAAAAACAACTGAATATTTGAAATTTGCGACGATTCATCGATAAATGTTTTTTTTTTCCTGACAAAGGTTCAAAGTTTACATTAAGATCACAACAACAACAACCGAATACAACCAATCAGTGGATAGAGAAATACCTGAAAGATATAAATATCGATTTGTAAGGTGTGTTAATCAGGCACGCAGAGAGGGGGGGGCAGAGGGGGTCATTGCCAGGGGGCCCGCGTCTGTAAGGGGGCCCGGCCGCCCCGACCATGTCAATTTTTTCACGACTTATTGTTTATTAAGGGGCCCGCAATGATGTCCTGCCCTGGGGCCCCGTGTTGGCTCTCGGCGCCACTGGTGTTAATGATGATCAATGACTATTGTGTGTGTATTTTTGTAGCTGGTTTACAGAGGTCTAAATAAACTCAAAGGGGGAGGGAGTGGTGCGTCATTTGTTCGGAAACCTGGTGTAAATTTACAGAGACCAATTTAAACACAGACATTTCATTCATTCCGCGATCTAATCAAATTAACACTGTTTGAAGTGTTACAATTTCAAAGGGGGGTGGGAGGGAGCCAGATTTGTTAACAAAAATACGGTGAATGTTAGAAGAGGTCGGGGGGCGGGCGCACCCAGAAATTCTGGGCCCCTAGCCCCAATGAAGACTTTAACTGCCAATTTTTGTTGAAAAATAAATAAAAACTGTACCTTGCCCAATGAAACTGTCCCCCTTTAACTCCCATTATTTTTGTTGCAAAAATAAATAAAAAAAACTGTACCCTAAACACTACAGACCCCGACACCCCCCCCCCCCAAAAAAAAAAGTGTCTAGGTTCATCAATCACTGTTTCATATATAATCATTCCATTGTTCAAAAACAATCACACAATACTGCACAACGAATATATTATGTTTTTATCATAGTTTTTCATTACTGTGACTAACTAAACAACAACTACCAGCTACTATCATGTTTGTTTTTTGAAGTTTTTTGATGCAGAATGTTGAATGACTGGTCAAATAATGAGCCAAAAAAATATATTAACTATATCGAATAAATCATCGCGCCAAATTAAAGACACGTTAGATAATTTTATATGGATGCTCATTTTTGTGTGCATGCCTTTGATTTTTACCTAAGTGTACCGCTGAATTTGTGTCCAGGTGTGCCGCGAGTTAAAAAAAAGGTTGGGGAACATTGTTCCAGAATGTTATTGATTTTCGTATTAAAAAAAACCCAGAAACTTAAGGATCAATTTCAGTCTTCCTCTGTGAAGTGAAGAAAAGTTGTGATTGATTTACTTTGTCCTTGTGTCAGATGAACTCTTCATGTAGATGCGTTGTTATTGGCCAAATTTATTTGGCCTACTCGCTGGTTGACTTTTTTGATGTATAAACTAATAAACTAATAAGAAATATGTGGAATTGTTTGTGGCTTTGTTTGTGGAGTTATTTGCAGTATAGCTCTACTGATTTAAACTATCTATCTATCTATCTATCTATCTATCTATCTATCTATCTATCTATCTATCTATCTATCTATCTATCTATCTATCTATCTATCCATCTATCTATCTATCCATCTATCCATCCATCCTTTATCTATCTATCTATCTATCTATCTATCTATCTATCCATCCATCCATCTATCTTCTCTATCAGTCCAGCTGTATTTCTGCCTTTATTTAATGTTACAATCTATTTAAGATTTTTTTTTTTATATTTTGCGGAAACGTTGACAAATGGTCGGTATTGTCCGATAACGAGTTCAGGTCTCAATGAGAAAGCCTGGCTGTTCCCAGAGACGCTCCTAGAAGTACTCGAGTGTGTGTGGGTGAGGGGAGGGGGTGAGGCTTTTGCAGACATGGGCGAACTATACCCGCGAACATGTTTGAAAATGACTTTTTTTCTGTCGAGACAATTTTTTTTTTACGGAAGTTCGCAATAAATCATTTAATGGCTACATTTAGCCATTTATTGAATTATATAAACATCAGTATTACTGCTACATTAGCTGAGATTATATTATTAAACACAGCACGGTTGGCCTAAAGATGGCGACCGTCAGTGACCTATTTAATTAATGAGTTTTATGCGGCCCGCAGTGAAATCGTCGTTTTTTCAGCTTATTATTTCATGACTTGTATTCATTATATCTTGTTAAATTGATTACGGTGCCGTTAGCTGGTAGTCGAGGCTCTCGACGAATATCCCTGAAATTGATGTCACGTGATCCGAAAAAAAAGAATTGATCGATCTAATATTGGAAAAATTAAGACAATAGAAATAAAAAAAATCATAATTAAATAATAAAAAAATAAAAAATAAGCAGACTTTTCGGGGACACAAGACAGAGACTATTGGGGGCCCTAGACATAGACTATTGGGGGCCCTAGACAGAGACTATTTAGGGGCCCTAGATAGAGACTATTGGGGGCCCTAGACAGAGACTATTGGGGACCCTAGACAAAGAATATTGGGGACCCGAGACAAAGAATATTTAGGGGCCGTAGAAGCCTATTTTGGGGCCCTACATAGTATTGGGAGGTCCTAGAGAGAGGCTATTTTGGGGGCCTTACAGATACTTTTTAAGGTCATTGAAAGAGACTATTTGGGGGCTCTAGAGAAAGAAGAACTGGGGGCCCAAGACAGAGATTTTGTAGAACCTTTAGGCCAAAGTACCGTTCCGGGCCCCGACAGTTTCAGATTTGATAGGAAAAAAAAATGTACCGGAATAAGACCCTTTAACATTTGGGGGTCTAAGGCGATTAGTTTTCCCTGCCTGTTTCTACGGACACAAGGACACAACGTGCAGTGAATACTGTTTTAAAACTGGAGCAAACTGGTTCACTTGGCACTCGCTTCTAATTAACGGAACCATCTAGAAAAAAAAAAGGTATTTAACGTGGGAGCTAGAGAGATTGATTAACCAGCGACCAGTGTTCCCGTTTGAGTCGTTGAACTAATTCTTCACATCTCTGAACATTTGGATTTGACAATGTCTACGACCTCTGGGTAGCTTTTTCCCCAAAATAAAATAAATAAAAAAAATGCCATTAAAGGCAAAGGGTTGGGGGATTAGAGGCTTCAACTTTCACCTTTGACCTTGTTAAACTTTCAGTAGATAATGAATCATTTTTTTACTTTCTTTCTTCTTTCTCTTCCAGTAAATTTCCCTTGGGTTAAACCAACTCCAGCTTCTCTCTGAGAAACGGGAAAAGCAGCAGGCTTAAAAATGTACATTTTTATGGCTATATTTAGCAGGTTTATTGTCATATATAATGTTAAGTATATTAGCACGGTTCCCATGACGACGATTTACATTTCCAGCTGTATGGCGCTTCCTTACAACTGTTGCGCTCTATTGATGTTTTGTATTCCCACATGGCCTGTAACTGAATTCAAAAAGTTCAACGCAAGATATACTGCTTCCTGTGTAAATCACATTAGAAAATGTCCATTTTACTAAATTTTGTATTTTATTTCTTAAATGATCAATAATTTTTGGCGAAGATATATTTATCCAGTGCCGAACCTAGGAATTTGGGGGCCCGGGGGCTTGGCCTCTTTGGAAGGAGGCCCTGTATTTTGACATTCGTTACAGTGACATGAGATAATGTAAAAAAAAATTTTGGCCCCCCCCTCAAGCTAGGGCCCCGGGGGACTTTCGAATTTGGACCCCCCTCCCTCCCTAGGTACGCCTCTGTATTTACCTAATTAAGCATATACACTTGTATAGAAGTGTGTAGTATACAGGTGTACATTTGAAATATTATTTGTTGATAAAGTTATTAATTGGGGAATGTGTAAACGGTCGCCATATAATTGTGTGTTTCAATTTTTCTTTTCTGTAATCATCTCTGATCGTGAGATAACCAAAAAAATTTTTTTTAATTATGAAATGTTGGGGCCCACAAGTTAATTTTACTAAAGGCCCTTTCTCTCCGGACTGGTTTAACCACTGGGTTATATGGCTACTGGCTTAGGCAGTAAATCTGATATTTGTTAAATGTTTTTGTCATTTTGAAAGCTGTTATAGCCCCCCCCCCCTTTTTTTTTTGGTAACGAACCTTGGGTTCACAGTAACCTTAATTCGGCGCCCTGACGCTCAATCGGGAGGGGGGGGGGGCTGTTACAATTAAGGAGTTTTGATGCCCGGTTTGATTAAACGTAATATCTGTATTATTTAAAATACAAATCAAAATGAAGTGACTTGTGTCGATTAAACTTGTGATTTAATTTAGATTGAGCATTTTAATCATTGCGTTTATTTAGATTAATTTATCTTATCGAGCAGCGGCTCTAAGTTTAATAAACTTTTTTTTTTTTTTGATCATATACAGTGGATTCCGCTTAATTGGGACAGCCGCTTATTTGGGACAAATCTCAAAGAAACCAAACCAAGAAGCCAATAGTAAATGTGTATGTTTAATTGGGACAGCCGCTTAATTGGGACAAATAGCCTCGGTCCCGATGTGTCCCAATTAAGCGGAATTTTTTACCAACCCCTCCCCCCACCCCCACCCGCACCGCCCCCAAACCCCTACACACACCTTGACGTCATCGCATTGCAAGGGCTGCATTATGTAAATTAACTCAGCAAAAAAACGAAACTTAAGGCTCACATATGACACTGAAAAGAACAGACAAGATTCATTTAGGGAAAATAATTATTATTCACAATGTATTACATTACAGAGATAATGTCACAAAACAATCAGGAGATGGAATCATCAACATCACATTAGCATAACATTGAAGACATTCAATCATTGATTGATTTTACATTTCATTTTTTTTGTTATCTTTTGCATAACATAGTCATATGATTGTCATGATTTGTACAAATGCAAGGTTTAATTTTTAAATTATATCGGTCTTGTTGGCAATAAGTAATTTATAAGAGGTATGTAGCATCTTCTCCATTTAAACAGGTATTCTAAAATTTAAGTATCACATTATAAAGCATTCATATAGAAAATATCAACATTCAAATGTATTACATAATGTTATGTTTTCGTACAATATTCGTCAATATCTGCATGCTTACAAAGACCTGGCATTCAATTAAATCTCGTTCACCCCGGCATACAAGAGTCGTAGCAGTTCTAAATAAATGACTGATAAAACTCAATCCTCACGAAACTCGACCAAAATAAATTTACATCACGAGTTATAAATAATAAACAATTTCATTTGTTTTAATGACCATTTCACTTAAGGTATGAAAGAAATTCAAAGTGTAGTGAACTTAAAATAGCGATATTGTATTTAAAATAGCGATATTGTACTTTGAAATACCGTTATTATATTTAAAATACAGTTGCTGTATTGTAAAAGAATGAAATATAAATCCTCTATCTTGAAAAATATTCTTTAGAAAAAGTTCCCTTCTTAGCCCTAACGGGGCATCGGGGCAGATGAAGTGTAGAATCCATCTGTTTCTATAACCTCGGCATATGAAGGGTTTGTGTTGTTAGCACAACGCCCAGCCGCCTTTACTTCCCCATCTTAAGTCAGGTACCCATTTAAAGCTGGGTAGACTTGTGGGACGACTTTGCACCAAATTTCACCTGGAAAAATTCCACCGAGGATCGAACCCAGGACTCTCAGGTCGACAGTCGAGTATCTGCACCATTCCGTCCCATTCTTTAGAAAGTTCAAAATAACTTTTAACCCCCTGAATGAATTAATGAAATGTTTATATAAAGTCTAAGATCAAAAAAATATAAAACATCACTGGGTCTCAAACCTTTACTCCTCGCCACCCACTTTGATTTGTTTTTGCCACCCACTTTGATTTGTTTTTGCCACCCACTTTGATTTGTTTTTGCCACCCACTTGTTTTTGCCACCCACTTTGATTTGTTTTTGCCACCCACTTTGATTTGTTTTTGCCACCCACTTTGATTTGTTTTTGCCACCCACTTTGATTTGTTTTTGCCACCCACTTGTTTTTGCCACCCACTTTGATTTGTTTTTGCCACCCACTTTGATTTGTTTTTGCCACCCACTTGTTTTTGCCACCCACTTTGATTTGTTTTTGCCACCCACTTTGATTTGTTTTTGCCACCCACTTTGATTTGTTTTTGCCACCCACTTTGATTTGTTTTTGCCACCCACTTGTTTTTGCCACCCACTTTGATTTGTTTTTGCCACCCACTTTGATTTGTTTTTGCCACCCACTTTGATTTGTTTTTGCAACCCACTTTGATTTGTTTTTGCCACCCACTTTGATTTGTTTTTACCACCCACTGATTTGTTTTTGCTACCCAACTGGAAAGAAAAACTACGACAAATGAAAGATAATTAAAATGTCATTAACTGTGGGCTATAAATAAAATGTAACTTTATTTTACAAAGATTTTTAAGCATGCACACATACATAGGTTTTTCGATCCTTTGATTATAAAATTTTAAATTATGTCGCGACCTTCCTGAAAATTCGCCCTCGAGCCACACTCTGAGAATCACTGACATGGAACACTAGTCCAGACATTGGTTTAAAAGTCAGCCTTAAACATATACCCCACACACACACACTTTTCGTATGTTTGTATAAAACTTTCTACACATAGTAGAAGTGTACCAGTGCTACTCCATTTAAACTTGGACATAATGTAATAATAATAGAGACATATATTATATGTGTGTGTCCGGAAATTGTCTTTCTGTAGTCCCCCCCCCCCCCAGACAATATCAATAGACCATAGGACACAATGAAATATTTCATCTTTATATGTACAAGAGACTGCAATATATTTTTGTAGCAATGATGTTTGATGTGGTGCCATACAAAATTAATATAATTTTAACACAGATTCGGATTTGGTACATGAATTAGTTGGGTTTTTTTTTGCTTGTTTTTTATTTGGGTTTTTTTTGTTTGTTTTTGACTTTAATTTTTGTAAATTTTATTATTAAATTTAAATAATCGAAACATGTGGTTTATAGATTGGAAGGCTACATTAACATGAATCATCATTGTGCATTTTGAATGGTATAAATTAAAGTTGTCTTAGCCCCTACAGGACCATCGGGGCGGATGACGTTAGGAATACATCTGTTTCTGTAACCACGACATATGAATGTATTGTGTCGTTATGACAACACCCTGTCGCTGTTACTTCCTCGAATAAAGTCAGGAACCGATTTAAAACTAGGTGGACTGGCACCAGAACCTGGAAAATTCCACTGGTTCTCACAGATGAACATACCTGGGACCAGGCCCACCGACAGAAATTTCGGGCCCCTGGGCAGGGCTGTCACGCCCCCCCCCCCGTGCTGATAATAATATTTTCAAAAGTTGATTGGCCTGATCAGTCCGTGCCCCTAAAACTCGCCGGGCCCCTGGGCATTTGTCCCCCCTCCCCATGGGGGGGGCAAGGGGGGCATTTGCTCCCCCCCCCCACATTTAAAAAAAATGTCATAAAGTTGTTATTTGCCCCCCCCCCCTTGAAAATATTTGCCCCCCCTGGAAAAATTCCTAGCGACGCCCATGCCCCTCCCCCCTCTCGGCGGCACTGCCCGGGACTCTCAGGTCGACAGTCGAGGGCTCGACATCTCTAGGACACCTGCCCCTCTCTGAATACTACGCTCTGGTCTATATAATTTTTTGAGATCAATTTATCTGGAATGTCATAATAGAAAAACACATTATTCACAGACACCACCCACTCACAGATCGATTAGTTTTTACTGTTTATTAACACCAATACTGTACTATCAGAGTATTTTGTTGTTACTGTGTATGGCTTTGTTCAGTAGGTTACCAGGGGCGGGCCTTAATGAGGCCCTGGGTTCTAGAGTTTAGTTTTATATTTTTTTTTCAATCCCGTAACCCAGCGCGGGGCTATCCCAGTTTCTGATGTGACTAGACTAATGTTTTGATAGATTTGATGTGACTAGACTAATGTTTTGATAGATTTGATGTGACTAGACTAATGTTTTGATAGATTTGATGTGACTAGACTAATGTTTTGATAGATTTGATGTGACTAGACTAATGTTTTGATAGATTTGATGTGACTAGACTAATGTTTTGATAGATTTATTAAATATGATAGTTTAATCTATTAATTCGATTGTAGGGTTCATGTAATTTTGATTAGTAGCGCTGTTTTGTGTATGTATGTTTGGTTAGTAGGGAATCTTCTTTCTTGTGCGTGTGTGTCTGTGTTTTGCTGAAGCCATCAATAAAGAATTATGAAGAAGGAGAAATAGCTAGATCAGCTGGCAGAGATTATGATGGTCCCCTGTCCCCAGTAAAAAATGTCCGTCAAACCTGAAAAGTACTTTCACCTACGGCCCCTATACTTATAAGAATCTCTGCTTGCCCCCCCCCCCCCGGGACGCACGGAAATAGCGGAAAGGTTGACGTAAATGTAGTGACTTCAAGCTAAATTCTTACATTTAGTTTAACGGTGTGGTATTTGCAATGTAACTAAAAAATCTTGGAATTTAAAAAAGTCTAGGAATTATAATGTCAAGGAACTAAAAATGTCTATGAACTAAAATAAATAGGAACTATAAAAGTCTAGGAGGAAAACTCTGTGGAAAGCCCTAAATTTCAGTTTTTAATTTTCCATTGGTCTCCTACAGTTTATATAGGTTCGTTTCATCATATCAGAATTGACAGATTAAGGGAGGCAATTTTCTACAGTGTTAAAATCGTAATTGCTAATGAATAGGACGATAATAAATTAAAGAAAATCATTTAAACAGCAATGAGTCATACATTTGGAGAAGATAATGATGAGATGGGGTTATGTCGTAGTGTCAAAAATATAAGGTTCTTGCATTCAATGCACTTCATTTAAAAAACAAACAACCTAGCCACTGTCAAAGAATAATACTAAAACATTGGTTTTAATTCATCTACCGTTGGTGTAACTTGCAAGTGAACGGGAACTGTCATACGTTAGTTAAAAAAAATAATCATTTACCACAGTGATTTGTTTTGGATATTTCTTTTACGTTATCACAATAAAATACCACAAAAAAATTAAAACAAAAAAAAAAGATTTTCATAAAATATTCCTGCACATCACCACAGATTTCAGTCAAATGAAAAAAAAATCATTTTAAATATTTATCATGTGTGATTAATGATTAAAGAATTCCAAGAATCTTTTTAATACCGTAGTTACATGACTTCAACATCAAAATGTCTTAACAATTGTACCTGTTTGTTATAGACTACACGTCATCTTTGACTTTATCAATATACTGTATAAACTCATGTGTGTGTTTGTTTCTTAGCACAATCTCTTCAACTTCATAGTTACATTATTTAGTCAATATAGTTTCTATGACATGTTTTACCTGTGGGTTTTAAAAACAACACAATATATGCGACACTACAGATTAACGTAGGCCTATACATCATTATATAGTCTTTGATATATTAGCTTTTGTTTTTTTTTTTTTGTTGTAACTGGGAGACCACAATCTCTTTTAGAATTCAGATACATGAATACATACTTACACATGTACACATTGCTGGTTATGGTACACACAACACCGTCCATTGATACATGTACACATCATTTGTTTATCTGCTGGATGTGATCTGTGTTTTATATATGTACAAGATGACATAGAAACGCCCCAGTATATATATTTATATATGTGCTAAATCAATGTTATTGTAACTTTCTCTGTCATTCCATTGATTCTTCTTGTAGGGTTGTTGCTTGATTTTTCCCACTCTTACACACATGGAGTCGCAGTATTTTAGCTGATGTATTCTACACCTCAGTTGACACATGATAGTCGTCCAGGTTTATGAAGATCTGATGTATTCTACACCTCAGTTGACACATGATAGTCGTCCAGGTTTATGAAGATCTGATGTATTCTACACCTCAGTTGACACATGATAGTCGTCCAGGTTTATGAAGATCTGATGTATTCTACACCTCAGTTGACACATGATAGTCGTCCAGGTTTATGAAGATCTGATGTATTCTACACCTCAGTTGACACATGATAGTCGTCCAGGTTTATGAAGATCTGATGTATTCTACACCTCAGTTGACACATGATAGTCGTCCAGGTTTATGAAGATCTGATGTATTCTACACCTCAGTTGACACATGATAGTCGTCCAGGTTTATGAAGATCTGATGTATTCTACACCTCAGTTGACACATGATAGTCGTCCAGGTTTATGAAGATCTGATGTATTCTACACCTCAGTTGACACATGATAGTCGTCCAGGTTTATGATTATCCTCCTCCCCCCATTAATGTTGGGTGTCATGGGCGGAGATGTCTCCACTAATGCCACTTCATCCTTCTGTGCTGCCTCTGTCATGGCAGATAGTTTAACCTAAGTGAAGATTTTAAAAAAACAACAATAATTAATGACAAATTAATCTAACCTTGTTCAAACCATATCCATTAACTGTTTCTGAATTTAAAAGCAATTATTTAATCAAAATTAAAATTATTGTTTGAATAAATTGGGGGGGGGGGGTGGAAACCCAACTTTCTCTTAATAAATGTTGAAACAACTATTTTTTTTTGGTTGAATGTAATTATATATTTACAAGAATTAGGTTTCTAACTGTGTCCATTATCACCTGCGATTTGAAGTCTTTTTTTTCTTTTTTACATCATAAAGATTTAAATGATATTATTAAGGTTAAGAAACTATTTGAGGATAATTTAAGTCCCTCAAACACATGTCCAGCAGATGTACTTGTCAATACACATTTTCTAATTAAATGAATTAAGTATACTTTTAGTTGTTCTGTCTAAAAGCACTTTGAAATTGACTTTTTTTTTCCTCATTTTTTTTTAAATTTTTCTTCATTTTATGAACAAGGAAGAAAATGGAATTTTAATAAAAAAAAAAACCTTTGTAAATATTGACTTTTATTTCAATTCTTAGACCATACAATTATTTAAAGACATTTTACTGACTAAAAAAAAACTGTGATCGCTAATATGTATTTACTAGTTTATTTATCTATCGCTGGCTCCCACGCTTTTAGTTATTTTATAAGAAGCACATAAATATTTATATTTGTATTATACAAGTTTACTTTTTAAAATGATATATTTTTTTATGCTTGCTCTTTGTTATTCATATTTTTTAGTGTCTAAGTACTCAACTTGTTTTGGTTTGAATAGTTCCAATACACTAGTGTCTAACTATTCAACTAGTTTGGTTTGAATAGTTCCAATACACTAGTCAGTAATGTACACTGAAGTCTATAAATATGTTATTTTATAATGTCTTATAATTTAAACTGTTCATTTCACCTGCTTTTTTGTTTCAAATCGAGACTGGGAATAGAGAAGATGTTGATAAATAATTTCAAATATTTAAGACACCCATCTGTCTACCGCGAGACAGAGTGACTGTAATACAGGCCCGTAGCGTGCGGAGGTGGGGGGAGGGGCACTTAGTAAAACCTGCCCCCCCGCTATTGCCTGGCCCCTTGCTGTAGAATGCCTGGCCCCTTGCTGTAGAATGCCTGGCCCCCTGCTGTAGAATGCCTGGCCCCCTGCTGTAGAATGCACCAATGGTCCCTGCTGTAGGAATGCCTGGCCCCCTCGCTGTAGAAATGCCTGGTCCCTGCTGTGAGAATGCTGCCTGCAGCCTACTTGCCAGGAATGCGCATCCCTGCTGTGGTAGAATGCCTGGTCCCTGCTGTAGAATGCCTGGCCCCTGCTGTAGAATTTTCACGCTGCGGGGCTGCTTTAATAAAAGCCTGTTATAAAAAGGGGGAGGGGGGGCTAGCAATTTTCATTTAAACTGCGCGAATCGTAGATTGAGATTTTTGTGCATGGGTGGGTGGGGGTGGGTGGTTCCGCAGAAAAACAAATTGACCAGCCCTCCAATCCTCACAGAAAAACAAATTGACCAGCCCTCCAATCCTCACAGAAAAACAAATTGACCAGCCCTCCAATCCTCACAGAAAAACAAATTGACCAGCCCTCCAATCCTCACAGAAAGGCAAATTGACCAGGCCCCCCAAATCCTCACAGAAAAAACAAATAGACTAGCCTTCCGATCTTTACAGAAAAATTTAAACTACTGAAAAGAAAAAAGTGATTGTGTTTTACAGAACTACTTTTAAAAAAATTGTATCTTTAAAAGTATTAGGACGATTTTTCCAATTTTTTTTTACTGCAAAAAATTTTAATCTTTTTTTTTTGCTTAAGGGCATTAGGGCATTAGGGCATTATGACATTAGGGCATTACGACATTATGACATTATGACCTTAGGGCATTACGACATTAGGGCATTATGACATTAGGGCATTACGACATTAGGGCATTAGGGCATTACGACATTATGACATTACGACATTATGACATTATGACCTTAGGGCATTACGACATTAGGGCATTATGACATTAGGGCATTACGACATTATGACCTTAGGGCATTATGACATTAGGGCATTATGACATTAGGGCATTAGGGCATATGTATAATTTCTAAATTGTTTTATGTTCTGGAAATTACATGTCGCTTTATTTTAACTTTTTTATATGAAAAATAAATTAAGACTTTATCTGTATCAGTGTGTGTGTGTGTGTGTGGTGGGGGGGGGGGGGGGGGGGGGGGGGGGGGGGTGGGGGGGGGGGGGGGGGGTGGGGGGGGGGGGGGGGGGGGGGGGGGGGTGTGTCTGTAAGATTGAGATGAAATCTCTTAGGGACCATAAACAACTAAAAAAGACGGTTTGTGCATCGCCCTTCTTTCATCCCCCCCACCCATAGCTGATAGTATAACGGACATGAAGGCCTTTAAACATGACCTAAAAATGTATTGGCCCTCACTGGAGATCGAACCTGGGGACCCTCAGGTCAATAGTCGAGCGCTTTACCACACGACAGTCCGTCCCGTCCCATTGTATATTATCAGTCACAACAACCAGTTTATGTCGAGGGTTGACACACTAGTCAAATTATCAGACACATAAACAGTTAAACAGTGTGAGTTGACACATGACTTACCTGAAGATGTCGGTTGCCTAATTTCATATTGCTTTGTTTTAATAATTCTAATTGTGTGTACAGTCGCCGGAACTCTTCCTGTCATGAAAAATAGAATAGTCAGTAAACGGGTGTTTAGTCATTTAACAATTAGAAAACAGTAATCTTTAAAACAAATAGGCCATTTAATTTCATAATACGGAACTCCTGTTTAAGTCCGTTGTGTCATAAAGAAATAACATTGAAAATATAGTGCAGTAAACAGTGAATACAGTGCAGTAAACAGTAAATATAGTGCAGTAAACAATACATTTTTAATACGGAAAAAATATTGCCGAACGAGTTACGCAAGAAAAAAAATCACTGGATAATACAATGCTGAACAATTAAAATAAAAGAAGTCAGATTAGTGTTTCAAATGTAAATTAAATAATATATTTATCGCAATTACATTTTTTTTCTTTGTTTAGGTGTACAAAACACTATGTTGTTATGTGTACACATTCTGTAGACCTGTAATCTAACAGCACTATGTGTACACATATTGTAGACCTGTAGTCTCACACCACTATGTTTTTATGTGTACACTATACTGTAGACATGTAGTCTCACACCACTATGTTAATATGTGTACACATACTGTAGACATGTAGTCACACAGCACTATGTTGTTATTTTTTATTTTATACATTATATGTTGTTTTTTTTATTTTTTTTTACATATGTTATCACAGAACTGAAGTTGTGGTTTGTTTATACATAAAAAAATATATATTTTCTCTCCCCTTATTTTTATTGAATGTCACTAGACCAATGTTATACTACTTAGAATGACTGGTCAGTGTGTACTTATATGGTCTCGTAGTGACACCATCTATGTCAGCACTTTTTAAAGTATGAGGTATCAATTGCTCACTGGCTCGTTTCTTTCCACACAGTTTATCTCTTCACAGGTTTCACAAAACTTAGTTCCTTGATTATAAAGTAGGTTTCACTACCACTCTATGGCTCACTTTAGCACAATGGCTCACTACCACTCACTGGCTCACTACCACTCACTGGCTCACTACCACTTAATGGCTCTCTACCACTCAATGGCTCACTGTCATTCTATGCTTCGTTTTACTACCACTCCATGTTTTACCAGCATTACAGGTCGTATCCATTCACTACCAGCAGATTCGCTCTCTAGATTTTTCATGGGGCCCACTACCACACAATGGTCACCAGCAGATATAGACCCCCTGTTAGCATCACTGGTTCTGTTTCATATGACCCACTACCACACAATGGCTCACTACCACGGAATGGCTCACTATTGCAGATGGTCAGTGCAGCATGGACCGGTACAACTGATGGCCCAGTCCATACAGTGGCCCACGTGCATTAATGTTATATCACTTCCTAACCCCCCTCTCCCCCTCCCCCCACACACACATTTTCAGTTCGTTTAACGGTTTTCTACAACAATATCCTCTTTAAATCTTGATATTTAAAGACATCATTATAATTAACACAAAATTTCATATAATCCCCTTTTTTTTTTTCAAAAACCTCATATTCCAACCATAGAAGATGGAACGTCCATTCTGAAGAGTTACTGATAATAAGATTTCATTTCTCCATTTTAAAAAAAAATCAAACTTACAGAAACAAAGAGAAAACAAATGGTGTCTGTAAATCTTGAGATATTTTACAAAGAGTTTTATTTTCATCGCTCTTTGTGATTGGGCGTGGGAGAGGAACTTGACTCGGTCTTTTTCTATCAGGATATTATCCAGAAGACCGAAATTTGATAATTGATTTAAAGTATTTTTTTTAAATATCGATCTCTCCATACACATTTTGGAGTGGGCGTTTTTGATTGGTTGTGGAGGTGACTTTATTTACCTTTCTGTTGTTTTTTTTTATCACTTGTTATGACCTGAATACTGATGGCTAGACAAATGAGTCAAGTTATGGCTGGACCATTGAGAGAATTCATTGCGCGGTTACACCGATGCCTGAAATAAATTCAGTAGCAATGAGTGGCATAATGGCTGATAAAGTCTGGACCACTGAGTGGCCTAATGGCTGATAAAGTCTGGACCGCTGAGTGAGATAATGGCTGATAAAGTCTGGACCACTGAGTGGCCTAATGGCTGATAAATTTTGAACCGCTGAGTGGCCTAATGGCTGATAAAGTCTGGACCACTGAGTGGCCTAAAGGCTAATAAATTTTGAACCGCTGAGTGGCCTAATGGCTGATAAAGTCTGGACCACTGAATGAGATCATGGTTGATAAAGTTTGGGCCACTGAGTGAGATATGGCTGATATAATTTTTGGCCACTGAGTGAGAAAATGGCTGATAAAGTTCGGACCACCGAGTGAGATAATGGCTGATAAAGTCTGGACCACTTAAGACAATCGAGATGAAAAATGGCCTGTGCAACTCAAAACTCAACTGATAAATGATTGGCTGTTAAATCAAGGGAATTAATTCTTGATCCTAGACATTAAAAACGGAAGTGGGGGGGGGGGGTAACAGTTGGACTAGTGAAGTGAAACCATTGACACTAACGTCCTAACCGGTTTACTAAATAAAAATCTCCCATGTTGGAGAAACTAGACCATAATCAAAAGTCACGTATCTGCTCATTTATTCCAACCAATCACCGACAACTACCGGTTGAAATGTTTACTTTGAACATGTCCCCGCCATATTGATTTCGATTTTTTTTCTCTGATTAAGAAATAGACTAAAAAATGATTTTAAAAAGAAAAACAAATTTAAAAAAGACCATTAAAAAATTTACTGTCGTAGTCATCGATAACAACTCGGGACCCCCCTCCAGCTAAATGTTTGAGGTGGGCCCTGATAAGATAATAATGTACCAAGTTGGGGGGGCGCCTCAAGTCTCGGGGGGGGGAGGCTGCCTTAATTAACGATCGCGCGTAAAAAATGACTTCGTCGGTGTTAACTGTGAGTTTCTCCTTAATTACCTACTTCAAAGAAATGAACGTTATAAATGTATCAGAGCTCTTTATATGATAATTAATTGAAAACTGTATGAATGTTGTGTCTGTAGACCAGTTTAAAAAAAAAAAAAAAATAAGCAAAAAGGAATCTTGCTGAAGATGGACTTTGATATGAAGGAACAGTACACAGAACATACAAAAATAAAACAATACAAATAAACAAACATCGAACTGAATGACTTTGTCCCTGATGCTGATGAGATTTATTGGTGTCCTCGTCTCCATGGAGATACAAGGGACGCAACCAATGTCAGGGGGAGACTACCGATGTCCATTTTGGTGTGAGGCCAGGCTCGTGACAAATGTCAACAGTTTTCAAACCCATCCATTAAGTGACTCCCCCCTCTTAAACCCAACAAACCTCCCTCCTCCCCCGCCAAATCTCTTCTTCCGTGTACAGAAATTCAAACTGATGTCGCATGGGTGGTCAAGCGTTTGTACAATTAGCCTGGATTTTAACAGTCGCGGGATCACTTCCTGGGTGCCCCATGGGCGCAGCTTTTAAGTCGATTTAACCCGATCGCTACCCATTTGGCCCCCCGTGCAATATGGGGGCCCCCGCGCTCATTTGATCTACTTTCGTCCTGTCAGTTATTCACTACAACAAAAACACACGCCAAGGCCGACACTGTCTTGAGCTTTCTCTGTCGTTGCCTCTTCAGCTCAACAAAATTTCACCAGCCATGAGTCAGTCTTATATACAGGGCCGATGAGCCCAAAAGGCCCCGATGAGCCCAAAAGGCCCCGATGAAAAGAAGCTGTACACAGATTTGCACGAGCAAATGTACTAGCAATAGATTACTGCCCTCATACACACGGCTTATACACATATTTACACAACATGTACAAATGTATTCATCAAGAAATAGGCCCAAATGCAAAGATTGATCATGTAAACCCGTATGAAAACCAAGTTGGGCTTCACTGCTACATTGTTCTTCATTCGACTTTAATATAAAAAAAAAGTTAAGCTCCCATAGACCTAAAGGGTCATCGGGGTCATCGGGGTAGATGAAGTGTAAAAATAATCTGTTTCTGAAACCACGGAATGTGAAGAGAATATGAAGTAAGCACAACCCCTCAGTGGCGTAGCGAGGGAGGGCAAAGAGGGGGAGGGGGAAACATGCCCCGGGCGCTACTCACAAAGGGGCGCCAAATGGTATATTTTACATATACTATTATATGGTTTTCGAATTTGGGGGGGGGGCGCTAAATCGGTATTGTGCCCGGGCGCGACTAAGCTCGTTACGCCACTGAAACGCAAGACACATTTACTTCCCCAACTTTAAGTCAGGTTCCCATTTAAAGCTGGGTGGTCTTAAGGGATTTTTAACCAACATTTACCAGGGCCTGCAAATTTTCCTTTCGTTCTCACCGAGGTTTGAACCGGGGACTCTCAGGTCGACTGTCGATCGCTCCTCACCAATTTTTAATATGCCACCTATAAAAATATTTTGCCACGAAACATTGTAACAATGTAAATGATTACTTCACCTGTACATTTAGCGGGGAAAAAAAACAATAACAACCTCCTGTGGAAATATTTGTACGCCATATTATTATACATTCAGAGTAATTTCCCCTTGCTACGCTCTTAGATTATCACTGTAGACTTGGTTAATCTTGGCTTAGAGTAGATTAAAAAAAACGTATGACTCAAATGTGCTTAAATTCCCACATCGGCTTAATGTTGTCCTTACCTACAGAATACTGAAAACTTTTTTTTCTAAAATAGGATTTCTTTTTTTTAAATCGTAAAATTCAGGTACAACAAATTGGATAAACAAAATACAAAAAAAAAAAAACATCTATCTGATCCTTTCCTTTTACATCACAGATACACACTGTATATAGAAGTCAGGTTATCATGTTCCTTCTAATTCATACTTAGTAACAGTTGCACACTGTTTATAGAAGTCAGGTTATCCTGTTCCTTCTAACTCATACTTAGTAACTGTTGCACACTGTTTATAGAAGTCAGGTTATCATGTTCCTTCTAGTTCATACTTAGTAACAGTCGCACACTGTCTATAGAAGTCAGATGATCCTGTTCCTTCTATTTGATATACACACGATTTTCATCTAAATACAAAAATTCTAAATAACGTTTGTCAATTTTTCTGTTCATTAGGATTTTCCATTCATTGTTATTTCCGTTCCGTGGTGAAAAGTAAACATAAACTAGAGTCCAGGTCTATAAACCACTGGCCCCTCCTGGGGGATGAGAGAAATACGTCTCTGGCTATGGAACCGGACAACGTTAAAAAAAAGGGGGAGAGAAAACAATCTCATTTGGAACAGCCGGACCGGAACCTGGTTAGCGATGTTCCGCATTTTTTTTTTAAATCTCCTTGGAATGTGACCTATGTAGACAGAGTGTAAAGTGTCTGGAACTATGTATACCAGAGTGTAAAGTGTCTGGAACTATGTAGATTATCTTTAAAAGTACACGACGTACAGAATTATACACAGTTGAAGAATGGTACAGCTAGACCAATCAGTGACAAACCGACTAGTACAGCTAGAACCAACTACAGACAACAAGGACTACCTGCAGCCAACGAGAACTAACTACGGTCAACTAGTGCTAGCTACAACTAACTAGTGCTACCTTCAGCCAACTAGTGCTAGCTACAGCCAACTAGTGCTAACTTCAGCCAACTACTGCTAACTTCAGCCAACTAGTGCTAACTTCAGCCAACTAGTGCTAACTTCTGCCAACTACTGTTTTCTTCAGCCAACTACTGCTAACTTCAGCCAACTAGTGCTAATTTCAGCCCACTATTGCTAGCTTCAGCCAACTAGTGCTAACTTCTGCCAACTACTGTTTTCTTCAGCCAACTACTGCTAACTTCAGCCAACTAGTGCTAATTTCAGCCCACTATTGCTAGCTTCAGCCAACTAGTGCTAGCTTCAGTCAACTAGTGCTAACTTCAGCCAACTACTGCTAACTTCAGCCAACTAGTGCTAACTTCAGCCAACTACTGCTAACTTCAGCCAACTAGTGCCAACTTCAGTCAACTACTGCTAACTTCAGCCAACTACTGCTAACTTCAGACAACTAGAACTAACTACAGTAAAATGAATGACTGGGATCGCTGGGCACTGTACATTGAGAAGGTACGGCGTTGATACGTACTGTGTGTCAACTATACGTTTGAGTGTCAACTATACTTTTTGGTGTCAACTATAAGTTTGTGTGTCAACTATACATTTGAGTATCAACTATAAACCTGTGTGTCAACTATATACTTGAGTGTCAACTATAAAATTGTGTGTCAACTATATATTTGAGTGCCAGCTATACATTTGTGTGTCAACTATACATTTGAGTGTCAACAAGGGGACGAGAGTCAAAACACCTCCAAAGACTCCGTTACTTAAAGATTGAGAAGTGTAATTTATCATTTAAGTGGGATACACAGATATAATCATAGAACGAGAATTGTGATTCATCATACATTGACATTAATCAAAGATGAGAAGTTAAGATAAGCCATAAAATAAAAAAGAATAATCTATCATTTAATTGATTATAAAATAAATCAAAGAATAAGAAGCCCACTTAGCCAAGGAATAAAACAGAAATTAATCATTGATTATAAGTACAATAACTCTTCGCTTAACATACAAAATTATTTATCTCCTCTTTTTTTTCGTTAGCAAATTTAAAAACCTCAGTGACGTTTTTCTTGTATAATTTTAATTGCATTTTATTTTTCCTCAGATACTGACAGTTTTGATTCATAGAAGTTAAATCATAAAACTTCAATAAATATTTTACATCATCATAAAAAATGATAAATCACTGGTACATTTATCTTGAAATAATAAAACATGCGATTAGAACGTGCCCGAGATTTAAAAATGTAATCTCTCAACGGGGGATTGAAATGTTTGTGTCAAATGTTTATTTAAATGACTCACTTAGCAAAATTTTTTAACATTAAAATAAAAAGCTCATAAATTTAATTACTTTTGAAAAAATTTAACGCAATTTTTTTTTCAACGGTACATCAACATTAATATATAATGATATACGTCATAATGATATACGTCATAAGGACATACGTCATAATGATATACATCAAAATGATTTACGTCATAATGATATGCGTCAAAGTTATATACATCATAAGGTCATACGTCAAAATGATATACGTTATAATGATATATGTCAAAGTTATATACGTCATAAGGACATACGTTATAATGATATACGTCAAAATGATATACGTCATAATGATATACGTGAAAGTTATATACGTCATAAGGACATACGTCATAATGATATACGTCAAAATGATATAGTCATAATGATATACGTCATCTTGAAATAATAATAATGTGGGGGACAGGCATCGCTTATTAACATGGTGCGTATGTGTGTGGGCGACGGGCTGTGGCATTGTCAATATTTGAGTGGTTATGCCATTATTGGAAGGGAAAGTTACATAATATTGTAGTTGTTAATGTTGTTATTGTTTTTTTTTTTACTTCGCAATCATTTCCCTAATGTTTTGTGTTTGCATCTGACGCATCAGTCACCGAATGGGAGTGGTTCAAATTTTGACGTGAGTCATCAATGCATTCATTCATCTCACTCGAGTGAGTTTAATCTCTGGGAATAGAACATGTTAATCTCTCTCTCTCTCTCTCTCTCTCTCTCTCTCTCTCTCTCGCTTTATTTTTTAAATTTAGCTTTTAATCTTTTAGTTTTCCCTTCCTTTTTTTATTTTTAATCAAATATTATTTTTTTATCACGAAGTTTTGTTTTCTTATGATTTTTTTTTTGTATTTTATTTTTAATGTCCCTTCTTTCTTTCTTTCTTTCTTATCGTTAACTTTCCGAAGGTCAAGGAAAAAATAAACGTTTTCCCATGTCATAGATCGACGAGGCAAAAAAAATAATATAACGAAACAAATGTCGTGAGCGAATGGGCAGGGCCTTTCAGATGGACAGGCAAACTTGGAGACTGCACTGGACCCCCCCAGCTTTCAAAGGGCCCCCATTCTAGTAAACATTCCTATAAAGTCTTTTTTTTTCAGGGGCCCCGATATGGACCATTGCCTAGTGCTCTAAATATCACAGCCAGACCTCGTTTAAAGATCTCATGATAAACACCAAGAACTGAAGAACGGCTCGGGGTATGTGCATGTAATTCTGTATAATGTTGGTGTGTATGTATTATGTAAGTATGTATTTATGTAAGTATGTATTTATGTAAGTATGTATTTATGTAAGTATGTATTTATGTAAGTATGTATTTATGTTGGTATTTAACTAAGTAAGTAAGTAATTATATATTATGTATTTAAGCTGGTATGTATTTATGTAAGTAAGTATTTTCGTATGTATTTATGTTAGTATTTAACTATGTAAGTAAGTAATTGCATAATTATGTATTTAAGCTAGTATGTGTTTATGTAAGTAAATATTTATGTGAGTACATATTCATGAACGTATACATGTATATTCATATAAGTAAGTATATGTGTATTCATGTCAGTAAATGAATGCATGAATAAACATAATGCACCAATCTTAAGCCCGTCGTCGGTGTATTTAACTATTTCGAATTTAATTGGTCAAGATGTAACTTAAGCCGACTTAAGGTCACCAGCTTACTAACAGAAATAGTAAAGCCTTAATTTACGTTATCTCACTCCACCCACCCACCCTCCCACTTTAAAAAATGTGTCAAGTCAGGGTGGCAAAAAATTTTTTCGGCCTATTTCCCCCCCTCCCCCCAACCCCGCTCAGCCTGTTTTTTTTTTTGGCCACTTAGCCATTGTCACGTTCTGTATCAGTATATCTGTATTAGTATATCTACACCTACATTATCATAGAAGACCTTCAGCCAGGGCATGAACTTTAATTAAACAGGTCGGCTAGGCCGTGGCCTAGTCGGGACCCAGTGAAATAAATGTTGAGAGATATACATGGATGTACCAGAAAACAAAAATATAGCTATTTTTTTTTTATTTCTCAAAATGGCGGCCTTAAATTGCACATGTCTTTGTAGCTGAATAATATTCTAGTAAATAGCCGGGTACACCAAAATCTTCGCCCCGGGTAGAGTCGCCGCCCCCCCCTCCCACTTTGTCAACTTGTACTCCTTACACTGTTCACCGCTCCCTTCCACTCTGTGGTCAACTGAACAAAAGTACAACGATGATAATCGTGTAGTCCAGGCAAGAGAACGATTACACCGCTCGAGCTTTTGACCTCTCTTGTGTTCACTTTGGGAAAAATAAAGACAGACGAACCAATGAAGAGTGGAAAAGTTGAGCTAATATATAACATGTATATATATATATATATATATATATATATATATACACACACATGACTGTTTTGATTGTTTTAGCTATATACGATTGCTATTTGCGATATCTATGGCTGTGCAGCTTTTGTGGCTTGCGATATTTATGGCAGTATCACTGTTCGGCACATACTATTTTTATGGCTGTGGATTGTTATTGCATCTATTATGGCTGTGGACTGTTATTGTATCTATTATGGCTGTGGACTGTTATTGAATCTATTATGGCTGTGGATTGTTATTGCATCTATTATGGCTGTGGATTGTTATTGCATCGATTATGGCTGTGCGATCTTTGTGGCTTGCGATTATTTTCGCTGTGCATTTTCCACATCAAACACATTCTTTTTTTTTTTTGCTTATAATCTTCATAATTGTTTGTATTTTTTTATCTTTTTCGAATCATTTTGTTTTAAAGTATCACACTTTTCAAAAAGTTGAAGAATGTATGTCAAATATTTTCTTTTTTTTATCTTCATATTGATAAACGAGACAAATATTAAAAATTTGCTTATGACATAATAAAAAAAACCGGTTTAATTAATACAAGACCACATTGCAGTTCGCAGTTTGATTGCAAAATGAAAAAAAGAATTCTTCAGACACGTAATCAAGTTCAAATTACTCAAATGATTGTTGGGGCTTAATGATTGTTGGGCTTAATGATTGTTGAGCTTAATTAGCTCTTCCAGTACAAAACGGCTTCGCGGATACATTTTTTTTTTTGCACAGGCATCGAACGGAAAGTAGTGGTCTAATTAACATCCGCTTTTTATTCTAGGTCAATTATGGGCGAGCTTAAATAAGAATCTCTGGCTATCAATAGCGCATTGGCCAGATTTTTGTCTTCAGGGACAGTTTGTTGCCACTGAACTTAAGCCAAACTGAGAAGTGTCGACAGTTTGTTGCCACCGAACTTTGCCAAACTGAGAAGTGCACAAAGATTTGTGTATAATGTCTGTCAGGACAGTGAAAGTAGGTCAGGGTGTAGGTGAAATTAAGTTCAAGCTTTGGGACAATTTAAAGTAATTCGATATGAGACTGTTGGAAAGAAAGGGGGACAGAACTCATTAACTTTAACGAGGGGGCTTTTGGACAATAAAGAATAGTTTCAAGGTAGAATTCGGGAAGATACGTGGAAGAGGGGATGGTCATGAGTTCAGGTTAGGGCTGCACTACAACTAAATCAAGTCAAGAAACAAGGTGTCAGGGGAAGAATTCAATTAACATTAGAAGTGCGATGTCACGTTTATTGTGCTATGTTCACCAAACTCTTAATTATGCATTGAATGGGGGTGGAACCAACAAGCAAACGGCAGATGTGAGAATGATAGGATGTTTTGTCCAGCCAGTCTATATAAGAGAATGTTAGTTTAGTTCGGGAGGAATTGTTGAGAGGAATTGTAGAGCATAGATAGTCCGGTGCTATATAGTTTGTTAGTGTTAGGTAGACTTGTTTGAATTGATGAACTTTGGGGTTTTAGCGTTATGCTTCGAGGATTAAACATATTGATCATGTTGTAAAGTATTTGTGACGTGTATTACACTCAATAAAGCAACGATCAGTGTCATATTTGTGTCAACTTGACTTATAGTCTTTTATTGAAAGTGTTTGTGCGATTCAGTCTATGTTTATTGTGGAAAAATAATAAAAAGCTCAATCGCCATCCCTGACAATGTCATGGTATATATTAAATATTACATTAATGAAAAAAAAATTAAGGTCGACAGAAGGTCGGTGGTACGATCACCAGGTCTCTTCTAGTCGGTAGAAATAGCAAAAAAGGTCGAATTGCAATCAGTGGCGTAGCGGGCTTAACTCCGCGCCCGGGGCAAAATACCTTTATAGCGCCACCCCCCTCATTCGAAAATCATATAATATTATATGTAAAGTATACCATGTGGCGCCCTTTTTGAGAGTAGCGCCGGGGCATGATGCTCCCTTGCTCCCATCCGCACAGCGCCACTGAATGCAATAGGCCAGTTGTTTGACGATTATATTTGACTGCTTTTAAAACAAAACAAAACTAAAATAGATAGAAATGATTGGCTGTTATTTTTGTTTTTAATTCAATGTGATTATCGCTTTAGATTAATAATCTCTGCTAATGTCGGCATATTGGAAGGGGTTAAAAATAAAATAAATAAATAAAACAGAAATGAAAGTGTTGAATAATGAGATGTGGCGATGGGATGCGTGATGTGTTAATTAGAAAATGAATGAATGTTTTAGGGGAAAGAGAGAGGGAGAGAGAGAGAGAGAAAGAGAGAGAGAGAGCGAGAGAGAGAAAGAGAGAGAATATGAGTGGTAGTAAAAGAAAAATATGAAGAATGAATGAAATGACGTTCGTAACAAATTGGGACGGGTTGGGGGGGGGGGGGGAAACAGATGAGGATAGACGGAGGGAAAATAAGGAAAATTGGGGGTGGGGGGTAGAAGAAGAGAATAAATGAAATGAAACAGAGATTCAGACGGAGGAAATAGAAATATCATTTAATCGAAAAAAATATTGTAAAATAAATATACATAAATAAAAGAGTATTCAGTGCTTCTTATACTTGCACAATACGATGTACATTGCGTTTATCAGCCAATAACAAAACAGATAGGATGTCATGATATGTGTGTGCATATATGTAATATCCTGACCAAAGAGCCAATCATCATACACATCAATGGCGGACTGAGGTCGCCTATAGCCCTGGCGCAGAAGAAATGGAATTGATCTCCTAGAAAGGGGGGGGGGACATGAAAAAAAAACTCAGGGACCCCATCAAGTAAAGGCCCTGGGGCCCGCCCGGTGCGCTCGCCCGTGGGGAAAAGTTCGCTCCTGTCAATAACGTGACTTAAAGAGTGTTAGTCCACATCAGGAAGGGGGGCGATAACCGGTGGTGCACGGGGAAAATGTTTCTGGTCCACAAAAGAAAATTTATATTATAAGTTTCGTTTGATTTAATCGTATTTATTTATTAACAATACAAAGTATTATTTTTATACATTCTGAAATGTATACATGACGATACACTGAAAACATTCTTTGAAATAAAGTCTATTAATGTTGATTAATTTTAAATATAATGGTGCGCAGCGCACAGTCATAATCGCAGAGACACATACACAAGTGATATGCAGGAGTAAAGTTTGATATCTTTAGTGGTCCGAAGTAATTAAAATTAATACTATTCTGTGGTCCTCGGAAACAATACTAACAAGTTTTAGTGGCCTACGAGGTCTAAAAGGTTGCCGACCGCTGCATCAATTGTGTAGGTGACCATGTCAGTGGTTTGTTGTGATTCTTTCTTCAAGGGGAGATAACGTCGTCAGTTTATTGTGCTTTCTCTCCCTTGTGCTAGTGAGTCGATCAGGCGAATCACTCAATACGTTCATTCATCTGTGTGTATATACTATGATACATGTACACTGTGTATCTCTGAATCAATCATTGAAACGCAGATTTCATTCAAATCACAACCGCACATTGAATATTTCAATATAAAACAAATTTAGGAGATGTAAGCTAGTTGTGAGCGCAAGCAATACTCAATTACGTCCACAGTAAGTCAACAAACGAAATATGTACTAAAGTTTAGTTACTTAAATTACTCTAGAACTTTAATTTACTTACATATTCATACCTAAAAAGTTCATTTACCTGAATATCTTTCTATAAAATGTTTATTTGCCTGAAAGTTTTTATCTAAAAAGTTCATTTACCTGAATATATTTCTTGAAAAAGTTCATTTACCTGAATATCTTTATCAGAAAAAGTTCATTTACCTGAATATCTTTATCAGAAAAAGTTCATTTACCTGAATATCTTTATCAGAAAAAGTTCATTTACCTGAATATCTTTATCAGAAAAAGTTCATTTACCTGAATATCTTTATCAGAAAAAGTTCATTTACCTGAATATCTTTATCAGAAAACGTTCATTTACCTGAATATCTTTATCAGAAAACGTTCATTAACGTGAATATCTTTATCAGAAAAAGTTCATTTACCTGAATATCTTTCTCTAGAAAGCTCTCACATTCATCTTCTTCACCGTTACTGTAACCATTTTTACCAGCAGTGTTGGAGGACATGCTCGCGGGCCGGGGGCCCATGATGTACTTGGAATTGCGACTAAGTGTTGTTGAATTTTGTTGCTCTTGGCTCTTCCCGTGATATTTATACACAAGATAGGCCTGGAACGATAAAAACCATTATTTTTATACACAATATAAGCATGGAACGATAAAAACCGTTATTTTCATACACAAGATCGGCCTGAAACATTAAAAAAAATATTTTATACACAGTATAGGCCTAGAACTAAAGAAAACCGTTATTTTTATCACAAGTAATGGCCCTGAGCTAATGAAACCGTTATTTGATACACCAGATAAACCTGATGTTAAAATGAGACCGTTATATTTTTACACAATATAAGGCTAGAGAAAATAAAACTTTACCAATAATATTCAAGAAAGGTCTTTTAGGGGTTTAACAGTTATGTGTATACCTGAGACAGGTGTTAAGAGATGAAGCTATTATTAAAAGACATGCTAGACGGCAGACTCATGGTCAGCAATTTACAACAACTTCCGTCCAATATGTTCTATCAAAATTCACACTTTTTTTTTTGTTGGCCAGTGCCGACTTAGCCTGTGGGTCTCCCAGTGCCGCCGAGAGGGGGTGCAGGGGTGGGGGCAAATACCCAGGGGCCCGGCGAGTTTTAGGGGCCCGGACAAAGCTAGCCAATCAACTTTTGAAAATATTATTATCAGCACGGGGGAGGGGCCGTGACAGCCCTGCCCAGGGGCCCGAAATTTATGTCGGTGGGCCTGGGTCTCCCCCTCACAGCTTGTGACTACTTACTGACGCCGTTCAGAGTGGCTGTCATAGAACCCTAATATACGTACTTTCTCAGGGACTGAAGACGATAGGATTGTTGAGACTGACATGATGGAAAATAATTTCATTCGCTCTGAATTAGACTAGTTACTTTATTCGCACTGAATTGGGCTAGTTACTTCATTCGCACTGAATTGGGCTAGTTACTTTATTTGCACTGAATTGGGCTAGTTACTTCATTCGCACTGAATCGGGCTAGTTACTTTATTTGCACTGAATTGGGCTAGTTACTTTATTTGCACTGAATCGGGCTAGTTACTTTATTCGCACTGAATTGGGCTAGTTAGCCCATTCACAATTACATTTTAACCAGCAGCAATGTGTTTCAGCACACGAATTGGTCAGTCTTGGACAGCTGTTGCTGCCGGTCAGTCAAACGAGTTCCACTTACTTTAGAGCCAAACAGAAAGGCTAAGGTAACTGTGGTGGTCAACTGGGTGTGGATGAAGAGCACCAGGTAAATTAGGTCAGGGTTAGTTGGGAACGGAGCTCTTAGAAATATCCTGGAAATACACAACACGTGATTCAAGGTCAGAATATAACATAACATGTGATACGAGGTCAGAATATAACACAACACGTGATACAAGGTCAGGATGTAATACAACATGTGATACAACATGTGATACAAGGTCAAAATATAACATAACATGTGATTCAAGGTCAGAATATAACAAAACATGTGATACAAGGTCGGAATATAACACAACACGTGATACAAGGTCAGAATATAATAAAACATGTGATACAAGGTCAGAACATAATACAACATGTGATACAAGGTCAGAATATAACACAACATGTGATACAAGGTCAGAATATAACACAACATATGATTCAAGGTCAGAATATAACACGACACGTGATACAAGGTCAGGATATAACACAACACGTTATTCAAGGTCAGAATATGACATAAAATGTGATACAAGGTCAGGATTATAACATAGAATGTGACATAAATCATGTAGAGTGAAATAAATCAAACGTTGAATTAGATGGTGACAATATAATACATCAGTGTTTTCCAAACTTTTGACATCTGTGTACTCTCCCCCCCCCCCTTTTGTTTTTATAACACTCATTACCCCCTCATTACCCCCTCATTACCCCCTCATTACCCCCTCATTACCCCCTCATTACCCCCTCATTACCCCCTCATTACCCCCTCATTACCCCCTCATAAAAAATTGGGTTACGTTGTTTTTACGATCACGGTCTCTCCCCCCCCCCTACCACCACCCCACCACCACCCCCTCATTTTATTGGTTTCGCTTTACCCGTGCATGTTTACCGGATGTTCTAAGCCCGGTGCTGCCCGTACCCCCGTCTAACACTTTTGGAACCACTGTAACATATAGGTAGGTATATGTCAATAGACTGTAGATATTGAAGTTAAAATGCGGGTTATATAACAAGTACCATATATATATAGGTAGCAATGTTGAATGCATTCGAAAGTAAAGAATTAACACAACAGTATTCCAGTTTAAAATACAATCATGAAAAAAATCGGATCTTCCCGAAACCAAAAAATAACCTAACCTACCGATCAAGCTTAAGGGGATATATGCAAAGGTTTTTTTGCAGGGTACAACAGCTAGTGTATAACAAACCCAAAAAGTTCAATCATTCCGTCTTTTGTTTTACTTACATGGATACATTTAAGAAAAGCGACAGCAGAAATTCGTTGTAGATGGCCCAACTTATGAAGCGGCTCTCGTTAAACTCCGAGGGGGCCTTCCGGACGACGATACAGAGTCGGACACCCCAGAGTAGGAACAGGAGCTCAGCTGTGGAGTGGACACGGTCATATGGAACATTGATAGCAGCAACACAATGTAATGATTCCATTGTGTAAGTGTGTGTGTGTGTGTGTGTGTGTGTGTTCGCGCGTAGATATATACAGAGCAGTTTGTTAGGTTCCCCCCCCCCGAAAAGGAGGGGGGGGTCTGAGCAGAGACTTTCATAGATATTATGGGGGAGGGGGGCCGAATATCAATGAATCTATTGGGCCCTGGTAGATTGAGATTTGGTATGGATAATTATGGAATAGGGTCCCCAGATATAATGGATTTTATCTATTTAATTACTTTATTGTTATTTCTATCAACGTTACCACTGCTACAATGACAGGGTTAAATTCGTTCACTTTATTGTGACCAAGGAGTTAATAGGCTAACTAGCTCGAAATATAAAAGTAAATTGATTTGGATCTATAAATGGTATTAGTTTAAATACTGTTTGAAGAATATTGATTAAAAAATATAATATCACGTTTTAAAAAAAATAACTTTATAATCTGAAGCAAAAGTTATTATAACATATTCTTATGAAGTAAAATTATATCTTAAAAAATTATACTGTATTTAGTTGTATTTAAATTGAAATTGCAGTTTTGATTAAATCAGGGGAGGGCACTTACACCAACAAGTAAAATACCTTGAGGATTGCCCTTGTTTTAATATAAATGAAACGAGTTTATTTTGAGATCTTGGTTTAAAAAAAAACCCTAGACAGTGAGCCTTTGTATAGCACATGGAAATGATTTAGTTACAGGCATGGGCGTATTCATAGGGGGGGGGCAAGGGGGGATATGCCCCCCCTACATTTTGAAAAAATGTCATAAAGTTGTTATTTGCCCCCCCCCCCCGGAAAATTTTTGCTCCCCGCCCCCGGAAAAATTCCTAGCGACGCCCATGCTTACAGGTGAGTGTTTAAGAATGAATATCTTCAGTTTGGTTTAGCGAAAAGTAAAGATATTTTGTGGCGCACTAGCTGTACAGTGTGAGGGGGGAGTAATCAACATGTTATGGTTGCTAGGCAACAAACCGATAAATGTTGCAAGAAAATGTTAGTGCATTTTGTTTGTGGTAAATAAAAAAAAAATATTTAAAAAAATCACCATTTTCATCAAAACACGTGAAGGAGAAGTGTATGTTGTACACATGAATAAATGAACTAATAAAAAAAAAATGTTTTTAGGCTTTGGACAAATAATGTACCGCTCAGACTGATAATGTTCAACTGTATACAGGGCCGTTTATAGGTCTTTGGGGGGGGGGGAACCTCTAGGCTAGGACTTTCGGGGATATTTTAGTCTTTTGGCAAAGGCGTCTGTCGAGGCCCCTTATAGCTTTAACTTTAATAAGGATTAGTACTGGGTACTTTGGCGACGCCTACTTTGGCGAGGATGGCTGGCGTCTCTATTAAAGTTTAAGCCTCGCTGCGTGTTATCATTGAGAGATTTATCGGGGTTAGCTGTAACATACCTGACCACCACAGCCGTAGCTAGCTATTGTGGCGCCCTGTGGTGTTAGATTTTTTTGGGCGCCCTCTGCCCAATTTAAAAAAGTGAAAAATAACATTTGAATGCGCTCTTTCGGCGCCCCTTCCTAGTTCGGCGCCCCAAATGTGTGGCCGCACCACCCACAAGTACCCTTCCCTACGCTACTGCTGACCACTGTAACATAGCCGACTTTAACCTCCATTACAGCAGATTGGCTCATTGAAATGATCATTCAATACGTCAGCGGTTCTCAAAGATTAAGTCGAGCTGATTTGAATCGGGTTGCAGGAAAATGTGATCAATTGCTTAATCGATAATCTATCCATAAATCAATTTTTTTTTTTTTTATTTTTCTTCCTGCGCAGGAGGGCGCGCGAAAACAAATTCACGTTTGGTTTGGAGTCGTGAACAGCAAAATACAACTTATGAGAACCACTGCGATATGGAGATGGGAGTGTCGTCACAGTATGACGGTATCAGCACTTAGCGCAGGAAGAAGTGGTTAGAGCGCTCATCTAGAACAGTTTATAGATCTAAGTGGGATCGACCTTTTGATGGGTTAGTGGATCTAAAGATGTAGTGGAGTAAATCACTCAGAGTTGAAGTGATTCAGTAAATCAATGGTTTGTATCATAAATTGTTCAACAAAATTCTCATTATATAATAGAAGTGGCTTTAATAGATTCTGACGGGGGTTTTAACATCAGTAGTAAGTAACCAGTTAATACCTGAGATGAAGGATTCGTAGTACTTGATCTAATCAGTGTACCACACCTGTATTTTATAGATAGACAAACTTGTGAAGGCGCTGCTAGGGGAGTGGCAATTCGAATGTCTGTCAGGGTTCCCCTAGTGTTGGGGGGGGGGCCGTCGATTAATTAATTAATTTATTTTGAAACAAAATTTTAAGATGAGATCAGAGGGCCCTACTTTGTCATAGCTTATCAGGGGGCCCATAATTCCCGACTGGGGCCTTGTTGGCTGCCTTAGGCCCCGAAATGTGGGCGGGGGACTTTTGTTTTCCATTCAGTTAAACATTTTAATCTGATTTTAGTAAAACAAAACAAAACAAATAAACAATCCGAACCATCTGGCTAATCAAGATGTATCCAGTAGTCATGGAAGGAAATACTTTTTTGGCGAGTTTCAAACTTTGGCGCTGTAGGACATTGCTAACAGTAACGTCTGCCATCATTAAAGGGCACTCTGGGTAACTGGGGGGGGGGGGAGAGTCGGGAGAGGGGTGGGAGGCTTTAGCTTAAACGACTTCACATTTAGGGTGTGCGAGGTGTTGCCCCCCGTCCCGTCCCGACATATCCTTCATAGCAAGCTACCCGGCATTTACAGCGACTCTTTAGCCCACGACCTCAGACTGGTACCAATGCCTAAGCCCTACACCCCACCACCCCACCCCCCCCTCCACCTCCATCTCCCCCCACTCACGTAATATATATATTGGCTGCCTTGTGTTTATGCTAGATGCGGTGAAGAACCAAAAGAAATAGATATTTGGGTTAAACTCTAGAAACTGTGAGGACAGATGAAGTAGTGCTCCTAAGTGTAAGAACTTTAACACTGACAGGGGAGATTACCTATAGCCGCCGAGTGATCCCACCAGTCTGCGTTACAGATATACGCCTTCAGATCACTCACATCCAAACCTGAAAAATGAGACAAATAGAGAAATAGACAAATAGAATAGACAAATAGAGAAATAGACAAATAGAGAAATAGACAAATAGAATAGACAAATAGAGAAATAGACAATAGGAATAGGCAAATAGACAAATAGACACAAAAATTAAGTTGTACAACCAAGTTTTTTGTTTATTTAGAATAAATTAATGGAAAGAAAGGCATTAATGTCCCTTTGCCGGCTTTAAAAAAAAATAATGTAGATACCATAAGTAAACTAAAAGTGACCAGACTTACCTCCAACAACTTTCGGCATGCTAGCCACAGTCCTCGCGGTCAGATACGCGGCAAACACTAACACAATGACCACTAAACGTTTGATCAGGTCGCCGTCTGAAATTTTGATCCTCTGGGCCGATCGCACGCGAAAAACAACGGATATTCTGTTGATAGGAAACATGACAGGTCACGTGAGAGGAATGTATAAATAGATGCATTGTCATGGGTGATAACTCTCTACCGGTAATGTTCAGAATGTATTCTTAAGATAGACACATATAGAAACAATTTAGAAATTTTGTTGATTTTTATAGACAAAAAAACCACCCCACTGTAAATTGTGTTTTTGGTTATATTGTTTTACTTTTATAAACTCGATCTTTTCTTATCAAATAACCGATAAATCAATAACCAATAAATCAATAGCCAATAAATCAATAAACGATAAATTAATAACCCATAAATCAATAACCAATAAATCAATACCTAACAAATCAATAATCAATAAATTAATAACCAATAAATCAATATCCAATAAATCAATATCCAATAAATCATAACCGATAAATCAATAGCCAATAATTCAATCAACATCTTACTGTGTCCTCGTATGTCTGAATATATATCTGTATTCATGTCATCCTGTATGTATTATCTTGATGACTAATATGTTTAAATACATACATGTACTTATTTATGTCTGTCTATTTATGTATCGCTGTTCGTGTTCGTCTGTCTTAATCTGTTTTGTCTGTCCGAATGTCCTCCTATCCGTCACCACACCACCCAAGGACGCACCTCCAGGTTTTGAGCAGCAACGCCCCGTAAGAGATGGAGAAACCGATCTCTCTGAACCAAATCCTCATACAACACGTGATGGTACTCGCCTCGAAGTAACCCACGATGGACTATTGAGAGAAAAAAAAAAGAAAAAACAATAAATAAAATAGTGAATCAATAACAAGAAATTTCATGTTGCTGCTGACAGACGGTCAAAAAAAAAGTAGTGGTACTTTTTGTCAAATCTTCAGATCCTGTGTTGGATGAAATATCAAACTCCATGTTGCTGTACCTAAATCAGTACAATTAACTTTCTAATTTTAGAACATTATTACACACATAAGTAGAGACTTTCAGATATTTGGGAGACCTTGACAAAAGCATTAAATAGGGCCCTATTAGCATAACATATAATAAACTGTCAGGGACCATTGGGCAGAGGCGTAGCGAGGGGTAAGCAAGAGGGAGCATCATGCCCCGTGCGCTACTCGCAAAGGGGCACCAAATGGTATATTTTACATATAATATTACATGGTTTTCGAATGGGGGTGGCTAAAAAGGTATTAAAAAGGTTTTGTGCCCCGGTTGCGAGTTAAGCTCACTACGGCCCTGACATAGGGCTATGTCAGTGCCGTAGCTATTTTTCTGGTTAGCCGGCCGGTATTTCAATTCCGTTTCAAGTTGCCGCAAAGCTTGAAGAGTACCGAAAAGTCTCGTGTTTTTTTTTTGTTCTGTTTCGATGGTAGCGCTCTTTACTACACTGTCATCCACAACGTGTTCATATAAGATTAAAATGAATTCAGCTTTGAAAATTAATAGCTCAGAAGACATTACTCTGAAAGCCACTTTGTAGCATTTCCATGCGATCGAAGCTTAGAGAAGTAGAATTTAGTTTATCCGCGTCACGAGTCTACTTCACCACCTCCAAGAATCGTTCCGCAGTTTCAGAATCTATTTTTAGATCTTGATACGTAGATTTCTTTCTTTTAATGTGTCAACTAATAACAATGAACACTTTTTGACAACATATGAATAAATGGACAAATTATAGGATTGTTTTAGGGAGTTAGGACAAGCAGACAATGAAGTTATGAATACAGATGAAATGCCATGAATTGATGTGTCGTTCTTTTAATAAATGAGCAATAAGAAGTCCATATTGAGTTCTCCATCTGTTCCCAAGACGTCATTGGCTAACTGAGAAGTATTAATTAATACCTTCAATATTTATGTCGCGGGACGGCGTGGCGCTGACTAATGCACAGATCAGAATAAATTGGGGATAATCCCAAAGCCCGACAGAGTGACGAGGGCAAGCCAGAAGAAATTGGAGTGAAACTCGGGGTGCATGGAAAAAGTAGGTACTATATGGGATATGTGAGATTTGTTTTTTTACTTTTTACTTTAAATTGAAAAATTTCTTATCGGAGGCGGCTTTTCAAGCGCCCTGCCATACGATGTGCCCTGCCAGAGACGTGCCCTGCCAGAGACGTGCCCTGCCATACGATGTGCCCTGCCAGACGATGTGCCTTGCCATACGATGTGCCCTGCCAGACGATGCGCCCTGCCATACGATGTGCCCTGCCATACGATGTGCCCTGCCAGACGTTGTGCCCTGTTAAGCCTGCGCCTACCCTGCTTTTTGTAAATGTTTTCATTTTGGCACAAGATACTAGCAGCGTGCGCTCGTGTGTGTGAGTGTGAATGAGTGTGGTGAGTGTGAGTGTGAGTGAGCTCTTATTAAAAACCTTTCGCTGATTTGGATTTTGCAGTCTGATAATATCGCCTCTGGTAATATCGCCCCTGATAATATCGCCCCTGATAATATCACCTCTGATAATATCACCTCTGATAATATCACCCCTGATAATATCACCTCTGATAATATCACCCCTGATAATATCGCCTCTGATAATATCACCCCTGATAATATCACCTCTGATAATATCGCCCCTGATAATATCACCCCTGATAATATCACCCCTGATAATATCACCCCTGATAATATCACCTCTGATAATATCACCCCTGATAATATCACCTCTGATAATATCACCCCTGATAATATCGCCCCTGATAATATCACCCCTGATAATATCACCTCTGATAATATCACCCCTGATAATATCGCCTCTGATAATATCACCCATGATAATACCACCTCTGATAATATCACCCATGATAATATCGCCTCTGATAATATCACCTCTGGTAATATCGCCTCTGATAATTTCACCTCTGATAATATCACGTCTGATAACATCACCTCTGATAACATCGCCTCTGAGTTAAATAAAACAAAGAGCTGGACCGTGTCCAGAATAAGGCGATGACTTGTTGTGTAGGTCAACATCTCCGTTGAGCTCTGACAGGAGAATCTAATGAGATAATTGACTTGAATAAATGACTTGATTAGTTTTAATTGTCTGTTTGTAGCTTTTCCTTTTTTTTTTTAATAAAAGGAAAACATAAATACAAGAGACAGAAGTAATCCTGTCTTGTACAGACCAGTTCACTAGTGTGCTTAGCAAAAATCTTTTTTTTTTCTTTTATCCATACCTGTCAAGGTCGCAGGGTAAACCTGCAACCATAAAGGTATGGTGTTTGAGTACCCCTCCCAACCGGCTACCAAATTGCCAGAAAGGCGAGGTGTTCTTATAGTCCTGCCATTAGTTAGAGAGAGGCGAGGTGAGCACAACACCCTCAACTTCTACCTACGGCAGGTAAAGGTTGTGTCAACCTTTCAGCCAACACTATTTTTACCCGACCGCTAAGATCATAGCCAAAATGCTTAGGGCTTAGCCAAGGACGCTGAAAAGCGATCATTGGTGTTTAAGAAAATCTAACGCTATCAAAACCATATACTGCATAATGATTACATGCATAGTTCATTATACTGAAAAGTTGTATTGAGATTTTATAATAATACGAAATATTGCTTATTTCTTTTTGTGACAATTTTTTGGAAGTTTTTTTAAAATAGGATGGAGTAAAAGGAGAACTGCAACTATATTGTGAAAGAAATTCCTTCCCGATTTTTAAGTTCATTGCCATCTGTTATCTGTCTGCCAGTCCGTCTCATACTGTCAGCGATTTATCAATGAGTTGTCCATGAATGGACTTATCTCCCCTGATATTGTAGGTTGATCACACACATTCCAAGAGTCAGTTTACATAACGACAAGAGCAGTAACTATCGAGGCTCAAAATTTTTTTATATGAGTGACTTCCCTTATGAAAAGTCTTAACATTTTCTATCGGATGGAGCACATTAAATGAATAAAATAAACAGTCTTACATTTTGTAATTGGGATTTAAAATAACCGAAAGAATCAACAGTGCGGGCAAAATACGTCCCGCGAGCCAAGTGCGACTTGTTGAGCTGTTTGATCTGCCCGCGCTCCCTCCTCTAGATCAATCGATAATGTTTACATTTGAATTGTATTGATTAATATAGAGACCACATATTTATCTATATCGATTTCCTATAGAGACCAAATCTATCTGTTCACACAACGGTATGCAGTGTAAGGCTATAGACCACACGTATCTGTTTTCATTTGATCTATGTTGATTCATGTAGAGACCACAAGTATCTGTTTTCATTTGATCTATATTGATTCATGTAGATACCACAAGTATCTGTTTACATTTGATCTATATAGATTCATGTACGAGACCACATCTATCTGTTTACATTTGATCTATATTGATTCATGTAGAGACCACAAGTATCCTCTCTTGCTGCGGCCCTTCTTTCAAATTTGATAAACCAATCTGTTCCCGTGTATCTATGAGTTTGCCCACCCCTGGTCAATCTCGTAATTTTATTCTGCAATTTTATTTTTTTTTTAAGAAAATCAATTTCTGACTTTCGTTCAATGATATTTTTTTGTTTACTAAAACAATGACTTTCTTCTTAAACTTAGAGTAGTCATACAGTAAAATAATTTATTTATTGTTTTGGTTTTTATTTTTTTTAAATCTTTCGACTTTTCCACACTGAACAAAAAGACATGGCACTTGATAATTTCAATTATAATGCAAGCAGAGACATTCAGTGAAGAGGAGAATTAGTTCCCCTTAGGGCGCGCTATTCCACTGAAATTGTCTTAGAATGAATTGCATGGAGTAATCATGCGCATTGGAGTAAATGTTTTTTAGAATGTATTGTATTGAGTTATCATGTGTATTTCAAGTAAAACTGCCATTCATCGGTTGGTACAGAGGGCGAATGTTTTCCTGGCATATTTTTTTTTTTATTTCCTGGCATATTTTACTTCTATATTTTAATTACGTGCCTATGATTGACTTCGGATGTGAATAAAATACCAGAGTTTATTTATTTTTAACCGTGGTGATGATAATTGATTTATTGAACTAAATCTATTTCGTTGGAACTCTTTTTTTTTTTTGGTCCTTCTAATGTTACACTTGACATAGTAAAATTGACAAGATCTGGTGCGATTTTTACGCAGTGAATTGATGCGAAATTACACGGTAAATTGATGCGAAGTTACGCGGTGAATTGATGCGAAGTTACGCGGTAAATTGATGCAAAGTTACGCGGTGAATTGATGCGACGTTTACACAGTGAATTGATGTGACTTATACGCATGACCTGGATTTAAGTGATGCGCGATCATCATAACAATTACATGCAGATTAAACAGATTAAACAGATTAAACAGATAATCTTAAAGAGAGAGAGAGAGAACCAGTGCTGATTAATATTTTATAAATGTCTGTATATATTAAAGAGTACGTTGCATTGACTCCTACATTTTACATAGGATAGAATTACAAAAGTTCAAAAGAAAACAAAGGGGGGGGTGGAGTAGCAGATAATAGACTAACATCAGACAATCACGTCAAAATGTAGCCATGTTAAATGACAAAATATATCTGTTCATCATGTCATAATACATCCATGATAAGACTAACATCAGACAGTCACGTCAAAATGTAGCCATGTTAAATGACAAAATATATCTGTTCATCATGTCATAATACAGCCATGATAAGACTAACATCAGACAGTCACGTCAAAATGTAGCCATGTTAAGTGACAAAATAGAACTGTTCATCATGTCATAATACAGCCATGATAAGACTAACATCAGACAGTCACGTCAAAATGTAGCCATGTTAAGTGACAAACTATAACTGTTCATCATGTCATAATACAGCTATGATAATACTAACATCAGACAGTCACGTCAAAATGTAGCCATGTTAAATGATAAAATATAACTGTTCATCATGTCATAATACAGCTATGATAAGACTAACATCAACCAGTCACGTCAAAATGTAGCCATGTTTAATGTCATAATATAACTGTTCATCATGTCATAATACAGTCATGTTTCGTGTCACAATGTCATGGTGTAATTACGCTCCAATCCTCGAAAAACTCGGGAGTAGGACCAAAATATTTTAATGACAATTTATTTGTCATGAAACCTGGTTAAGGAATGGACACCTGCCGACGGTTATTCCTAATTCTAATTTTTTTTTATAAGTTCTTCCCTAGTACACATTGTTATGTTTTGAAAGTAACTTTTTCTTAGATCATTTTTAGCTTTTTCTCTACTTTTTAATAAAATATTTTTTTGTACATATCATCGAACTAGTGCAGGGGTCGGCAACCTGTGGCTCGCGAGCTGCCTGTGGCTCTTTCGATGTCAAATTGCGGCCTAATCAAATAACCATAATACTGAAACAACAATTTTAGTGGCTCTTTAAAAATTGAGAAAATTGAAAATTATAACTTTAGGCTCTTCCGTCTCAAAAGGTTGCCTATCCCTGACCTATTGTAGTCACTATTAAAATATAAATTCGTTTTAAAATCGACAGTATTTTCCAGAGAAAAAAAAATATCTTGAAAAATGTAGTTTGTGGAGAGGAATCAATGGATCAATCAATTTTACTCACAAACCATATTTCGGAATTTGACCCACTCCGGGAAACATATGAAGTTCTGATTTGATGTTACGGCTGTATTTACCCTCAGGCTAACATAGACAATGGTGCACCTATCTCTTCGAATCATGTACAGACGCTCAAAAATCAATTTGCACGGTGCGGAATTATTGAATACGGATGCGATCAATAGTCTAACAAAACTCGTTGAAAGGTGCGATAAATTGTGTGACTATAGGAAAAAAAACCTTTCACCGTTTTTTATTCTATTTTGCATTTCGATTCGCTAATTGTTACGTCTGTTGTTTTTTTTTTTTGAGTCGAACGAGCAGTTTTTGTGTATCAAGTCACTGATCTATACAATATCGATCTGTGAACGCGTGAGCTTTAAAGGGAGAGCACATATCGGTCATTGTTTCACGCTTCACTGACTCGCAAAATATTAGTTCGATTTAAATAAGTTCCGTTCAGCCGTGGTTGTATAGAATTCTTTAGCACATCGATCGATGTCAGACCATACATATTGGAATATAATTATCCAGTATTGCAGTATCTCTGCTTAAATAGTGCAGTGCCGTTTGTATATCCTGGTAAATCTTTCGAATTGCAATGTCATCACAATACGATGTATTTTACATGCGATGTATTTTACATGCAATGCCATCACAATATGATGTATTTCACATGCAATGTCATCACATGTATTTTACATGCAATGTCATCACATGTATTTTACATGCAATGTCATCACATGTATTTTACATGCAATGTCATCACATGTATTTTACATGCCATGTCATCACATGTATTGTACATGCAATGTCATCACAATACGCCAGTTTAATACAGTGGTCTTCCAGAGTACAATCACTGTAAGCAGTGCTGTTTTTTTTTAATGGATAGAAGAACCACCTACGGCCTCCCCATGCCTAAAGGGCTAGTGGGGAATCTTTGTGTACATAATTTGATGCTTAAGGGGTCCCCCCCCCCAACAGGTTATTTGCCTATGGCCCAAAATAATGTTAAAGTATGTGAATGGGGGCCCAAAAAGACTTTGGAATGGCTCGGATATAAGGCAATATCTTTATAAAGAAATGCATGTAAAAAAGCACAGGTTTAATAAGACTATATATTTATAATGCAGACGTTCAGAGAGATATTAGCTGTATTAGTCACACTTTTAGAAAGACACCACCTTTATAATGCATGATAAAGTTAAATCATTTATACAACAGATTAACCCTATTTTGAACACACGTACATGTCAACATTTAGTTTCTGTGCTGTATGATCGACCGACAATGCTACAACTTTGCAATCTAGGTTCCTAAACTTGGTCAGCCACAAACACTCAAATCCTGATACCTAATTTCTCTCAAACGAATAATTGAAATTAGTTTGTTGCGAAGTGCTATTTTTAAAAAAAAGTACTTAATGTTTTCCCGCGTTTGGCTCATAAGAGGAACGGGTGACCGAGCCGGAGTACGATCCTTGGTCAGAACTAACGCAATTTTTCCAGGCCTTGACCCTTGACTGGTGAAAGTTAGTTGATGTCCATCAAGTCCACCCAGCTTTAAAATGGGGGACCTGACTTAAAGTTGGGGAAGTATTGGCGGCTGGACCTTGTGCTAATGACCACACCCCCCTTCATATGCCGGACGTTACAGAAACAGATGAATTCTGTACTTCAACTACTTCAACTGCCCCGATGGCCGATATGGTCTAAGGGAACTTTTTTTTTTTATTTTTCGTTCGTAACTCAAAACATAAAATGTGTACTGAAACATAAATATATCGAGAATATTTCTCTTGAAATTCGAACACTTCGTAAAATGGAGGTATTCAGGCATACAGAGAGAGAGAGAACACTGTATACACCAATCTTAACATTAATATTGAGCAGCAGAGTAACGCAGTAATAAAATAACTTAAAAAACAAAAAGTCAAAAACCAAACAACAGCCTCGTTCTGTGATTGATTAGTTTAATGTCCTTGTCCTGTGGTGCGGAAAATTCCACGCACCTGTAACTGCCTTGTCAAACGCGTGTTATTTTATGATTACTATTACTTTTTTTTTTGTTTTCCTCTAATATTAATTATTGTTTTATTTCATTATAATTTAAATTTCTGAAACCGCGACCAACTTTAAAAAAAAATTCCGTCACAGAGAAGTAAAACTCAGACATTTTAGAGACCTCGGGATTTATGTTCTGGACGAAATCATCCCGACAGTTGTTTTTTTTGTTTTAAGGGAATGAGAGTGGACGGAGGAAAGGGGTGGTCTCCCCTTTCACTTTCTCTCTCTCTCTCTCTCTCTCCTCACCCCCTCTCCCCCCACCCCTTTCAAGTTCTCTCCTCATCAGTCACCGCACTATCGGAGTTAGTTCCAGTTCAGTTAATTTTAATGAAGTCTTTTATCAAAGTCTGTTCACATGGAGACTTGAAATTTAATACATTTGTAACCGATGCTCAAATTAAACTTTTAAATTTAAAAAAAAACGGGGGTGGGGGGGGGGGGGGAGGGGGGGGGCGGTCGATTGAAAAAAAAAAAAAAGATTTAATCTGATCTTTAATTAAAGAATTTTCCCCTTCACGTGTTTCTCTTTTAATCCTACACGATGTCTTGTAAAATATTAAAAAAAAAAAAATACGAGGGGAAAAAAAATTAAATAAAATAATTTCCAGTCCAGTTTTAAAAGATGCCAACTTTCAGTTTATCCTAAAACATTGATTTTTTTTTTATTATTATTATTTATGTCCCCTGGGTAAACATGTTGTGTATGTGTCAAATATGGATGTAGGCGTGGGGGGGGGTGGAGTTGATTATGCCACACATTTCAATGTTTTAAATCATGAACTATAAGAAATAAGGTGAGCTAATATAGTATAATAGTCTTGAACAATTTTACACATGGTCACCGATTGATGTTATTTTTACATTGAATTGTTCGCTGTTTCTATCACCATTAAACTGTTATAATCCATACAGTCAGATCTGTTATAATCCATACAGTCAGAACTATTATAACCCATAAAGGCAGAACTGTTATGATGGATAGGCGACGAGCAGCCATCTTGGCCCCCTTCCCTTCCAAAGGGCCCCCCACCCACACCATCAGTATTTATTACTATGAAATCTTGTGCTAAGAGGGCTCCTGTCAGAACGTTTGCTTAGTGCTTCCAAGTGTCCCCCTTAACTCCATTCCTAGGGCCTCCAACGACCTAAGACAGGCACTGTTTTTATCAACAACAACACATGTTTTGTGATTCACTCAATAATTCAAAGGATGTGTAACAAAAAAACTATCGTTGTTGTTGTTGTTGTTGTTGTTGTTGTTGTTGTTGTTGCTTTTGTTGTTGTTGTTGTTGTTGCTGCTGCTGTTGTTGTTGCTGTTGTTGTTGCTGTTGTTGCTGTTTGTGTTGCTGTTGTTGCTGTTGTTGTTGCTGTTGTTGTTGCTGTTGTTGTTACTGTTGTTGTTGCTGTTGTTGTTGCTGCTGTTGGTGCTGTTGTTGATGTTGTTATTGTGTTATTGTTGTTGTTATTGTTGTTGTTGATGCTGTTGTTGCTGTTGCTGCTGTATTGATTTTTTCTGGTCTTTAGTTCGTGCAGCATCTTTCATTAAATGAGACATGATCAGTTCTGATTGTATTTACTTCCTGATTGTGATGAACATTAACAAATACAATCATTCCACGAGTTCCATGTAAATGAAAAAGTAAGGAATGACATCTATTGTTTAAACACTGCTGAAATAAATTAAGAGTTAATTAAACTTTAGTTAAATTTCATGACTGAAAATACACATAAATATTAAAATACTTGAACAGGCAGAATCAATCAATAAATCAATCAACATCATATGCAGCTGCTAGAACTGGAGAGCGAGCCAAAAATCTGGTGAATGAATTGATTTGGATTTTGTTTCAAGCAATGGTGGAACTTGATCAACGAATCTCATGAAAAAAAAATTTAAAACAAAAACGAAAAATAACCAAAAAAAAAAAGAAATATTTCATAAAAAACACAGAGTAATCATAAGGATAAAAGTCAAGGGATAAAGTCATGGACGGCATCGATCCTTGACATATCGTTGATGATAGCAGAACATTCTGTTGGCCAGGCGCAAACATCAACTCGGATCTTCCCGATGGCCCAACAGAGAGAGGAGGAAAAAAAAAACGGGAATATCGTAGTTGATTTAATCTCATACTGACGTGGTAAACATTGGGTGCAATTATTGCGTCATCAATTCTTGGGTTGGCCAGTGTAAATCTCAGATGGTAATCATGTATCTGTCACAGATGAGATACATCCGAACATCACATGTCATTGACTCGGGGGCGGTGGGGTGGGGTTGGGACGCAAGGTACAGCATACGATTGTAATCGATGAGCCGATTTCTGTTGTTTTTTTTTTAGGAAACCGTTTTAAATGCACCAGGAGATAATTGTTCCGCGAAGTTTTGATTGGAATTTCGGAACGTGCAGCAAAGATGTATTCCCGCGTAATTTTGATTGGAATTTCGGACCGTGCAGCAAAGATTATATTTCCGCGCAATTTTGATTGGAATATCGGAACGTAAAGCAAAGATGTATTCCCGCGTAATTTTTATTGGAATATCGGACCGTGCAGCAAAGATGTATTCCCGCGTAATTTTGATTGGAATATCGGACCGTGCAGCAAAGATGTATTCCCGCGTAATTTTGATTGGAATATCGGACCGTGCAGCAGACGTATCAACGTAGATAAGACGTTTGGACATTATCTAAAATATAAAATGCAAAAGAAAAAAGTTTCAATCGTATCCAGGTCAAGCAGATCTTATCACTCGGTCCCACCCATGGCGATGGGGAGTTGGGGGGGGGGTGAGGGGCGGAAGGGAGGGGGCATAGTGACAACCCCCTCCCCCCCCCACCACCACAACGAAAACAAAAAAAAATATTAAGACAGCACTTTTGACTTCAAAGAGTTGGCAGCTACCCTTCACTCATTCTCTCTCTCCCCCTCTTCGTCTCCCCCCCTTCCCTCCCCCCCCCTCCACGTCAAGTAAAAGATAATTAAACATTGATGGCGCGCTGTCAAAAAAATCCAGCAGCACCTCCCCCCTCTACTCTTCACCCTGGAGACGATCAAGCATGAGGGATGAAGGGTTGGGTGTGGGGGAGTGGGGTGGGGGGGGTTGTCGGGTCGGAGGGAGGAGAAGGTGAAGGGTTCCAACAATTTTATTCCCTTTAGACTGTCCATTTGCGGTAGAAAAAAAAACAGATTCTTTGCTGTCCAGATTGACCACGTTACGTCACATTGGACTGGTCATTCTACCGTGAGAATCAAATAATGATCGAAAAACAAAATAAAAAAACCGCGGCGCGTCATTTCAGTAATAAGATTTTGTGTTGAGTCACTAATGAAGGTTTTGATACGGTGTCAGCTCTTGAGGGGATTCACCGGTGCGCCAGCCGTGACCTGACGGATGATGTGAAATTCATTTGGAATTCCCGATTGTTTTTGGGAAGTTCCGCCATCTAACAAAGAACAGATGTTTTTTTTTTGGTTATGATTACTAAACAACAGCTGCACGAAGCAATGGTCAAATGGTGTGTTTATAGACCTGTGGAAGTAGTTAGTGATTGGTCGATTCGTCGGAAATGGGAATATCGGAACTTTTGGAATATCGGAATCAGCATTGAAATCGAATAATGTGTATTTTATTATTCCGATTTTTTCATCCGATTCTGTTCAAATGCAATTTAACCGTTTTACGAGCGTTACATTAACTGCGTTGGTTTTTTTATAAATCGAAATATGGAATAGAATAGGAATCTTAAGTTTAATAGTAGAATGTGTAATTGTATCGGAATCGGAACAAAATATGGAATCATCTCACCACAAGAGTACAGACCACATTAGGGGTTATTCTCCTACTGAAAACCATTGGAAAAATAATAGCATTGGATATTGCAATGTTAGATAATTATTTAAATTATTTAATTAAAAACATTAGTGAATACAACTTGATGAAAAGATTGATAGATGAATGGATCCATTAATATATAGATAGTTGATTATATACATAAATAAACAAATAGTAGAATACATGATCAGATATATAAATGGGTAAGTAGATCAATAGCCAAATGATTGGATATTTAGTAGAATAGATATATCGATTGATTATTGGTGAATAGAAGTAAAAAGATTTATTGATAGAGTGATATATTAATTGGTAAAGAGATTGACAGATGTATAGATAGAAAAGTAAAAAGATATATTGATAGAATAATATATTGATTGATTGGTAAAGTGATTGACAGATGTATAGATAGAGACATTCATGTTTATATTGTTGATGTGTGATATACTTACTGGACAATACAGGAAGAACGCCCCGAATAGCACCACTCTCATTAACACTGGACTAGCTGCCTTTAACACCTGTGAAATACAGAAGAAGAACAGACACACCTGTTAGCTTGTTTACAACGCAAACCTTTTTTTTTATATGACAAACATAGACAAGTCACTGCCCAGATAGTGGTCAGTTGATACAGACCACAGACTAAACGCGGGTCGGTCGGATACACAACACTGATGGTGGTTTGAATGAGTTGTTGATTGTATTATATTAGAATCTGTTAGACTGATTATGAAAATACTCTAACCAAAGAAATAAATGATGGGATTGATCATAATTGTACACGTTCATTTGAAAATACTTTTTAAAATAAACTACAGCAATAAGGGAAATCTTGTTTTGAATAGATTGGATCCAATAGATTACAAGTCTATTTTGATAATAACAGAAAAAAACACTCTTTTTTTTTCTATTGTCGTGGTTCTATATTGCACTAGTATACACTACAGGAAAATAGAGCAAAGCTCCTTCTGTCGCCAAGACTATTCCGAGAGTGCGTAGGTTACCCATTGTCTACAACCCCAAGTCTTAAACTTCATTTTCAATAAGTTGTGTACTTAGCAATTGTTGGGACCAAGCCCTTCAGTTATTATGTAGCCTATAATAAGTCCATTTATGTCACGTTGATCTCATTAAATGGTAAATACCTAGTAGTCGATTTTCTTTTCAAATGGCTGTCATTTCATTACAACGCACTTTTATAGTTCAAAAATAAATTCTACTAAATTTGAAAACTTTTGTTGTTCAAACGAATAACATTCAAAATTTATACATATTAATACATAACACCTTGTTTATTATTTCCCACTGATTTAAACAATCAAGATTGAGGAAAAATAAAATTATTCTGACATTTCGACATAGGAGTCAATTTAAGGCCATTAACTATATCCCCCCCCTGCCCGCAACGGATGTTATAAAATCTTTTTCACATTTTTAAATTTACATTGGATTCTCGGACAGACAAGTTATGTTATAAACTATCTGCTGAAGTTTTCGCATTTTTTTTTCAATCTGTCCTTCAGAATTATCCATTTATTCTCAATAATTCCCCACAAATTAAATCGTTTTTCCCGATAATTTGTCTTAGACCGATACTCTTATTATAACATTTTTATTTCGGACTTTCTTGTCTTGAATTCATCGAGAAATGTCTTTTCATTTTAATTAAAGAAATCAGAAGAAAGTGTCTTAATTTTTTTCATCTGTGTTCAGGTGGTGGGGGCGTAGCGAGGGGAGGGGCAAGGCAACTTGCGCCCGGGGCATTTTACCTTTTTAATACCTTTTTAGCGCCCCCCCCCCAGCTACGCCTCTGATGTGATTGGTTTGTTCATAACTAAATGAGAAGCTGTCAAAAAAATAATCTCTACCTAATTATTCAAGAAGTCTATAAACGTACAAGCACAATGTCATGAAAGTAAAATGCGAAACTAAATTAAATTTTAAAAAATAACAACAACACCGAAATGATGTGCAGTCTGAGCGAACTTTTTCAGCCACCAAAAACTTTCTAGCATTCAATGTGTGTGTGTTTCTCTGTGTGTGTTTCCCTGTGTGAGTTCCTCTGTGTGTGTTTCTCTGTGTGTGTTTCTCTGTATGTGTTACTCTGTGTGTGTTTCTCTGTGTGTGTGTTTCTCTGTGTGTGTTTCTCTCTGTATATGTTTCTCTGTGTGTGTTTCTCTGTGTGCATTTCTCTGTGTGTGTGTTTCTCTGTGTGTTTCTCTGTGTGTGTGTTTCTCTGTGTGTGTTTCTCTGTGTGTGTTTCTCTGTGTGTGTGTGTGTGTGTGTGTGTGTGTGTGTGTGTGTCTGTGACTGATAATTATTGTCAGTGAAATTTTTTTTTAATGTCATGGGACAATGTCGGTGAGGCAATTATGGAGTCAGGAACGAATAGTCGCTGAGGTAATTAGAATGTAAAGGTCTGTACTAGTAGGAAGCTGGTGTGTGTGTGGGGGGGGGAGATGTCTGTACCGGTAGGAAGCTGGTGCGGAGGATGTTTGTGAGGTGAACAGGACTAGTTTGTTTATCGCAGCGTCAGTGACAGTTGTCACTGTTAATGACCCCAGTGGCAATGTCGCTATGTAATAGCACATTGAGAATGACTAGATCATGGAGCGTCCATCGAAGACAGTGCTATTCTTATTGTCATTGTGTCAGCAACAATGTCATGTAGTGCCCATAATGCCAAAGACAACAGCGATGTAAATGGTCAACATTCCAGTGACGATCTCATGTGGTGGCTACGTGGTTATTGCCTAAACTACTGTATTCACCAGACATTTAGTTACTATGTCGTGGCGATGACTACATTCCCAATGACTACATAGTGTAATGGACACATTATCAATGACTACATAGTGTAATGGACACATCGTCAATGACTACATAGTGTAATGGACACATTGTCAATGACTACATAGTGTAATGGACACATTGTCGATGAGACAGGAGTGTAACGGACACATTTCTCAGTGACTTCAGAGTGTACTGACAATTTTGTTGGTGACTGCATAGTGTAATAGCCACATTGTCAGTGAAAACAACATTGTAATTATTACAATGTCAGTGTGGCTTATTACGTTGTCAGTAATTGCGCTGTCACAGTAATGCCAGGGACAAAACAGCGCAACAGTGTCATCATAGTGTACCACTTCACAGTTTCCTCGATACTGACGCAAAACTCCAGAGTAAACATTGAATAAAAAATGTGTAGTACTCAGTACACACCCTGGCTGAATTAAGCTGTTCAAAATTCTACATCTTCTCTTACTCAACAGCCGAAACGCCATATTTACACTAATAAGTCTATAAAGAATAATGTATAAATACTTAAACAATATTTGAATTATTGTTGGTCAATCAATCCTGAATGGGATGCAGTGGTGTAGCGAGCTTAACTCGCGCCCGGGGTCAAAATACTTTTTTAGCGCCCCCCCCTCCAATTCGATAACCATATACTATTATATGTAAAATATACCATATGGCGCCCCTTTGTAAGAAGCGCCCGGTGCATGATGCCACCCTTGCTCCCCCCTCCCCCTACTACGCCACTGATGGGATGAGAAGTTTAACTTTCGGATCCTACGTGAATCTTTCATGGAACGGTTTTAGCACTGCCCTACTTAAATCCCGAGTGCATCCGATAGTGCAGCTGTCTAGGGGGGGGGGGAGTGGAACCCGCTACCCGTGACATGCTGATCCGGGACACTATCAAAGCGCCACCAATTAATTTCTACAAGCTCGGTACATTCCTAATTTTCAATTATCCGGTTATCGATTCATTTATTTTTTTCCGGGAACTATAGGAATTTTTATGTCTGAATTTCAAGCTCGCCACTTATATTTAACTGAGACATTTAAAATTTTTTTATCAGAATGTATCAGATTTTAGTTTTTATTTAATTTACAAAAATCTGCATTCACTTACTAACCTGGAATTAGATATATTTTCACTTTAAAAAAAAGTATATTTTAGAAAAAAATAAAAAGTTAAATATAGGCTACATGTATTTAATTTGAATTTGAACGAAGTTACTTTGTGTATATCAATAATTAAACAGACTCACTGCACGTCCACTAAATTAACTTTATCCACTTAGCCGGGTTAAAATTAAAACATTAATTTCGACTCAAAATAGAAATACATCAGAAATAAATTCGTCATGTAGTCTCAGGAGAAATAATAATAACATTTTAAAAAAAAATAGTGTGCCTCATAGAATTACTAGTTCCAATATTTTTTTTTCAAGTTCTGGTTATTAGTTCCCGAGTTTTAAAAATTCTCAATATATGTCCTACTTTTACAGCGTCCAATGAAATAACAAAAAAAACGAAAGAAAAATTTAATGAACTGTTTATTTTTATTTTTTTTCGTTTTACCGACAGAAGTACATCAGAAACAAACAATTTTTTTGGGGACGTTTTAGAAGCGCTTTAAGAAAATGTGTGTGTGTGTATGTGTGTGTGTGTACGTGTGTGTGTGTGTGTGTACGTGTGTGTGTGTGTGTGGAGGGGTGGTGGTAGGAGGGCGTTTACACTGCTTAATTGAGAAGCACTAAGTTTATTTGTAAGTTTAAAGGTTCATCAAGGCAGCAGTCAATTAGTGATTCTATTTTTCTTTGCTTTTTCGACGTTTACCATGCTACGCCGAATGTCGTTATAACATGCCAGAATATGGAACTGAGTGTCGTTATAACATGCCAGAATATGGAACTGATTGTCGTTATAACATGTCAGAATATGGAACTGATTGTCGTTATAACATGTCAGAATATGGAACTGATTGTCGTTATAACATGCCAGAATATGGAACTGAGTGTCGTTATAACATGTCAGAATATGGAACTGATTGTCGTTATAACATGTCAGAATATGGAACTGATTGTCGTTATAACATGTCAGAATATGGAACTGATTGTCGTTATAACATGTCAGAATATTGAACTGATTGTCGTTATAACATGCCAGAATATGGAACTGATTGTCGTTATAACATGTCAGAATATGGAACTGAGTGTCGTTATAACATGTCAGAATATGCAACTGATTGTCGTTATAACATGTCAGAATATGCAACTGAGTGTCGTTATAACATGTCAGAATATGCAACTGATTGTCGTTATAACTTGCCAGAATATGCAACTAACGTCAGAGATGTAAAAAAATAAAACACAACTTAAAGAGACACATGTATTTGTCACAGTTGTGTGGTCTGACAGTAAACATGTTGTCTGGTGTGGTCTCTATGACTCCTAACAGTTCTCTGTTAATAAACTGTTTACTTATGTAGGTCAGTTGCACAGAGTACTAAAACGTTTGAACTGCGCCATCTACTAAGTGCTCACTATATTTTCTATTTTTAAAAAAATAGACTTATCCGATCCAAACTATTTTTACCAGACACAAGACAAATTATTTAATGCCAGTAGTCGATAATGAAATATTCGACATGCGTCCAAAAATCATCATATATAATAATACTCATTTCCAGTGTGCGTTAAATCGAAAGTAAATAATTAATACAACAGTGTTCCAGTTTAAAATACAACCATGAAAAAAATCGGATCTGCCCGAAACCAAAAAATAACATCGCCTGCCGATCAAGCCTAAGGGGATATAACTCTATGCAAAGGTTTTGCATGGTATATCTAGTATATATATATATTTATTAAACCATATCCAACAGTACTAAAATAAATAGTCGATAAACATGAAACAATCTTAAAAACTCACTAAAACAATATTTCTCAGTCATGAAACAAACTCCAAACAACTTAAGTCAGTGGTTCTCAAACTTTGGCGATTCACGACTAGTGTTGTTTTAGTCCCAGGTCATATTTTAGTTTCAGTTTTTATTTCGTTTTTTCTGTAATAATTTTAGTTTTCGTCTAGTTTTAGTCTTGCTGCTAATTTTAGTTTTAGTTTAGTTCTCGTTGACGAAAATTCAACATTTTCGTTAATGAAGGTTTTAGTTTTAGTTTTCGTGAACGAAAGCAACACTATATTTTAGTTTCAGTTTTTATTTAGTTTTTTCTGTAATGATTTCAGTTTTCGTCAAGTTTTAGTCTTGCTGCTAATTTTAGTTTTAGTTCTCGTTGACGAAAATTCAACATTTTCGTTAACGAAGGTTTTAGTTTTAGTTTTCGTCGACGAAAACAACACTTTTCACGACCCGCGAAAAATTAAAAAAAAAGTTTGTTATTCACTGCTGATTTGTAAAAAAATTAAGGAAAAAATCGAAAACTTAAGGAACATATTCCCGATTACGTAATAATGAATATAATTGCGCCCCCCCCCGCCTCGCCCCGCCCCTCTTCAAATCAACTCAACGATCCACTGTTTGAGAGCCACTGCACTGAGACATTCCCCTTATCGTCTGCTGCGATCGCCTGCTGATCAACGACATTTTATTTTCCTTATTTATTAAACATGACCAGAAGCCTTACCTTGACATTTCTGTAGTGTATAGTGAACCAGACTAAGACAAGGAGGAAGGACATGATCAGGCCGGAGATGGCCAACAGGATGGACCTGAGTATCCAGTTCAGGGCCAGGATGCACGGCGACTGGTCACTGCAAACGTCACAGCCTGCGGCGCATGGCTTACACTGGAAGTCCGTGTCGTACCGATTGGGTAAACCCTGAGAGAGAAATTAAAAGCTAAAAAATATTAATTCACGTGTCACAGATACATGTTTTGCAGTAGAAGTAGCCAATATACACACAAAAAAATTTTCAAGTCTATAAAAGGGCATGATTTTGTTGTAAAGTAAATGAAATTCTACAGAGAGCTCATTGTGTGTAACAAAAAATATTAAAATACTGCTACCCTTTTCATATTGTAAAGTAAATGAAATGTAACACTTCTACTAGCTCATGGTGTGAAGTAAATGTAATACTTCTACCGCTACCAGCTCACGGCATTAAGTATATTGCAATACTACTGCCAATGTAGTAAATGTAATACTTCTATCGGCTCGTGATGTACAGTAAATATAATACCGGCACAAGTTTACGTTATCGTGTATTTATGAAGTCGCAATGGTCAGCGGAGCGGACAGAAATGTTAATTGACCGCGGCCCAGCTTGACGTGTGGAAGGTAGTAAACGCCGAGTGGTCAGACACGTTTTACTCTGGTGTTGACCTTTTGAGTCAAGTGGTCAGTCGGAACTGGGTGACCTTAACGGGCCAGCGTCCCATCTCAGAACTAATAGAACGTTCAAGGGGGTTTGACCTGCGGGTTATCTGAGTCCAGGAATGTTTCTAGCCCTCGCTGACACACTTACTCACGGTTTTTTATCATCACATACAAACATACATTTATACACACACACAAACCCACAAACACACACACACACACACACACATATATATATATATATATATATATATATATACATATACATAATACATAAATATAAAAAAAAATTATATATATACACATACATACAGTAGGGTACAACAGGTTGTGCTGCCACACGAGGCTCCGAACTGGGAAGGGGAGCCGAACTGGCAAAGGGGCGCCGATTGGGAAAGGGGCGCCGATTGGGAAAGGGGCGCCTAAAGGGCGCCAAATAAAAACGTAACTGCCACATGGCGCCACAATAGCTAGCTACAGCTATACATACTTACATGTCCGTGAGGAGCCATTTCATATAGTTGGGTTGATTAGACGACAGCCATCCCCCCCCCCATTCCCCCCTTTCCCTTCCTGAAAGAGTTGATTTAGCCTCGGGCCGACATTTTGTTTTACAGACCAACTCCGCCAGCTACTCTACAAGTAATCAGATATTAGAAATAAAATATAAATTGGCTCATTGGGAGCATCACAAAACTTATCGAAGAGCCGTATTTGGTCACCCCTGCTATATTTTGTGATTTCCCCCTCCGTCGCGGGGGCCTCGGGAAATTATGGGCTCGCGTATAACAATGTGTCACATTCCACACACTGTCACAACAACAGGGTGACACACCCTAGAAGAATCAAGTAAAATAAAAAAATAACCCGTATCTGTGAACTTTGAACTACCATCATCCACCCCTGTGACAGACCCCTTCCACAAACCCTTTCCTCTGCCCCATCCCTCCCCCCCTCCCCCGGGCCGCCATCACGTGGACATCAGCAGTAATCAATTTCAGCCATTCTGATGAAGTGTCCAGAAAGTCGCCTCTCTCTCTCTCTCTGACCAACATACACCCTTTTGGGGAATAATGATAGAGTGAACTTTTGGGTAGCGTGGACAGCTTCGGCCATCAATTGTCCTTGTTTTATTGACCACACAACAGTTGCTGACCACTAACAACATAGCTAAAAAAAAACAAAAAACCAAGAAAGAGGTACAGAAAAAAACTCCAAAATAAAAAACCCAACAACAACAAACAATTTTTTTTTTAAACTTAGCACTGCTGTGTCTTTCTTTACTTGTCCTGTCTCAGCCATTAACTCTGACCAACCCTAATTCCTTTAAGACTACATTTTATGGCTTTGAACGTACTATATATATATATATATATTTATTTTTTTTTGCCTCTTCGTGTGGAATATATAAATAAGTGCTTGGAAGATGTCTTCCAGAATGTCAACGGAGCAAGAAAGGGGGAGGTAAATCAGAAGTGTCTGTGTTAGTTCCCTTTCCCAATTTTATATGCCGCTGGAACAGTTTGTATTCTTTTTTCTCTAGGGTTTGTTGTGTGTGTGTGTGTGTGTGTGTGTGTGTGTGTGTGTGTGTGTGTGTGCGTGTGTGGGTTTTCTCTAATACATATCCTTCTCCCCTCATGTTGTAGGAAGTTGAAGTTTTTTTTAATAGATCTTTGTTTACATATCAATATTTTGTTGTTGTTTTTCGGCTATTTTTCTAAATTTTTTTTGTAAAATATAAGAAATGATTTTTTTTTAAAATATTTTTTGCTGGCAAATGCAGTTTTGTAGAAAGGTAACCACGGAATGACGTCAATAGATTGTGATAGACTGACGCAGCAGATTATTTATAGCTGAATTCAGTAAAAAAATAAATGTTTAACGTAAATTATAAAAAAGGTTTTGACCACAGATTAAATATATTATACAGATAGCGCATCACTATATAAATAATCCTCGGTTTTGTGTTTTAAAAACTCTCGCGTCATTGTTGTTATTCGCCTTTGTTTCCAATGACGCTTTCCATTCATAAATGCTAAAAAAAATGTTTTTTTTTTTTTATTAAAACTGGAATGAGAACTTAAAACATTGGGTAAAAATAAATTCCAATAACCCCTAATCCGGTAAATCAATCACCAATACTAATGATAATCAATCACCAATACTAATGATAATCAATCATCAATATAAATAATGTCCAGCGCCCAGTACCAAAGTGAAGCAGTACCCTGGGCCTTGTTGCCATAATAATGCCCTTTGACCCTAACGCCCAACACCCCATTGTGCAGTGCCCCAAGTTGCAATATCACGACCAGTTAGCTTTACAGCAAGGGCGACAACAATAGTTTAAATTATATCAGGGGCTACAGCAACAGTTAAAAACAAAAGATATAAATAAATATGTTCAAAGGTCTAAATATTTCCATGGGTGAATGAATTAAAACTTATGATAAATATTTACAAATATCTTTTTTTTTTTTTTTTTGCAACTTTATTTCCTGAAAAGAACATTTACAGCAATACCGTTTACAGCAATACCAATTACAGCAATACCATTTACAGCAACACAATTTACAGCAATATCATTTACAGCCATATCATTTAGCCAAACTTTATCCAGCAGGTGTCGTCTCTGTAAAATGTCATATCCATTTCAGACAATCTCAAGTTATCATCAAGGGGGCGGATAACTTAAAAAAAAACGGATCCTAATTAAACTTCAGCTATTTCCCCTTTTTTCCCACTTTATTATAACTTTCTCTAATAATGTTTCTTTTAATTTATTTCTTCCTGGCATCCATTTTTACCATTTCCTTATTTTTAACGACGTCATCTCCCAGGGACTCAGTGGATGCCTGACATTGCCGTTGGGGGGGGGGGCTTTGTTTTATGGATCTTTACGACATTGTTCTTCCCGCTCTTGATCCCAAAATAAAAATTAAAACACGAACTTAATTAAACATCTTTTTGCCACCATTTGTTCACAATAAAACGACATTGAATTGTAGAACATTCTACGCTGACATTGAATTGTAGAACATTCTTCGTTGACATTGATAACATTGATATCAAGAATTTCTTTTTTCTTTTCTCACTTTCAGGAAGTGTGAGCTACATCATTAATTATTTTATTCTATAAATATAAAACTTCCCGCGAAAGTGTATGTGACCCCAGAGTTAACCCCCTTCCCTCCCCCCAGCCACACACACAGACACACACTCCGGAAATGAACTGGCAACTACACTTTCATTGTTCCTACCATTAACAAGAACAATCAAAAGTTAAGAAAATGTTTTAAGAATGTAAAAGTCACGTCATTAAATATTCGTGACGTCAGTACTGGAATAAAATTGCTCTCTGTGCAGAAATAGCGATTTTCTTGTTTCTAAACCGGTTTATGTTGGTGTTTGGTTTGTTTCGACCCCAGTACTGACCAGTGTCATTCGAAATGAATTTCTGAGATTGACGCTTGGCTGAATTTTAGAGCGACTTTCATTGTATATATATATATATATATATATATATATATATATATATATATATATATATATATATACATATATTGTGTATTAATTTGTGAGTTGCGCAGCAGAATATCTGCTGTCAGAATATTATATGTGGGTGTGAAAACTGTGTTGGGTCAGTTAATGTGTTTGAATGGCATGGCTTGGATTTGATCGTGAAAAGGTTGGAAGATCAAAGTCGTGACCAGTGGAACATGGCTGTATTTGGTTGAGGAGATCAGGGGGGTTAGGAGGGAAGTTGGTAATAGGTGAACGTGGAGAAGGGAGGTAACCAACGGTAAGGAGTTTATCGAATGGGACAGGTGCGAGTTAACGAGTGTAAAAGTTGGGCCGTTGGTGACTGTACTATTTGTCTGGACTTTATTATAATTTTTCCATCATTCTTTTTATATATATTGATGGATAAAACTTATATTATTTTGTTTTTATGAATACATTGTTCCTATTACTGATTGGACATTTGAAGTGTTCGCTGTTGTGTATTAGTTTCTGAATTGCGCAGCGCTGTGTTTCTATGTGCAAATGTCATTTGGTGCGTGGTGTTCAAGAGGCAGTTGGGAAGTTTAACCTTGAAAGACTGTGAACATATTATAAAATATTAACGAAGGTGATAAATTAGAGGCCCAACAAGATCCTGTACACAACAATGTATATATTTACTTCCAATGTATATATTTTCTTTTACTTTACAGCTTATCGTTAATACCCGAATTATGTTATGCGTGACATCATGCGTGACTTCCCCATCCATGAACGGTTTCCTCATTTCAAGACCGTTTAATTCTTAAAGGTGTAATCTCTTGAGGGAGGAATGTTTGCAATAGTAGGACAGACACTTGCTTAGTATTTTAACTCCCTCCACATGAAAATAAAACTGTACTGTGAGAAATTCTAGAATTAGCTCATTTCATCGACCCGCTAAAGTATGCATGTCTTTTACCTCAAATATAACTATTTGCCGAGGTTGTTAACTCATGGTGGGACTGGGAAATGGAGTACGCACTAACAACACAATAAAATAACCCAAACCCCACATAGTCAACATTCATTGTTGTGTGTGTGTTTGTGTGTGTGTGTTTGTGTGTGTGTGTGTTTGTGTGTGTTTGTGTGTGTTTGTGTGTGTGTTTGTGTGTGTGTTTGTGTGTGTTTGTGTGTGTGTGTGTTTGTGTGTGTTTGTGTGTGTTTGTGTGTGTTTGTGTGTGTGTTTGTGTGTGTTTGTGTGTGTTTGTGTGTGTTTGTGTGTGTGTTTGTGTGTGTTTGTGTGTTTTTGTGTGTGTGTTTGTGTGTGTGCTTGTGTGTGTGTTTGTGTGTGTGTGTTTGTGTGTGTGTTTGTGTTTGAGTGTGTGTGTGTTTGAGTGTGTGTGTGTGTTTGTGTGTTTTTGTGTGTGTGTTTGTGTGTGTGTTTGTGTGTGTGTTTGTGTGTGTGTGTTTGTGTGTGTGTGTGTGTTTGAATGTGTGTGTGTGTTTGAGTGTATGTGTGTGTTTGTGTGTGTGTGTTTGTGTGTTTTTGTGTGTGTTTGTGTGTGTTTGTGTGTGTTTGTGTGTTTTTGTGTGTGTGTTTGTGTGTGTGTGCTTGTGTGTGTGTTTGTGTGTGTGTGTTTGTGTGTTTGTTTGTGTGTGTGTGTTTGTGTGTGTGTGTTTGTGTGTGTGTTTGTGTGTGTTTTTGTGTGTGTGTTTGTGTGTGTGTGTTTGTTTGTATGTGTTTGTGTGTGTGTTTTTGAGTGTGTGTGTGTGTTTGAGCGAGTGTGTTTTGTTTGTTTTTTTTTAAGAAAAAAAGGTCAGAAAGAAAATGTCAGATGATCCTCCACCGTAACTCGCATCAAAAGTAAATTTCCTTTCGCCCGTCCCAGGAGAAATCACGCTTTCATCAGAGTTTCGGGAAAAATCACTAATTTGGTTCGTATCGAATCTCGAATTGAATCCGCCATTTCGATTACTTGTCAAGTTGAAAATGCGAATAAAAATCAGACGTAAGTCCCGAAGGATATCAATTAATGTATGTTGACTTTAGTTTGTGATATCTGAGCTTTAAATAAGAGATTATGGAATTATCGGCGCGCGACTTCTGAACACTGCCAAGGCCGAAGGCCTAAAAGCTTTAAAACAACAACAACAACAACAACAACGATATACAGATATAGGCCACCTTAGATGCTGACTTGAAGAGGTTCGATATATTGATATATAGTATAGATCTTTAGTTTTTATTGGTATTATATACACGGCAGTTGCTTGCTTAACTCTGGAGTGATAGTCGGAGGATAAAATTGAAGATGTTAATATCCGCGTGATGATATCCAATTTCTCTGAAATCTCTGTATTGTCATCACCATTTTTGACATCATGACATTGATATTCTTGGACGCCTGCATCACTGAGAGATACAGTATTTATAACATCAGCATACTGTGTCATCTTGCACGGTGATGATGAAGTCATATAGTTTTTGTTCAATATTTCTCTTACTGTGATTGGCTCGTCAACTTGGACACATTTCATGACGTGTGAATGTTACGCATGCATTGACGTATTTTTTTTTATTTCACTTCTTTGTGCTTGACTAATGAAACTTTCAAATAAAACGACAATAGTGACGACATAATGATTCAATTTGCCACTGACTGGAGTGGATAACTACAGTTACTATATCTGTCTTCTCTCTCTTTCTCTCTCCCTCTCTTTCTCTGTCTGTTTCTCTCTCTCTCTCTCTCTCTCTCTCTGTTTCTCTCTCTCTTTCTCTATCTCTTTCTCTTTCTCTCTCTGTCTCTCTCTGTGTCTCTCTTTGTCTCTCTCTCTCTGTCTCTCTCTCTCACTGTCTTTTTCTCTCTGTCTCTCTCTATATATATATGTCTTTCTTTCACTCTCTGACTTTCTCTTTCTCTGTCTCTCTCTGTCTCTGTCTCTCTCTCTCTCTCTCTCTCTCTCTCTCTCTCTCTTTCTCACTCTTTCTCCCTATCCCCGTGTACATATTCTTCACTGGTGCCATCCATTGAAACTAAAATTTCTAAAGTCAGTAAACTGAGATCCCGAGTCAAGGCCGTAGCCGGGGGGGGGGGCTAGGGGGCTACACCCCCTCCCCCCAATTAATTCTAAAAATCAAATTCTATTATACAATACACTTCTTTATCATTCCGTTCCAATTTTTTCTTATAAAAAAACTCTCCGCACAGCCCCCCCCCTCCAAAACAAAATTCTGGCTACGGCCTTGTCCCGAGTTATTGGAATGTCGTAAACTATGTGCACATAGCGTCTGTTGTAAGCTATGTGCACACAGAGTCCGTTGTAAACTATGTGCACATAGCGTCTGTTGTAAATTATGTGCATTTAAAGTCATCTGTAAACTATGTGCACATAGAGAGTCATATGTAAACTATGTGCACATAAATTCTGCTGAGATTAAGAAAATACAAACTGTCAATCGTAGACTTATTGGGGGCGGGGATACATTTTAATGTAAATGCACTATTTTATTCAACCATTCAACATTTTTATTAATGTACTAGCTGTACCCTGCAAAACATTTGCATAGTCATATCCCTTAGGCTTGATCGGTAGACTATGTTATTTTTTGTTTTTTCATGATTGTATTTTAAACTGGAATACTGTTGAATTAATTATTTACTTTCGATTTCATGCAGAACCCACACCGCTATTACTTATATAATATTTGCTTTCTGTCTATCTATTTTTTTCTCTTAAATTTACGTTTGAGGACTATTTTTCGCCTTTGTTTTTAATTGTGTATTAATCCGTCAATGTAAGTTGTCCTTTGACATCCATGTTATTATCCTGCGTGGGTTTACTCTCCAGCCCAAAATCAGAAACATGTCTTTGTGTTGGTAATTATAACCTCCAATCCATATTTTTAAACCACTCCACGTCTTAAGCCGGAAGCAAAAATACATAGCCAGTCGACGAATGTCAATTTCTAGACATCAAATTATATACATCGCCTACCTGTCATTTGAAAGAATGTCACAGTTACTTCCAGGCATCTCTTAAAATGACAACTTTAGTTTAAAAAAAATATATTGATGCATTGACTAAACCCATAAACTTGTGAGCTCACATTTCTATTGTTATTATCTTGATGCAAACATTTACCTCAATCAATGTAAATCTGAGTTCTTTTCAGTTCTGTTTGGAACATAATTCATTGTTTGTGTAGTGTAATGATGTGTTACTTTTCAAAGTAGCGCACAGTGTACATACTTATCAATGGTACTTAGTAAAGCTATAGTACTAGTGACTGCCATGTAAAGCTGAATTCATTGTGACAGTCAAGTAAATGTATATTGGGCCTAACTTTGTGACTGTCATGTAAAGATGTATTACTTGTGTCCGCCAAGTAAGGATGTATTACTTGTGTCCACCAAGTAAAGATGTATTACTTGTGTCCACCAAGTAAAGATGTATTACTTGTGTCCGCCAAGTAAAGATGTATTACTTGTGTCCACCAAGTAAAGATATATTATTACTTGTACATGCCATGTTAATCTGTAATACTGTGTGACTGCAATGTAAAGGCTGTATTACCTGTGACTATCCAACCGTACCAGCTAACATGTGAAGCCTATACCAGCTGACTATCCAGTGGAAAGCTAATAAGGACTAATACTATGATGCCTGCCAGAGTTCTTAGGACAAGACAAATGTAGGAATTGCTAGAATCAAAGACCAATCTGGAGTTGTGGTTATATTTACTTTATAAGAAAACATTTAAAAAAAATGAAAGGCGACATTAATGAGTGTTAGTGAATATTGTATTCGTCACGCATCAGTAATTCCTGGCATTAGCCCTGTGTTGAATAGCAAGCAATGTAAGTAAACATTCTAAATGCAAGACAGGCTATGTATTGGCATGACTCGGAAAGAGGTTTAAAATAGCAGCTAATGACACATTCTGAATGTTTGAAACGTAATATATATTATAGCATGACTTACTAGAAATTAGCCATAGTTTCATTGTATAGAAAGTTTTCTTAAATCTGTAAAATTGCTAATGATTGTCATTTTTTTTCTTAAAACATTTAACTTTTGACATACACACTTTACATGCATGCTCGCTTAAACACACACTCACACGCGCACACACACACACACACGCACATACAACGACCAAATACAGAGAAGGGTGCACGCGAGCGGAACTACCGCGCTTCCTTCCACCCGCCACCCCCAGCCCCCCCCCACCCTTCCACGCCAATTCAAACCGTAAGTTTTGATGTTTGAAATACTCCACACCTCCCTTACCCCGTCCATCCATGTTTGTCAGCCCACGGGTCAATAGATTTCTGCTGTTAAGTTACCAGGGAAGAGATAAACCTCCGTCGTTTGAATTGAACAGACCAGTAATCCAATAAAAGTCATCCTGTAAAATATTTTCTTTTTTTTGTTTTGTGTGTGTGTGGAGGAGAAGGGGTGGGGGGGGGGGGGCAGACAGGTTGAAATCAATGGAACCGTTTGTGTGGGCGATTTTTTTAAAAAGTTTAAATTTCTTCGATTTTGGATGTTGCAGATCATATTTTAAAAAAAAAAAGCCACCAATGGATGGTCGAAATTAAATCGGATGATAAAAGTTCATTTTAGGAAAAATACGAAATACAAACAATGGTATGGTTAGCCAATTGAATACAACGAATGGTCAGTCAGTTAAATACTAGAAATGGTCCGTCAGTTAAATACTAGAAATGGTCAGTCAGTGAAATACTAGAAATGGTCAGTCAGTTAAATACTAGAAATGGTAAGTCAGTTAAATACTAGAAATGGTCAGTCAGTTAAATACTAGAAATGGTAAGTCAGTGAAATACTAGAAATGGTCAGTCAGTTAAATACTAGAAATGGTCACTCAGTGAAATAAAGAAATGGTCAGTCAGTGAAATAAAGAAATGGTCAGTCAGTTAAATACTAGAAATGGTAAGTCAGTTAAATACTAGAAATGGTCAGTCAGTTAAATACTAGAAATGGTCAGTCAGTGAAATAATAGAAATGGTCAGTCAGTGAAATACTAGAAATGGTCCGTCAGTGAAATAAAGAAATGGTCCGTCAATTAAATACTAGAAATGGTCAGTCAGTTAAATACTAGAAATGGTCAGTCAGTTAAATACTAGAAATGGTCAGTCAATTAAATACTAGAAATGGTCAGTCAGTGAAATACAAGAAATGGTCAGTCAGTGAAATAAAGAATGGTCCGTCAGTTAAATACTAGAAATGGTCCGTCAGTTAAATACTAGAAATGGTCAGTCAGTTAAATACTAGAAATGGTCAGTCAGTTAAATACTAGAAATGGTCAGTCAGTGAAATAAAGAAATGGTCAGTCAGTGAAATACTAGAAATGGTCCGTCAGTTAAATACTAGAAATGGTCCGTCAGTTAAATACTAGAAATGGTAAGTCAGTTAAATACTAGAAATGGTCAGTCAGTTAAATACTAGAAATGCTAAGTCAGTTAAATACTAGAAATGGTAAGTCAGTTAAATACTAGAAATGGTCAGTCAGTTAAATACTAGAAATGGTCAGTCAGTGAAATAATAGAAATGGTCTGTCAGTGAAATAAAGAAATGGTCAGTCAGTTAAATACTAGAAATGGTAAGTCAGTTAAATACTAGAAATGGTCTGTCAGTTAAATACTAGAAATGGTCAGTCAGTGAAATACTAGAAATGGTCCGTCAGTGAAATAAAGAAATGGTCCGTCAGTTAAATACTAGAAATGGTCAGTCAGTTAAATACTAGAAATGGTCAGTCAGTTAAATACTAGAAATGGTAAGTCAGTTAAATACTAGAAATGGTCCGTCAGTTAAATACTAGAAATGGTCGGTCAGTTAAATACTAGAAATGGTCGGTCAGTGAAATACTAGAAATGGTCAGTCAGTGAAATAAAGAAATGGTCCGTCAGTTAAATACTAGAAATGGTGTGTCAGTTAAATACTAGAAATGGTCCGTCAGTTAAATACTAGAAATGGTCAGTAAGTTAAAGACTAGAAATGGTCCGTCAGTTAAATACTAGAAATGGTCAGTCAGTTAAATACTAGAAATGGTCAGTCAGTTAAATACTAGAAATGGTCAGTCAATTAAATACTAGAAATGGTCAGTCAGTGAAATACAAGAAATGGTCAGTCAGTGAAATAAAGAAATGGTCCGTCAGTTAAATACTAGAAATGGCCCGTCAGTTAAATACTAGAAATGGTCAGTCAGTTAAATACTAGAAATGGTCAGTCAGTGAAATAAAGAAATGGTCCGTCAGTTAAATACTAGAAATGGTCCGTCAGTTAAATACTAGAAATGGTCCGTCAGTTAAATACTAGAAATGGTCAGTCAGTTAAATACTAGAAATGGTCAGTCAGTTAAATACTAGAAAGTGTCAGTCAGTGAAATACTAGAAATGGTCAGTGAGTGAAATAAAGAAATGGTCCGTCAGTTAAATACTAGAAATGGTCCGTCAGTTAAATACTAGAAATGGTCAGTCAAGGAAATAAAGAAATGGTCCGTCAGTTAAATACTAGAAATGGTCCGTCAGTTAAATACTAGAAATGGTCAGTCAGTTAAATACTAGAAATGGTCAGTCAGTGAAATACAAGTAATGGTCAGTCAATTAAATATTAGGAATGGTCAGTCAGTTAAATACTAGAAATGGTCAGTCAGTGAAATACAAGAAATGGTCAGTCAATTAAATATTAGGAATGGTCAGTCAGTAAAATACAAGGAATGGTCAGTCAGTTAAAAACAAGGAATGGTCAGTCAGTGAAATACAACCAATGTACAGTCAGTTAAATACAAGCAATGGTCAGTCAGTTAAATACTTGGAATGGTCAGTCAGTCAAAAAGGTAAAACAGTTGTTGGAGGTTCAAGATTACTTTTCACTTTCCACATAATTTTGATAAGATTAATTGATCTCCAGCTAATTATCTTTATTTGTAATCCATGTAATTATTTATATTTTGGTCC
>JAGDYQ010000076.1:2986608-3021626 GCA_021962125.1 Bulinus truncatus
GGGTTTGTTCACAACTAAATAAGAAGCTGTCAAAAAATAATCTCTACCATGTTATTCAAGAAGTCTATAAGCGTACCAGCACAATGTCATAAAAGTAAAATGCGATACTAAATTAAATTTAAAAAAAACAACAACACCGAAATGATGTGCAGAGTCTGAGCGAACTTTTCAGCCACCAAAAACTTTCTAGCATTCAATGTGTGTGTGTTTCTCTGTGTGTGTTTCCCTGTGTGTGTTACTATGTGTGTGTTTCTCTCTGTATGTGTTTCTCTCTGTATGTTTCTCTGTGTGTGTGTGTTACTCTGTGTGTGTTTCTCTGTGTGTGTTTCTCTGTGTGTGTGTTACTCTGTGTGTGTTTCTCTCTGTATGTGTTTCTCTGTGTGTGTGTTTCTCTGTGTGTGTGTTTCTCTGTATGTGTTTCTCTGTGTGTGTTTCTCTCTGTGTGTGTTTCTCTCTGTGTGTGTGTGTGTGTGTGTGTGTGTCTGTGAATGATAATTATTGTCAGTAATTTTTTTTTTAAATGTCATGGGACAATGTCGGTGAGGCAATTGTGGTGTCAGGAACGAATAGTCGCTGAGGTAATTAGAATGTAAAGGTCTGTACTAGTAGGAAGCTGGTGTGTGTGTGGGGGGGGAGATGTCTGTACCGGTAGGAAGCTGGTGCGGAGGATGTTTGTGAGATGAACAGGACTAGTTTGTTTATCGCAGCGTCAGTGACAGTTGTCACTGTTAATGACCCCAGTGGCAATGTCGCTATGTAATAGCACATTGAGAATGACTAGATCATGGAGCGTCCATCGACGACAGTGCTAATCTTGTTGTCGTTGTGTGATAGCACATTGAGAATGACTAGATCATGGAGCGTCCGTCGACGACAGTGCTATTCTTGTTGTCATTGTGTCAGCAACAATGTCATGTAGTGCCCATAATGTCAAAGACAACAGCGATGTAAATGGTCAACATTCCAGTGACGATCTCATGTGGTGGCTACATGGTCATTGTCTAAACTACTGTATTCACCCGACATTTAGTTACTATGTCGTGGCGATGACTACATTCCCAATGACAACATAGTGTAATGGACACATTGTCAATGTCTACATAGTGTAATGGACACATTGTCGATGTCTACATAGTGTAATGGACACATTGTCAATGTCTACATAGTGTAATGGACACATTGTCAATGTCTACATAGTGTAATGGACACATTGTCAATGTCTACATAGTGTAATGGACACATTGTCAATGACTACATAGTGTAATGGACACATTGTCGATGTCTACATAGTGTAATGGACACATTGTCAATGACTACATAGTGTAATGGACACATTGTCAATGTCTACATAGTGTAATGGAAACATTGTCAATGTCTACATAGTGTAATGGACACATTGTCGATGAGTCAGGAGTGTAACTGACACATTTCTCAGTGACTTCAGAGTGTATTGACAATTTTTGTTGGTGACTGCATAGTGTTATAGCCACATTGTCAGCGACAACAACATTGTAATTATTACAATGCCAGTGTGGTTTATTACGTTGTCAGTAATTACGCTGTCACAGTAATACCAGGGACAGAACAGCGCAACAGTGTCATCATATTGTACCACTTCACAGTTTCCTCGATACTGACGCAAAACTCCAGAGTAAACTTTGAATAACAAATGTGTAGTATTCAGTAAACACCTTACCTCCCCCCCGGCTGAATTAAACTGTTCAAAATTCTAAATCTTCTCTTACTCAACAGCTTTCAACACCATATTTACATAATAAGTCTGTAAAGAATGATGTATAAATACTTAAACAATATTTGAATAATTATCGGTCAGTCAATCCTGAACGGAATGCAGTGGTGTAGCGAGCTGAACTCGCGCCGGGGTCAAAAAACCTTGTTAGCGCCCCCCCCCCCTCCAATTCGAAAACATTATACTATTATATGTAAAATATACCATATGGCGCCCCTTTGTGAGTAGCGCCCGGTGCATGATGCCACCCTTGCTCCCCCCCTCCACTACGCCACTGATGGGATGAGAAGTTTAACTTTCGGATCCTATTTGAATCATTCATGGAACGGTTTTAGCACTGCCCTACTTAAATCCCGAGTGCATCCGATAGTGCAGCTGTCTAGGAGGGAGTGGAACCCGCTACTCGTGACACGCTGATCCGGGACACTATCAAAGCGCCACCAATGAATTTCTACAAACTCGATACATTCCTTATTTTCAATTATCTGATTATCGATTTATTTATTTTTTCTCCGGGAACTATAGGAATTTTTATGTCTGAATTTCAAGCTCGCCTCTTATATTTTATAAGACATTTAAAAATGTTTTATCAGAATGTATCAGATTTTGTTTTTATTTAATTTATCAAAATATACTCGTGGTTTAAAAAATCTGCATTCACTTACTAACCTAGAATTAGATATATTTTCACTTTTAAAAAATATATTTTAGAAAAAAATAACAAGCTTAATATAGGATACATGTATTTAATTTGAATTTGAATGAAGTTACTTTGTGTTTATCAATAATTAAACAGACCCACTGCATGTCCACTAAATTAACTTTATCCACTAAGCCGGTTAAAATTAAAACATTAATTTCGACTCGAAATAGAAATACATCAGAAATAAATTCGTCATGTAGTCTCAGGAGAAATAATAATAACATTTCAAAAAAAGTGTGCCACATAGAATTACTAGTTCCTATATTTTTTTTCAAGTTCTGGTTATTAGTTCCCGAGTTTTGAAATTCTCAATTTATGTCCTACTTTTACAGCGTCCAATTAAACAACAAAAAAAAACGAAAGAAAAATTTAATGAACTTTTTATTTTATTTTTTCGTTTTACCGACAGAAGTTCATCAGAAACAAACAATTTTTTTGGGACCGTTTTTAAAGCACTTTAAGAAAATGTGAGTGTGTGTGTACGTGTGTGTGTGTGTATGTGTATGTGTATGTGTGTGTATGTGTGTAGAGGGGTGGTGGTGGGGTGGTGAGAAGCACTAAGTTTATTTGTAAGTTTAAAGGTTCATAAAGGCAGCCGTCAATTAGTGATTCTATTTTCCTTTGCTTTCGACGTTTACCATGCTACGCCAAATGTCGTTATAACATGCCAGAATATGCAACTGAGTGTCGTTATAACATGTCAGAATATGGAACTGAGTGTCGGTATAACATGCCAGAATATGGAACTGAGTGTCGGTATAACATGCCAGAATATGCAACTGAGTGTCGTTTTAACATGTCAGAATATGGAACTGAGTGTCGTTATAACATGTCAGAATATGGAACTGAGTGTCGGTATAACATGCCAGAATATGCAACTGAGTGTCGTTTTAACATGTCAGAATATGGAACTGAGTGTCGTTATAACATGTCACGATGGAACTAACGTCAGAGATGTAAAAAAAAAATAAAACACAACTTAAAGAGACACATGTATTTGTCAAGTTGTGTGGTCTGACAGTAAACATGTTCTCTGGTGTAGTCTCTATGACTCCTAACAATTCTCTGTTAATAAACTGTTTGTTTATGTAGGTCACTTGCACAGAGTACTAAAACGTTTGAGCTGCGCCATCTACTAAGTACTCACTATATTTTCTATAACAAAAATAGACATATCTGACCTAAACTATTTTTATCAGACACAAGACAAATTATTTAATGCCAGTTGTCGTTGCTTTTTTTTTAGAAAAAAAAAATAAGAAAAATAAATTTGAAATGTTCCAGACGCTCTTCTTAGAGTGCATTACGAACTACATAAATATCCGACATGCGTCCAACAATCATATATATATATATATATATATATATATATATATATATATATATATGATATTAAACCATATCCAACAGTACTAAAATAAATAGTCGATAAACATGAATCAATATTAAATACTCACTAAAACAATATTTCCCAGTCATGAAACTCTTTAACAAAAACTCCAAACGACCTAAGTCAGTGGCTCTCAAACTTTGGCGATTCACGACCCGCGAAAAATAAAAACAAAAGTTCGTTATTCACTGCTGATTTGTAAAAAAAAAAAAAGGAAAAAATCGAAAACTTAATGAACATATTCCCGATTACGTAATAATGATTATAATTGCGCCCCCCCCGCCCCTCTTCAAATCAACTCAACGTTCCACTGTTTGAGAGCCACTGCACTGAGACATTTTCCCTTATCGTCTGCTGCGATCGCCTGCTAATCAACGACATTTTATATTACTTATTTATTAAACATGACCAGAGAAGTCCGTGGCCTTACCTTGACATTTCTGTAGTGTATAGTGAACCAGACTAAGACAAGGAGGAAGGACATGATCAGGCCGGAGATGGCCAGCAGGATGGACCTGAGTATCCAGTTCAGGGCCAGGATGCACGGCGACTGGTCACTGCAAACGTCACAGCCTGCGGCGCATGGCTTACACTGGAAGTCCGTGTCGTACCGATTGGGTAAACCCTAGAAAAGAAATTAAAAGCTAAAAAAATTAATTCACGTGTCACAGATACATGTTTTGCGGTAGAAGTAACCAATATACACTCAAAAATGTAAAAAAAATGTCTATAAAAGGGCATGATTTTGTTGTAAAGTAAATGAAATACTACTGAGAGCTCATAGTGTGTAACAAAAAAATATTAAAATACTGCTACCCTTTTCATATTGTAAAGTAAATGAAATGTAATACTTCTACCAGCTCATGGTGTGAAGTAAATGTAATACCTCTACCGCTACCAGCTCAAGGTATTAAGTATATTGCAATACTACTGCCAATTCACGTTGTAAAGTAAATGTAATACCTCTACCAATACCAGCTCACGGCATTAAGTATATTGTAATACTACAGCCAATCTAGTAAATGTAATACTTCTATCGGCTCGTGATGTACAGTAAATATAATACCGGCACAGGTTTACGTTATCGTGTTTTTATGAAGTCGCAATGGTCAGCGGAGCGGACAGAAATGTTAATTGACCGCGGCCCAGATTGACGTGTGGAAGGTAGTAAACGCCGAGTGGTCAGACACGTTTTACTCTGGTGTTGACCTTTTGAGTCAAGTGGTCAGTCGGAACTGGGTAACCTTAACGGGCCAGCGTCCCATCTCAGAACTAATAGAACGTTCAAGAGGGGTTTGACCTGCGGGTTATCTGAGTCCAGGAATGTTTCTAGCCCTCGCAGACACATTGACTCACAGTTTTTTTATCATCACATACAAACATACATTTATACACACACACAAACACAGAAATATATATATATATATATATAGTTATATATATATATGTATATATATATATATATATATATACATAATACATAAATATAAAACATTATACATATACACTTACATACAGTAGGGTACAACAGGTTGTGCTGCCACACGAGGCTCCGAACTGGCAAAGGGGCGCCGATTTGGGAAGGGGGGCCGAAAGAGCGCCAAAAAAAAAAAACGTAACTCGCACATGGCGCCACAATAGCTAGCTACAGCTATACATACTTACATGTCCGTGAGGAGCCATTTCATATAGTTGGGTAAGTTAGACGACCGCCTTACCCCCCCCCACCCCTTTCACTTCCGGAAAGTTGATTTAGCCTCGGGCCGACAATTTGTATTATAGACTCCAACTCCTCCAGCTACTCTACAAGTAATCAGATATTAGAAATAAAATATAAATTGGCTCATTTTGGGAGCATCGCAAAATGTATCGAAGAGACATATTTGGTCACCCCTGCTATATTTTGTGATTCCCCCCCCCCCCGTCGCGAGGGCCTCGGGAAATTATGGGCTCGCGTATAACAATGTGTCACATTCCACACACTGTCACAACAACAGAGTGACACCCTAGAAGAATCAAGTAAAATAAAAAACCCGTATCTGTGAACTTTGAACTACCATCATCCACCCCTCTGACAGACCCCTTCCACAAACCCTTTCCTCTGCCCCATCCCTCCTCCCTCCCCCGGGCCGCCATCACGTGGACATCAGCAGTAATCAATTTCAGCCATTCTGATGAAGTGTCCAGAAAGTCGCCTCTCTCTCTCTCTGACCAACATACACCCTTTTGGGGAATAATGATAGAGTGAACTTTTGGGTAGCGTGGACAGCTTTGGCCATCAATTGTCCTTGTTTTATTGACCACACAACAGTTGCTGACCACTAACAACATAGAAAAAAAAAAACCAAGACAGAGGTACAGTAAATAACTCAAAAAAAAAAACCAAGAAAGAGGTACAGTAAATAACTCCAAAATAAAAAACCCAATAACAACAAACAAATTTTTTTTTTAAACTTAGCACTGCTGTGTATTTCTTTACTTGTCCTGTCTCAGCCATTAACTCTGACCAACCCTTATTCCTTTAAGACTACATTTTATGGCTCTGAACGTACTATATATATATATATATATATATATATATATATATATATATATTGCCTCTTCGTGTGGAATATATAAATAAGTGCTTGGAAGATGTCTTCCAGAATGTCAACGGAACAAGAAAGGGGGAGGTAAATCAGAAGTGTCTGTGTTAGTTCCCTTTCCCAATTTTATATGCCGCTGGAACAGTTTGTTGTCTTTTTTCTCTCGGGTTTGTTGTGTGTGTGTGTGTGTGTGTGTGTGTGTGCGCGCGCGAGTGGGTTTTCTATAATACATATCGTTCTCCCCTCATGTTGTAGGAAGTTGAAGTTTTTTTAATAGATTTTTGTTTACATATCAATATTTTGTTGTTGTTTTTCGGCTATTTTTCTAAAAAAATTTTTGTAAAATATAAGAAATGATTTTTTTTTAAAATATTGTCTGTTGGCAAATACAGTTATGTAAAAAGGTAACCACCGAATGACGTCAATAGATTGTGATAGACTGTCTCAGCAGCAGATTATTTATAACAGAATTCAGTAAAAAAATAAATGTTTAACGTAAATTTCTCCCAAATAATTAAAAAAAGTTTTGACCACAGATTAAATATATTATACACATAAGCGCATCACTATATAAATAATCCTCGGTTTTGTGTTCAAAACTCTTGCGTCATTGTTGATATTCGCTTTTGTTGCCAATGACGCTTTTCATTCATAAAAACACACAGACCTATTTACACCTCTTTGTTGTTTTTTTTTTTAAAGACATGAAAATGTTCTTGATTAATATAAAAAGTGATAATGTATTATTTAATTCATGAGTACATGGGTTTTTACGAGCTTTATATATATAAAATAAACCATTTCTATTCAATGAATGGGACTGATGAGAGTAAATATCTTGAATGGCGGCGAGGAAAACATTGTTTCAAAACGAGGCTTGCGCAATCTGTATCATATCTAATATGTGATACTGACCTAAATTCAGTCATTACAATGAGTGATCGGACCTGGGTGTGGGTTAATGTTGGGCGTACTGCACGCGTGACTGGGACCCTGACTTCGGACCCCACCCCCTCCCCAAATCACAAACACCAAATCTACACGTGTACCATGAATTTTCCTGACTACTTTTTATTTTTTTTATTTTTTTAAGGGGCCCGACTGACCTATATCCGCGCCAATCGATACCATTTTGTTATCGATTCCAATAAAATTATCGAATTCGTCTCTAAACTATTGATTTTGGATTCGATTCCCAATGTCTATATTTAGAAAATTACATATATTATGGAATGCTAAAAAAATGGTTTTTATTAAAACTGGAATGAGAAATTAAAACATTGGGTAAAAATAAATTCCAATAATCCCTATTCCGATAAATCAATCACCAATACTTATGATAGTCAATCGCCAATACTAATGATAATCAATCACCAATATAAATAATATCCAGCGCCCAATACCAAAGTGAAGCAGTACCCTGAGCTTTGGTGCCCGGGAGGCTATAATAATGCCCTTTGATCCTAACGCCCAACACCTCATTGTGCAGTGCCCCAAGTTACAATAGCATGAATAGTTAGCTTTACAGCAAGGGCTACGACAATAAATTAAATTATATCAATGGCTACACCAATAGTTTTAATTATATCAAAGGCTACAACAGTAGTTAAAAACAACAGATATAAATAAATATGTTCAAAGGTCTTAAATATTTCCATGGGGGAATTAATTAAAACTTGTGATAAATATTTACAAATATCGTTTTTTTTTTTTTTTGCAACTTTATTTCCTGAAAAGAACATTTACAGCAATACCGTTTACAGCAATACCAATTACAGCAATACCATTTACAGCAACATAATTTACAGCAATATCATTTACAGCCATATCATACAGCCAAACTTTATCCAACAGGTTTCGTCTCTGTAAAATGTCATATCCATTTCAGACAATCTCAAGTTATCATCAAGGGGGCGGATAACTTCAAAGAAACGGATCATAATTAAACTTTAGTTATTTCCCCTTTTCCCCCCACTTTATTATAACTTTTTTAATAATGTTTCTTTTAATTTATTTCTTCCTGGCATCCATTTTACCATTTCCTTATTTTTAACGACGTCATCTCCCAGGGACTCTGTGAATGCCTGACATTGCCGTTGGGGGGCTTCGTTTTATGGATCTTTACGACATTGTTCTTCCCGCTCTTGATCCCAAAATAAAAATTAAAACACGAACTTAATTAAACATCTTTTGCCACCATTTGTTCACAATAAAACGACATTGAATTGTAGAACATCCTTCGCTCACATTGAATTGTAGAACATCCTTCGCTCACATTGAATTGTAGAACATCCTTCGCTCACATTGAATTGTAGAACATCCTTCGCTCACATTGAATTGTAGAACATTCTTCGCTCACATTGCATTGTAGAACATCCTTCGCTCACATTGAATTGTAGAACATCCTTCGCTCACATTGAATTGTAGAACATCCTTCGCTCACATTGAAATGTAGAACATCCTTCGCTCACATTGAATTGTAGAACATCCTTCGCTCACATTGAATTGTAGAACATCCTTCGCTCACATTGAATTGTAGAACATTCTTCGCTCACATTGAATTGTAGAACATTCTTCGTTGACATTGATATCAAGAATTTCTTTGTCTTTTCTCACTTTCAGGAAGTGTGAGCTACATCATTAATTATTTTATTCTATAAATATAAAACATCTCGCGAAAGTGTATGTGACCCCAGAGTTAACCCCCTTCCCATCCCCCCCACACACACAGACACACACACACGCCGGAAATGAACTGGCAACTACACTTTCAATGTTCCTACCATTAACAAGAACAATCAAAAGTTAAGAAAATGTTTGAAGAATGTAAAAGTCACGTCATTAAATATTCGTGACGTCACTACTGGAATAAAATTGCTCTCTGGGCAGAAATAGCGATTTTCTTGTTTCTAGACCGGTTTATGTTGGTTTTTGGTTTGTTTCGACCCCAGTACTGACCAGTGTCGTTCGAAATGAATTTCTGAGAATGACAGCTGAATTTTAGAGCGACTTTCATTGTATATACCGGTATATATATATATATATATATATATATATATATATATATAAATATATATATGTGTGTGTGTATGTGTGTGTGTGTGTAGTTTGTGAGTTGCGCAGCAGAATATCTGCTGTCATAATATTATATGTGGGGTGTGAGAGCTGTGTTGGGTCAGTTAGCGTGTTGAATGGCATGGCGTGGGTTTGATCGTGAAAAGGTTGGAAGATCAAAGTCGTGAATGGAGAGTGACCGGAGTGACCAGTGTGACCAGTGGAGCATGGCTGTATTTTGTTGATGAGATCAAAGGGGTAGGAGAAAGGGTGGTTATAGGTAGGGTTGCCATATTTTTTCATGGACCAACCGGGACAGTTCTGTCTTTTTTACTTTAGGTTTAGGGATGTCGGTTTCGGGGGGGGGGGAGGGGGAAAGGGGGGTATGAAAACAGTAATGTAAAAAACACTTAAAATATAGGATAGATAATCTTTGTTATTTTATTCATAATGGTACACAAACATGATATTTTTACAAAACAAAACAGTTTTCTACTTGTTGTACCACTCGTATTTTTCACTTGAGTGAACATTTCTCATTAAGTCCTCTTCTCTTTAATTTTTTCATAAAATTCATTGCAGCTAAGTCCGAAGTTAACTTTGCACACCATCAAACCGCGGACTGAATCTAAGCCGGGACAATTTCAACAACCGGGCGAGACACCGGGACAACCCAGTATATCCGGGACTGTCCCGGCGAAACCGGGACGTATGGCAAGTCTAGTTATAGGTGAACGTGAAGAAGGGAGTTAACCTACGGTAAAGAGTTTATCGTATGGGACAGGTGCTACTTCACGAGTGTAAAAGTTAGACCGTTGGTGACTATACTATTAGTCTGGACTTTATTAATTTTTATAGATTTGATGGATTAAACTTATATTATTTCATTTTTATGAATACATTGTTCCTATTACTGATTGGACATTTGAAGTGTTCGCTGTTGTGTATTAGTTTGTGAATTGCGCAGCGCTGTGTTTCTATGTGGCGAGTGTCATATGGTGCGTGGTGTTCAAGAGGCAGTTGGGATGTTGAAGTACTAGCTCTACCCTGCAAAACCTTTGCATAGAGTTATATCCCCTTATGCTTGATCGGTAGGCTAGGTTATTTTTTGGTTTCGGGCAGATCCGATTTTTTTCATGGTTGTATTTTAAACTGGAATACTGTTGTATTAATTCTTTACTTTCGATTTAACGCACACTGGAAATGAGTATTATATTATATATGATTAACGAAGGTGATAAATTAGAGGCCCTACAAGATCCTGTACACAACAATGTATATATTTACTTCCAATGTATATATTTACTTCCAATGTATATATTTCCTTTTACTTTACAGCTTATCTTTAATACCCGAATTATGTTATGCGTGACATCATGCGTGACTTCCCCATCCATGAACGATTTCCTCATTTCAAGACCGTTTAATTCTTGAAGGTGTAATCTCTTGAGGGAGGAATGTTTGCAATAGTAGGACAGACACTTGCTTTGTATTTTAACTCCCTCCACATGAAAATGAAACTGTATAGTGAAAAATTCTAGAATTAGCTCATTTCATCAACCCGCTAAAGTCTATGCAGCGTCTTTTACCTCAAATATAACTATTTACCGAGGTTGTTAACACATGGTGGAACTGGAAAATGGAGTACCAACTAACAACACTATAAAATTACCCCATCCCCACATAGTCAACATTCATTCTTATTTTACGAAGGCTGTGCGCTTAAGATATCGGCTGTGCACGGCTTAGGATATTGGCTGTACGCGGTTTAGGATATTATCTGTGCGTTGCTTAGGATATTGGGTGTTGCGTCTTAGGATATCGGCTGTGCGCGGCTTGGGATAGTGGTTGTACGCGGTTTAGGATATTAGCTGTGCATTGCTTAGAATATTTATTGTCGCGACTTACGATATTGGTTGTGCGCGGCTTAGGATATTGGCTGCGCGCTGCATAGCCGGCCTTACGAATTGCGCGGCCTAACTTAACGGATGCTTGCGATGCCCCTTTCTATTTTTTTTGTTTACAATAACAACTATTTTAATTAATAAATGTCAATTGCGTGGCCCCCTTGCCAGGCGCGGAGCCCAATTTGGAGCCATCGGTCAATTCAGCACAAGGATGACCCTTGTGCGGCTGCATCAACAAAATAAAAGTAAATATTTACTAAGGCCTTGAATGTACAAGTGTTGACAAAATACAAAATAAAAAATGTAACGATGTACATGAAAATTGAATTATATTGATCTTCCAGATGTTTATATTGCTATCAATTTTCCGTTATGCAAATATTTCCAATAAATGATATACGTCAGTTGTGTTAAGGAGTTCTTCATCTTTAAATACTTTGAATAAAAAATATAATTTGTCAAAAAAAAAATTTCAATTAATAATTGAAATTATTTTTATGCCTACAACAAAATTATAGCAACTATTTATACTGGCCCAATTGCATTTTATGTTACACCTTTGAGAAGGGGAGTTTGTAATATACACTCTGTAGTTGACTATAGATGTCCACAAGTTGACTATAGATGTCCACCAGTTGACTGAAGAAGTCCACAAGTTGACTGAAGAGGTCCACAAGTTGACTATAGAAGTCCAAAAGTTTACTATAGATGTCCACAAGTTGACTATAGATGTCCACAAGTTGACTATAGATGTCCACAAGTTGACTAAAGATGTCCACCAGTTGACTGAAGAAGTCCACAAGTTGACTATAGAAGTCCAAAAGTTTACTATAGATGTCCACAAGTTGACTATAGATGTCCACAAGTTGACTAAAGATGTAAACAAGTTTACTATAGATGTCCACAAGTTGACTATAGATGTCCACAAGTTAACTATAGATGTCCACAAGTTTACTATAGATGTCCACAAGTTTACTATAGATGTCAACAAGTTGACTATAGAAGTCCACAAGTTGACTATAGATGTCCACAAGTTTACTATAGATGTCAACAAGTTGACTATAGATGTCCACAAGTTGACTATAGAAGTCCACAAGTAACAGAAGTTAAAAACCTGTAAACATGTGTGGTTGTTGTTGCTGTCCTGGGAAGATGTTTGACAGGTACCAACTACAAAAGGCAATGTGGGATATTTAGAAATAAATGAGTTTTTTGAAGAATGAATGAAAGAATGATGGAATGTTTGGATGATTGAGTGAAAGAATGATTGAGTGTTTGGATGACTAAGTGAAGGAAAGATTGTATGTTTTAATGATTGAGTGACAGAATGGTTGAATGTTTGAATGATTGGGTGAAAGACTGATTGAATGTTTGTTTGATTGGGTGAAAGAATAATACAATGTTTGTATGATTGGGTGAAATACTGATTGAATGTTTGGATGATTGGGTGAAAGACTGATACAATGTTTGGATGATTGGGTGAAAGAATGATTGAATGTTTGGATGATTGGGTGAAAGACTGATACAATGTTTGGATGATTGGGTGAAAGAATGATACAATGTTTGGATAATTGGGTGAAAAAATGATGCAATGATTGCATGATTAGGTAAAAGACTGATTGAATGTTTGGATGATTGAATGCTGGATATAGAGAAGCCTAAGTTTCATTTGTAACTGTGTGTTTGTGTGTGTGTTTGTGTGTGTGTGTTTGTGTGTGTGTTTGTGTGTGTGTTTGTGTGTCTGTGTGTGTGTGTGTGTGTGTGTGTGTGTGTTTGTGTGTGTGTGTGTGTTTGTGTGTATGTGTTTGTGTTTGTGTGTTTGTGTGTGTGTGTGTTTGTGTTTGTGTGTTTGTTTGTGTGTGTTTGTGTTTGTGTGTGTTTGTGTGTCTGTTTTTGTGTTTGTGTGTGTTTGTGTGTGTTTGTGTGTGTGTTTGTGTGTGTGTGTTTTTGTGTTTGTGTTTGTGTGTGTGTTTGTGTTTGTGTGTGTGTTTGAGTGTGTGTTTGTGTGTGTGTTTGAGTGTGTGTGTTTGTGTGTGTGTTTGTGTGTGTTTGTGTGTGTGTGTTTGTTTGTGTGTGTGTGTTTGAGTGTGTGTTTGTGTGTATGTGTGTGTTTATGTGTGTGTTTGTGTATGTGTGTTTGTGTGTGTGTGTGTTTTGTTTGTTTTTTTTTAAGAAAAAAAGGTCAGAAAGAAAATGCCAGATGATCCTCCACCGTAACTCGCATCAAAAGTAAATTTCCTTTCGCCCGTCCCAGGAGAAATCACGCTTTCATCAGAGTTTCGGGAAAAATCACTAATTTGGTTCGTATCGAATCTCGAATTGAATCCGCCATTTCGATTACTTGTCAAGTTGAAAATGCGAATAAAAATCAGACGTAAGTCCCGAAGGATATCAATTAGTGTATGTTGACTTTAGTTTGTGATATCTGAGCTTTAAATAAGAGATTATGGAATTATCGGCGTGCGACTTCTGAACACTGCCAAGGCCGAAGGCCTAAAAGCTTTAAAACAACAACAACAACGATATAAAGATATAGGCCACCTTAGATGCTGAAGTGAAGAGGTTCTATATATTAATATATAGTAAAGATCTTTAGTTTTTATTGGTATTATATACACGGCAGTTGCTTGCTTTTAACTTTGGAGTGATGGTCGGAGGACAAAATTGAAGATGTTAATATCCGCGTGATGATATCCAATTTCTCTGACATCTCTGTATTGTCATCACCATTTTTGACATCATGACATTGATATTCTTGGACGCCTGCATCACTGAGAGATACAGTATTTATAACATCAGTATAATGTGTCATCTTGCACGGTGATGATGAAGTCATTTAGTTTTTGTTCAATATTTCTCTTACTGTGATTGGCTCGTCAACTTGGACACATTTCATGACGTGTAAATGTTACGCATTCATTGACGTATTTTTTTTTTATTCCACTTCTTTGTGCTTGACTAATGAAACTTTCAAATAAAACGACAATAGTGACGACATAATGATTCAATTTGCCACTGACGGGAGTGGATAACTACAGTTACTATATCTGTCTTCTCTCTCTTTCTCTCTCTCTTTCTCTGTCTGTCTGTCTCTCTCTCTATCTCTGTCTCTCTCTGTCTCTGTCTCTCTCTGTCTCTGTCTCTCTCTCTCTCTCTCTCTCTCTCTCTCTCTCTCTCTTTTTCTCACTCTTTCTCCCCATTCCCACGTACATATTCTTCACTGGTGCCATCAATTAAAACTATAATTTCAAAAGTCAGTAAACTGAGGTCCCGATTTATTTGAATGTCGTAAACTATATGCACATAGCGTCTGATGTAAATTATGTGCACATAGCGTCTGTTGTAAGCTATGTGCACAAAGAGTCTGTTGTAAACTATGTGCACATAGAATCTTTTATAAACTATGGGCACATAGCGTCTGTTGTAAATTACGTGCACATAAAGTCATCTGTAAACTATGTGCACATAGAGTCATGTGTAAACCATGTGCAGATAAATTCTGCTGAGATTAAGAAAATGCAAACCGTCAATCGTAGACTTGTTGGGGGCGGGGATACATTTTAATGTAAATGCACTATTTTACTCAATCATGCAACATTTTTATAAATTACTAGCTGTACCCTGCAAAACCTTTGCATAGAGTCATATCCCCTTAGGCTTGATCGGTAGGCTATGTTATTTTTTTTGTTTTTTTTTTCATGATTGTGAGTTTAAACTGGAATACTGTTGAATTAATTCTTTACTTTCGATTTAATGCGGAACCCACACCGCTATTATTTATATAATATTTGCTTCCTGTCTATCTATTTTTTTTTCTTAAATTTACATGTGAGGACTATTTTTCGCCTTTGTTTTTAATTGTGTATTAATCCGTCAATGTAAGTTGTCCTTTGACACCCATGTTATTATTTTGCGTGGGTTTACTCTCTAGCCCAAAATCAGAAACATGTCTTTGTGTTGGTGATTATAACCTCCAATCCATTTTTTTAACCACTCCACGTCTTAAGCCGGAAGCAAAAATACATAGCCAGTCGTCGAATGTCAATTTCTAGACATCAAATTATACATCGCCTACCTGTCATTTGAAAGAATGTCACAATTACTTCCAGGCATCTCTTAAAATGATAACTTTAGTTTTAAAAGAAATATTGATGCATTGACTAAACCCATAAACTTGTGAGCTCACATTTCTATTGTTATTATCTTGATGCAAATATTTACCTTAATCAATGCAAATCTGAGCTCTTTTCAGTTCCGTATGAAACATAATTCATTGTTTGTGTAGTTTAATGATGTATTACTTTCATTGTAGCGCACAGTGTACATACTTATTAATGGTACTTAGTAAAGCTCTAGTACTAGTGACTGCCATGTAAAGCTGAATTCATTGCGACAGTCAAGTAAATGTATATTGGGCCTAACTTTGTGACTGTCATGTAAAGATGTATTACTTGTGTCCGCCAAGTAAAGATGTATTATTACTTGTATAAGCCATGTTAATCTGTAATATTGTGTGACTGCAATGTAAAGGTTGTATTACCTGTGACTATCCAACTGTACCAGCTAACATGTAAAGCCTATACCAGCTGACTATCCAGTGGAAAGCTAATAAGGACTAATACTATGATGCCTGCCAGAGTTCTTAGGACAAGACAAAATGTAGGAATTGCTAGAATCAAAGACCAATCTGGAGTTGTGGTTATATTTACTTTATAAGAAAACATTTAAAAAAAATGAAAGGCGACATTAATGATTGTTTGTGAATATTGTATTCGTTACGCATCAGTAATTCCTGGCATTAGCCCTGTGTTGAATAGCAAGTAATGTAAGTAAATATTCTACATGTAAGACATGCTATATATTGTCATGGCTCAATAAGAAGTTTAAAATAGCACATTCTGAATGTTTGAAACGTAGTATATATATATATATATATATATATATATATATATATATATATATATATTATAGCATGACTTACTAGAAGTTGGCCATAGTTTCATTGTATAGAAATGTTATAGAACAAAGTTTTCTTAAATCTGTAAAATTGCTAATGATTGTCAATTTTTTCTTAAAACATTTAACTTTTGACATACACACTTTACATGCATGCTCGCTTAAACACACACTCACACGCGCACACACACACGCACATACAACGACCAAATACAGAGAAGGGTGCACGCGAGCGGAACTACCGCGCTTCCTTCCAACTCCCTTTACCCTTCCCCGCCTATTCAAACCGTAAGTTTTGATGTTTGAAATACTCCACACCTCCCTTACCCCGTCCATCCATGTTTGTCAGCCCACGGGTCAATAGATTTCTGCTGTTAAGTTACCAGGGAAGAGATAAACCTCCGTCGTTTGAATTGAACAGACCAGTAATCCAATAAAAGTCATCCTGTAAAATATTTTCTTTTTTTTTTGTTTTGTGTGTGTGTGTGTGTGTGGAGAGGAGGGGGTGGGTGGTGGGAGGGGACAGACAGGTTGAAATCAATGGAACAGTTTGTGTGGGCGATTTAAAAAAAAAAAGTTTAAATTTCTTCGTTTTTGATGTTGCAGATCATATTTTTTTTTAAAAAAAAGGCCACCAATGGATGGTCGAAATTAAATCAGATGATAAAAGTTCATATTAGGAAAAAGACGAAATACAAATAATGATATGGTTAGCCAATTAAATACAACGAATGGTCAGTAGGTTAAATACAAGGAATGCTCAGTCAATTAAATACAAGGAATGGTCAGTCAGTGAAATACAAGGAATGGTCAGTCAGTTAAATACAAGGAATGGTCAGTCAGTTAAATACAAGAAATGGTCAGTCAGTTAAATGCAAGAAATGGTCAGTCAGTTAAATACAAGGAATGGTCAGTCAGTTAAATACTAGGAATGGTCAGTCAGTGAAATACAAGGAATGGTCAGTCAATTAAATACAAGGAATGGTCAGTCAGTGAAATACAAGAAATGGTCAGTCAGTGAAATACTAGGAATGGTCAGTCAGCTAAATACTAGGAATGGTCAGTCAGTTAAATACAAGGAATGGTCAGTCAATTAAATACAAGGAATGGTCAGTCAGTGAAATACAAGTAATGTTCAGTCAATTAAATACGAGGAATTGTCAGTCAGTCAAAAAGGTAAAACAGTTGTTGGAGGTTCAAGATTACTTTTCACTTTCCACATAATTTTGATAAGATGAATTGATCTCCAGCCAATTATCTTCATTTGTAATCCATGTAATTATTTATGTTTTGGTCTCTAGTTTAAAACCCAAAATCAAAATCAGGACAGTCTATTTTTACACAATGCACATTCTTCGAATTTCACTTTTAGATTCAATTATTTTGAAATTTAGCTATTTTCCGACATTTACCTAATACCACTCTGTATGCAACCGACGAAGTTTGTTTCTTTATCTGTCGGTTTGTTTGTTTAATTTTTGTGTCTGTCGGAGTCTTTATCTGTCAGTTTGTTTGTTTAGTTTTTGTCTCTGTCGGAGTCTTTATCTGTCAGTTTGTTTGTTTAGTTTTTTGTGTCTGTCGGAGTCTTTATCTGTCAGTTTGATTGTTTAGTTTTTGTGTCTGTCGGAGTTTTTATCTCTTAGTTTGTTTAGTTTTTGTGTCCGCTGGAGTCTTTATCTCTTAATTTCTGTCCTTTTCGTTTAATTTTTTTTTTTTTTAAATTATAATTTTTGTATGGCTTCATTTTTGTTTACATATCTGGACATGTGGAAAAAAAATGTGCTTTCTGATCGAATCTTTAATATCATAAAAGAAAACATCAAAGAGACATTTTGTTTCATGATGTAGCAGTCTCCAACATTTTGATCCCATTGGTACTTTCAATTTTCGGTTTCAATAAACTATGAGGCCTACTAGACCCTGGGTAATAAGAGTTGACTTATTTATGACAAGCTATTAATAGGGTTCTATTAACATTTTTTCAAGTTTTTCATGAATGGTTTGAGAGATTCTATTAGGTGGGGGTGGGGGGGTGAAACGATTGGCATCAAAGGGGTTTTAAATACCGTATATATTTGGGCCTTTCTGGGGCCCCATTCCAGTTCAGGGATGCCTGAAGAAGTTTGTACGCCCTCCGTTTAATCCGCGTCTGAGTGTGTGAAAGAGATGATATCGTGATTATGAATGTGTGGACATAGAGGCAGACAAACATTTGGTCAGACAAAACATTACAAGCAAGTACGGAGTAAAGTAGATATTTTCTTTTTAAAAATAGAAAGACAACAGCCAACAGTTTAGACTAAATAGACTGACGATAAAAAGTGATAAGTTATCACCTCCACCCCTTTCCCCCCCCCACCCTTCCACACACCCCCGCCCCGCCCACACACTCACACAATTTAATTTACTATTAAATCAATACTATCAAGAGTATCAGTTTTTTATTTCATTGGGTTGTGTGGTGCCCTCAAACAGACGTTGATGTATTGATCTGTTTTAAACACTACACGTTTAAGGTTTATGTTAGTTTTTAAATGTTTGACAAACCCATGACTGTTGCTCGTTATATACATACATATATGTGTATATATAAATATTGTAAAAAGAAATAAAACTCCGAAGAGACTACTACTACAATTATTCCACTTAATAAAATAAAATAATAAAAGGACAATACCTGAGAAAGACCCAAGACTCATGACATAGAGAGAGAGAGATAGAGAGAGAGAGAGAGAGAGACAGATAAATAGAGAGAGAGAAGAAGAGAGAGAGAGACAGACAGACAGACAGACAGAGGGTATAAATATATATATATATATATATATATATATATATACATATATATATGTTCTTATGGGACTGGAAGAGATCATTTTGTCCAAGAAGCCACGACATGCTGTCACAAATATCATCTGTCACAAATGTCACCTGTCACACTTTTCATTACAAATATAAATATCATTAGTCAGATCGAGAGGTTGACGGCAGACAGACAGACAGAGACAGCCGGACAGAGATAGACAGACAACCAGATGGATAGATAGATAGATAGATAGATAGATAGATAGATAGATAGATAGATAGATAGATAGATAGATAGATAGATAGATAGATAGATATAAAATGTCAATATAAAGGCTGAAAGAAGAAATAAAACCATGTCATTTCAATTCTTTATGCTCCTAAAATGTCATCAATATTTACACTTGGGCGCATTTTTGTGAATTTTTTTGTTTATTTATTTATTTATTATTTTTATTTTGTTCACTTCTTGGTTGCCAGTTTTGACAAAATGAAATTTTAAAAAATGTCGGTCAGATGTTTGTTTGTTCATAAGATGGGGGGGGGGGTGGGGCTTATTTGTTTTTTATTTCATTTAAGTGTTGCCCAAGTGTTGTACACGTTTTCATATCTCTCTACATCTCTCTCTCTGTCTCTCTCTCTCTCTCTCTCTCTCTCTCTCTTCTATTATCTCTCTCTCTCACACACACACATACACACACACACACACACGCATAAACATGCACAAACGAACACACTGCCTTCAATGTATATACTTCTCTATTGATATTCACGATCCTTATGACTGTTTAACTGTTGTGAAGGCTGTCACAACTCAATAATGGGGAGTGGGTCAGACATAAGAGTAGAGACTGTCTTTTGATAGTGGTAAGACATAAGAGACTGTCTCTTGATAGTGGGTGAGACATAAGAGACTGTCTCTTGATAGTGGGTGAGACATAAGAGACAGTCTCTTGATAGTGGGTGAGACACAACAGACTGTCTCTTGATAGTGGTCAGATATAAGAGACTGTCTCTTGATAGTGGTCAGACATAAGAGACTGTCTCTTGATAGTGGTGAGACATAAGATACTTCTCTTGACAGTGGTGGGACATAAGAGACTGTCTCGCTTGTTGTTCGCCCCCCCCGGACTGCCCAGAACCGTAGCGAGCTCAACTCGCGCCCGGGGAACAATACCTTTATAGCGCCCCCCCCCACCATTCGAAAACCATATAAAATTATATGTAAAATATACCATTTGGCACCCCTTTGTGAGTAGCGCCCGGGACATGATGCCCCCCCTCTTTGCCCACCAATCGCTACACCTCTGCGACTGCCTCATAGTTATATGGCCAGGTTTTATTTGCTATTTCAGTTACATCCCCAACCCCTAAAATAAAGGAGTTGGGCCCCAGTGTTCCCGCTAACACTATGGGGCGCCCAGCCTCCAATTGTTTGTATGTGGCCTTCCTAGGAAAACCATCCATGATGTTTTCCTACCAGTAAATCCACATCCCACCTCCCCTCATTAATTGGCCTAAATATATCTACCTTCCTGTTTTCTGTTACCAGACAAAGCTGGGAGAAAGAGCGGGCTATTTTTGTGCTGAACATCCACATGATTCAGTTGGACTGGAACTAGGGAACTTCAGATAAACAGTCAATGAGTCTACCAAACCGATTACACTGGGTAACAGCCAAAACTGATTTAGACTAATTTTGGTGTTCTGAGTCCGAATATCACATTGATTTTGCTCGTTCAGGTCAACTTCTTGAGATACAGCTATAGACCTACCTGACGATCTATACCTGACGATATATACGTATTCTAATATTAGGGGGTTTTGAGTTCAGCTGCATAAAAATAATTATCATTCATTTGTTTGTAGATACTGTTAAAAAAAATTGGGGAATGTTGTCTGCTCCCATGTGTTCTTCTGTCCTCTACCCCATCCTAGGTATTGAATAAGGTCACGTGATCAAATCTCAGCCACAACCTTTGACCTTTTTATCTGCCTCAGTGTCATTGGCCAAACGGTCAGCATCAATTATAACGATCAGACCGGTTAGTGAATAGCTACATTTATGGTGGTAAGACCAAAAGTATATAACAACAACAAAAGATGTGTTCGTTATTGTTTCGTGACAAGTTCAAAATTTCAGTATAACGTCTCCACATGCAAATGACATCACATGACATCTAGTGGCATCATAAGCCATTACTGAGTATCATTTTGATAGACACGGGGACATCACAGAAGCTTTTTACCCTCATCATGTTTGCTTTGAACATAACTGTTATAGATGTTATGTCTGTCACATCTGTTATGTCTGTCACAGCTGTTATATCAGTCACATCTGTTATGTCTGTCACAGCTGTTTACATCGGTCACAGCTGTTTACATCGGTCACAGCTGTTATGTCTGTCACATCTGTTATATCTGTCACATCTGTTATGTCTGTCACAACTGTTACGTCGGTCACAGCAGTTATATCTGTCACATCTGTTATGTCTGTTACAGCTGTTATATCTGTCGCAACTGACCCAACGACCACCCTAAATGACAGAAAAACACCCACACACACACATTCAAATAATTATAAGTATAGAGGTCACTAAGTCCTTCAATATAAGCTCAGGCTTAGACCCCCCCCCTTCCAACAGCCAACTGCCACTCACAGAGACCATTCGTCGTTATCAACGAATACCCTTACCCAATCTGCCACTGCCTTCTCATAGCAATAACACAGGAGTGTCCAGACACCACCCCCCCATACACACACACGTATTCAATGATATCGTCTTGTCACCGGTCAGCCACTGAATCGCCCTCCCCCCTCTCCTTAACCGCTCAGACCAAGGTCAGTCACGCATGCCGGGAACATCTAAACACACGGTCACTAAGTGACGCCTGACGGTATGACCATGATCTCAGCAATGGGACCAGCAACTCGGACATTCCCCCCACCCCACCGAAGCGCGCCGTATGCTCATGGACACCATCGCGTGGTTTTATCGTGAATGTTTTAAAATAATTATTTTTAACAAACGACTATAAAGTACCCGAGCGCCTGGACCCACAAGACCGGCATTGCGTAACAAAGACACCAACGTTTTTACTTATTAATGTGGTTTATTCAAATAATAAGTTACACTAAATTTTTTTTCTTTCTGTAAGACATATTGATTTTAATATTTTCATTTTACACTCTGAACCTTGATTAAAAATCAAGTTTGACATTTTATTTATTTGTCGTTATTAAAAACCCAGAAATTATCCAAAAAATAAACAACGAAAATTAAAACTCAGAATCCATCCCCCCCCCCCCCCCCCCCATGATTAGGTCTTCGTGTATTTTATTCAAGCGTCTTATACACAAAAACATGTAATTTTCACCAAAGATAAGCAAACAGACACATGACTACATCCCACAAATGGTTATCATTTGAACCCTTTATAAAAAAAATGACACTTAGCTGCTGCCTGCCCTTGTCTCGGAGACTAAATTATTTATCAACACAATAAATGTTTTATCGACAAATACAACATCGTGTAACCGGAGATATAAAAAAAAAGGGCGGGGGGAGGGGATAAAAATTATCTACAGATGACGTGTGCATCTGTTCTTGACTTTCTTCAACTGGCAGATTGTTATTTGCTTGAATGATTGTTGTGTGCTGTACGGTGATTGAAAGTTGTGCGCGTGAGATAATCGCCTGCATAGACTGCAACGTGTTCTTATCTTATCCAATGTACAACTCACTCGCACTGTAGCATGACCCCCATCTCATCTCGCACTTGTCAAAATGTTGTTCTTCATCCAATCTAATGTCACAGTTTTGTCTAATGTCACAGTTTTGTCTAATGTCACAGTTTTGTCTAATGCCACAGTTTTGTCCAATGTCACAGTTTTGTCCAATGTCACAGTTTTGTCCAATGTCACAGTTTTGTCTAATGTCACAGTTTTGTCTAATGTCACAGTTTTTTCCAATGTCACAGTTTTGTCTAATGTCACAGTTTTGTCCAATGTCACAGTTTTGTCCAATGTCACAGTTTTGTCCAATGTCACAGTTTTGTCTAATGTCACAGTTTTGTCTAATGTCACAGTTTTGTCCAATGTCACAGTTTTGTCCAATGTCACAGTTTTGTCCAATGTCACAGTTTTGTCCAATGTCACAGTTTTGTCCAATGTCACAGTTTTGTCTAATGTCACAGTTTTGTCCAATGTCACAGTTTTGTCCAATGTCACAGTTTTGTCTAATGTCACAGTTTTGTCCAATGTCACAGTTTTGTCCAATGTCACAGTTTTGTCCAATGTCACAGTTTTGTCCAATGTCACAGTTTTGTCTAATGTCACAGTTTTGTCTAATGTCACAGTTTTGTCTAATGTCACAGTTTTGTCCAGTCTGTGAAGTCCCTGTCAAGTTCAGTGTATGAATGAGATGCTCACCTTACCAACCGAGACAATACCGTGTTTTTTGTAACTGATAGTGATTACGTATTATTTTTTTTTCCTGCCCTGCACCTGAACATCATCATGTGTGACGTGGCTAATCGCACCCCGATCGTGGAAGCGAAACGTCACAAGGAAATCAAATCATGACGTCACATAATCGATAAGGACACATAGGCGCACCGGGAGTTGTGGAGTGAACTTTCACCTTGACCTGAAATCAAGGTCCTTTGGTTTTCACTGGAGATCTAACTGTTGTATTCTCAGGTACCTCTCTTTGTTTGTTTGTTTGTTTTACCGACTAACAGAGGCGGATCCAGGCCCCCCCCCCGGCTCGAGAGAGGCCCACACATCCTGTTTTTATGTTTCATTTTAATTAGGGGCTCCAATATTTTCTTCAGCGCATAGGGCTTCAACCTACCTATGTCGGTCTTGGCCCTTAACAGTATTTTTTTTAATGTGTTTGCAAATGCTTCATTATATTTTCCTGGTCATAGCCTGTATCTGATAGAATATATTAACACCAGAAATAATTTCTGATAGCTGGTCATATTTTGGGGGTGTAAAGGGGGGGGGGGGGGTTGATATTCCTTCTCCCACCCCTCAATCCACCCCTCCCCCACCCTCCCTCTCATCCCAGCACCTTGACGTAGAGCTAATAGAATTAGTTTATCTCATCCAATGCATGAATCGATTTCTACCTCCCCCTTTCAATATCTCCTCCCTGGATTGTCTCTAACACAGGTTTTTTTTTTTTGATATCTTGTGTAACTAAATCCAATTTTCGCCGTTAGGGAGCCATGTTGGCGTATTAAGCGACACAAAAAAAAATAACTTAACTTGCACTGCGTTGAATGAACACTGTGTTTAAGTGTGTGTGTGTGTGTCGGTGTGTGTGTCTGTGTGTATGTGAGTGTGTGCGCGAGTGATTGTGTGTATGGGGGGGGGGGGGGGTCCTAGATATTCACATCCTTTCGTAAACGGATGCCGGTTTGAATTTTTTTTTGACGTCATCACCTCTTTTTTTCCGCGCAGTGATTCATTTGGAACTTTTTTCTTCTTCTTCTTTCGCCAGAGCATCATCGTCTGACGTCCGTTCGTGGATGCGAAACGTCACATGGTATCAAGTTATGACGTCATATAATCTCCATTTATATTTCTGTACAGACAAAGTTGCATTCCGTTAGCCTCACATACTAGACGGTCACCTAATTAGTGTGACCATAAATAGACGGTCAACTAATTAGTCATCCCTGTGTGAGCATAAATAGTTTTCCGTAATTTTTTTTTTCATACGTTCCATTTCGTATTGCTCTGATGACAAGCGGCTCCCCAACACGTAATGTTGTCTCCTGGGCGCAGGGCCGTTCTGATGTCTTTGGGCGCCCTAGGCAAAAAAAAACTTTTTTGAAATTTCTGGCGATTTAAACTGGACAGGGGCCCTTTAGCAGGTGGGGGGCTCTAGTGTATGACCTAGTTTCCCAATTTTTTTCAGACAGGTGCTAGTCCCTGTCTTCCAGACTCACTCTTTATACGCCTCTGGCAAAAAGGCGTAGATGTATTTCTTAGTTTTTCATGCCACTATGTAAATATCAATTGTCAACACAGGTAGTAGTGTCTTGGCGTTTTATTATTCTTAAAATTTGCTGCAAGCTCCAATTTCTGTGATCACGAACAAAAAAATCTCTATTGTGCCATAGTAAGAAAATGGCAACTCATGAAATATTAATATGTCTGGTTATATTTACTTTTATATTGTGTACATTTATATATATATATATATATATATATATATATATATATATATATATATATATATATATATATATATATATATGTTTGACCTTTATTTTGAAATCTTTAAAAGAGAAATTTTTTTTTTTACTTTATATGAGGAAAAAAAATACAAACCAAGAAGAGAAACATGTGTGCGATCTATTAGAAAGAACTTGAAAAAATTTTTTGTAAGCTAGTGCCCAACAACGGTTGCCATGACAACGTTATTTATTTAAAAAAAAAACTAGAACCCTTTTCAAAAAGATCTACATTATATTAAAAAAATCGTAATTAATTTTTTTTTAATCATTTCTCCTTTCGTAAATTTTTTTTTTTAATTTTATCTTGTATGAACTTCGTTAAACTAAAAACAAAAATCTGGTTCAGTTAATGAGTTGGATAGCCCCAGTTTGAACTTTGACTCCGGGCAATCGAGCTGATCACGTGATACTGTTTGACAAACAGCCGGCGTTGAATGCAGGCGGCTGTACACCAACATGGGGTTTTTGTGTCTGTACATGCGCGAGCAGGAGTCTGTGTGCATGTTTGTGCGGGTGCATGTTTGTACGTGTGCATGTTTGTACGTGTGCATGTTTGTACGTGTGCATGTTTGCACGTGTGCATGTCATAAAACAATCACATGATTGCGTAATTGTGTACCTTTTTTTATTTTTATTTTACACAATAATTTTCATACTTTTAATTCTTAAGAATATTATAAAAGTTTTTTTTAAAGATGTCTGATAATAAAGTTTGGATTTTGAATAAAGGGGAAAGAGAGACAAAAGACTGTAGTTATTTGCAATAATAAAAAAATGTATGTCATTCTTAAATTTAGAAGAATCATATAAAAATGCTCTTGTCTATTAATATACATGTAACAGAAAATATAAAACTTCTGCTGATGATCGTGTAACATAAAAATCTGTATTTGTGTTCAATTCTTTAAGTTTGCAAAAATTAAAGTCTGTGTAGAACTGAAAAGAAGAATCTAGCTTACATTTTTTATATTGTGTGCAAACATTTTACACACGTACGTGAGAAATAACCAATGACACAAACTCAAACAGACAGACAGACAGACAGACAGATGCAGCAGCAACAGGGTGACAGACAAAACATGGTTTTAAAAAAAAATATCACGGCTAGACTGATAAATGGTGATACATAGTTTGAGTCCCGGTAAGTGCCGGTACTTTATCGGGTCTAATCAAAATATATCAAGTTTAAAAAAATGGGTGCATGTGGGAAGGTTCGGAAAGGCGTGGCTAAATACTCAGCACACACGCGCAGAGAATAGCCGGGGCTACAGAAACACATGGGATGGATGGTGTAGATACTGGACTGTCGTCCTGAGAGTCCTGGGTTCGATCCTCGGTGAGGCCCTTGGGAATTTTTCCAGGTGAAATTCGGTACAAAGTAGTCCCACAAGTCCACCCAGCTTTAAATGGGTACCTGACTTAAGTTGGGGGAAGTAAAGGCGGCTGGGCGTTGTGCTAACCACACAATCCCTTCATATGCCGAGGTTATAGAAACATGAATTGTACACTTCATCTGCCCCGATGGCCCGCTAGGGCTAAGGGAACTTTACTTTTTTACAGAAACACGTGATCTCAAACTATTCTGACCCCGATGGTCTTCATTGGGTCCATGTTGTAGGCAGAGCCGGATTATCTATTTTAGGGGCCCAATTTGAGGCCCCATTTTGAAAAATTAAAAAATATTGCTAAGTTTTTATTTTTTTTTTATTTTTTGAATACCACTCAACATTTTGGGGCCACTTATCTCGCGGGGGGGGGGGGGTCCTAGGCCACGGCCTAGTCGGCCTCTCTGTAAATCCGGCCCTGAATGTGGGTTAAGGGTTCGACCCGCTACGAGTCCCGGTCACCGACATGTTTCCCTTGGTGCCTCCAAGGCCATTGCACTGGTGGGAGATGAAAGAACGCCACTGCAGATAAAAAATTCCTTAATGGTCTATGAAAGTCTATAAGATATAAACATCTCATCTTTACACAGGTCTTTTATGAAAAAAAAGTTTAATAAGGTACAAGTAGGAAACAAGAAGAAAAGTAAAATATCTATTAGAATTCTGTGGGGGGGGGGGGGTTAATACAAAGTATGACAGAAATCTGAGTCTTCAATAATCCCACATTTAAAATATCTGTATTAAAAATTCTACCAAGGGGGAAAAACAATTTCCTTTCTGTTATTCATTTTTTTAATATTTTGTTCCCCCATAATGCACTTGTTAAATATTAACATCCTGCTGTTCCTGTCCAAGAAACTATCACTCTCTGGGTACAAACATTTTTTTTTTTCGGAATTTTCGATGAAACCCCCGTGAATAAAAGGAATACAAACGATTGAATACAACCCGAATAGTTTAAACCGGATATATTTTGCATTGTCCTTGAACTTTTAATGGGTTGATGGCATCCAAAAGATTTCCACAATTCTAACAAAGAGATGAACTTATGACGTAAGCGTACTGGCTTTGAAACACTTTGAATGATGGAGTCGTACTTTTTTAAATCCAAAATTACAAAACAAAATTGTAACATGGAAGATGGTCTGAGTCTCTTGAGTTTTAAAGATTCACTGTATATATCAAAGGTTTTGAGGATGAGTCTTTTTAAAACACCACAAAAGAGGACTTCGACTTCAAAAATTGAAATACAGTCTCTTCAGGTAAATGCAAACAATGTACTGGCTTTCATTCGTTCAAAACTTTACCTATGTATTAAAAACTTCACAAAATATAAACCAAACAATTTACTAGCCTTACAAAATGTAAACACAAACAATGTACTGACCTTACAAAATGTAAACATTAACAATGTTCTGACCTTACAAAATGTAAACATTAACAATGTACTGACCTTAATAGATGGAAACATAAAAAATGTACTGACCTAACAAAATGTAAAGATAAACAATGTACTGACTGTACAAAATGTAAACATAAACAATGTACTGACCGTACAAAATGTAAACATAAACAACGTACTGGCCTTTCTTTTCTTTTCGTGCTCGTCCTCGACGTCTGTTCCTTTGAAATATTTTTCTGTTGTGTCCAGGTGTGGGAAGTAGAATCCCGCCTTACAGACACACTTGTATGACCCTCGTCTGAACCCCAGGCCACCCATGTGTTCACACTGGCCGAATAAAAAAATCAATAAGAGATTAGCAAACAAGATGATAAATAAACCAGTCAGAGATTAACAAACAAGATGATAAATAAACCAGTCAGAGATTAACAAACAAGATGATAAATAAACCAGTCAGAGATTAACAACAAGTATACATTGAAACACATCTAACAAAAAAAAAAAACAATGATCGTCAATAAAGCGTAATATTTTATGTGGCCTTAAGATTGCTTTCCCCACTTGTATGGCATATGTCATGGGTTCAAATCCCACATGCCAAGGTGCACATAAAAAAATACATTATGACGACGTATTTAAGCGAAACATGACCCTTTTAATGTAAGGGCTACAGCGTATCTATGACTGTGACAACAACAATAAAATATCACAAATTTCTAGAAGTACAATTTTAATAATCTTTTCATTGGTTTCACTAGGTATGTGTGTCGTCAAATCGTATAACTCTGTGCTGGGCCTGTTCTAACTTAGTGAAGAGATTCAAACTGGGCACACATAAAGGTTGTACATGACAATACATGAATTATAATAACTTCGATCCATGAATTAACATCTTGAAGAACTGTGAGGCGAATTTACTTTTTAACAACGTTTATAATGTAAACAAATGATACAGAGATTATAATGTAATCAATTGGCCCGGAGATTATAATGTAAGCAATTGGCCCAGAGATTATAATGTAAGCAATTTGCCCAGAGATTATAATGTGAACAATTGGCCCAGAGATTATAATGTAGACAAAAAAAATAACGTGGCATGGCACCGGTACATTAATACGCCCAAAAAATAAGACTTTATCGTTTAAGTCTTATACGTTGGTCAATTACATTATCTCCCAGTGTACAATTCTGCTGTAATCCAGGGTACTTAGTAACATTGCACGTCACATAATAACTGTTTATGTCTTCAATGTACTCCCCCCTATCCACATTCGTCTCCTTCTTTCTCTACTACCCCACCTTCGCCCCAACGAACTAAAAAAAAATTGCAATGCCCCCCACCCCCCGAGGTCATTTAACGGTGGCCGGTGACAGAGGACCGTCACAAGACAAAACCCTAATTTACTTGTTGTTGTGATGGTTTTTTTTCCCCTTCCCAGTTTGAGACATCACCTATAATCAGTGGCTAAAAGAAAACCGGTTTTTTTTGTTTTAATGGGTAGCTGAACAAAACCGTTATTTAAATGGGTAGTGAAGTCAAGCAGACGAGAACTGAAAGTGCTCAACCATTGCCCACTTCATTATGATGTCATCGCATACGGACCTGGTTTATAGAACACGGACGACAGAGAGAGAGAAGGGAGATGTCCATTTGCGCAAGTCAAACGCATCCAACCCAGGAAACGTCTTGATGAATGACCCAAAGGGAAGAAAATTAAAACTTCATCCGACGTTTTCAATAGCCAACATGGACGACTACAGGAAAGTAGATACGCACCCCCCCACACACACACACCCATCTTAAAACACCATCTCATAGTCACCCCATTTCTCCTCCTCCCGCTCATCCCACACACCCCCACCCCCTCATTCCAGATGCCAACCACAGAGTGACATAGACTTTGCTCGAGATGGATGACATCAAATGTCAATGACATTTTTATGGTTATTTTTTTTTTTTAAAGTTCAGGTGTTTCTTAAAGCGACAGACAGTGAGGGACAGACAGTGAGCGCTAGGCAGTCCGGTCACGTACTCACCATTGGTTCGTCGTCAGCATGAACATTACTTTTCTCAGACCTAACAGCCAGTGATGAATTTATTTTGTACAGGATTGAGGGAGGGAGGGGGCTGCTGTTGTGCCAGGCAGCTGTAACTTTGGTAGGTCACATCTTTTTACCCGGTCAGTCCGGGACATTAGAGTTCAAATGTTATGTGATAGTTTTTTTTTTTTTTAGTTATTAGTATGAGAATAATTATTCAAATCTTTTGGTCCGATCAGTTTGAATAGACTGGTCGTGAGTAAGACAGTTCAATATGAACTATCGATGAAAAGTAAGACAGATCAATATGAACTATTGGATGAAAAGTAAGACAGATCAATATGAAATACTGGATGAAAAGTAAGACAGATCAATATGAGCTATTGATGAAAAGTAAGACAGATCAATATGAAGTATTGGATGAAAAGTAAGACAGATCAATATGAACTATTGGATGAAAAGTAAGACAGTTCAATGTGAGCTATTGGATGAAAAGTAAGACTGATCAATATGATCTATTGATGAAAAGTAAGAAAAGTTCAATATGAATAATTTGAAATTTTAGAGATTTCGTAGAAATGTTACTTTTTAAAAAAAAAAAAAGATAACGATAAATCAACTCATTGTCAGCTACCACCTCATCGATTAAATAAAATGAGTTGATTGAATGATGCAGGGCCGCTTGTAGGCAGATGTACAGGATGGTACTGACAGTTTGGGGGCGATAGGCAGACGTCTCAGTAGGGGCACTTGAAAGTATTCAATTTGATAGGAATTAGAACTTTTAGAGGGGGGACATTAGCGGTGTGGGGGGGTCATTAGAAGTTGGGGGTGGGGGTGGGAGGGTCATTGGCGTTAGTCTAATTAGCTTATGCTCTTAATGAAGGGTCGGGTAAATGTTTGAAAATATTTATTGAATATCTAAGAGTATGAAATAATTCGAATATTTTACCCTCCCCTACTCACCAACACAAGACACACAGACACCCACTCACCAACACAACACACACAGACAACCACTCACCAACACAACACACACAGACAACCACTCACCAACACAACACACACAGACACCCACTCACAACACAACACACAGACAATCACTCACCAACACAACACACACAGACAACCACTCACCAACACAACACACACACAGACAAACACTCACCAACACAACCCACACAGACACCCACGTTGGTATAGACCAGCCCGTACTAATGTTTCATTTACCTGTGTTGTCTGGTGACGGCACTTGGAAGAGTTCGCAAAAACATTTTCCTCCGCGGCATTTGTTCCTGGACACTGGTCAATGTCCACTTTCTGTAGGTCAATATCAATACCACTTGTCCCCCTGGAATAAACAAAACGTAAATAAATACATAAAAATGTCTAAATTTACAAGTAAAAAACACTTATTTAAAAAGTTAACATCATTACTTTGACAAGTCTATTGATAGACAAACATCTTCGCCATTGGTTCAATATTTTCCTCTCTTTTTTTTTTCCAGGAACAATAACTGCGTCGGAATGGATTGAGACTATTTCCCCTCCCCCCCTTTTTCTTTTGTTTCGTATAATTGGGCTGAGCAAAAGTGATCCAAATATTTTAGTAACGAGATTCCAGTTCGTATCGATAGCGCCATGACGGGGGCGTGGCAACAAGCATTTCTTAGAGTACACGTCTCCCTGTCTCTGGAACATTTTTTTTTTTTTGTTTTAGGTATGAACGTCATTACAACAGGTGGGGGTGGGGGGGGGAAGGGGTGAGGGGGCGGGGTTATTAGGTCGTCTGGAGATTTCTGAAAGTACTTCAGTTTTTTTGTTTTTTCCCCACATTGTCTTTGATGTAGCGCCTTAGTTTTTAGAATACCGGTCGCGAGATCAAAACTCGCTTTAGGGTCGCGAACTAATTTTGTATAGTTCACCCAAAAAATGTAAATAATTACTTAAGACGACTGTGTGTATCATCACAAGAACTTAATTTGTGTTATAATTACACAGTAGGGCATAGTACATGGCTGATAATCAGTTGGTTAGATTCACTACAAGCCCTAAAGCAGCCCAACTACGTGGCTGGTCATCAGTTGGTCAGGTTCACTACAAACCCTAAAGCAGCCCTCACTACGTGGCTGGTCATCAGTTGGTTAGATTCACTACAAGCCCTAAAGCAGCCCAACTACGTGGCTGGTCATCAGTTGGTCAGGTTCACTACAAACCCTAAATCAGCCCTCACTACGTGGCTGGTCATCAGTTGGTTAGATTCACTTCTCATGTATAGGTCTCATGTGTATGTCTCATGTGTATGTCTCATGTGTATGTCTCATGTGTATGTCTCGTGTGTATCTCTAATGTGTATGTCTCATGTGTATGTCTCATGTGTGTGTTTAATGTGTATGTCTCATGTATGTTATATATATATATTCATTTCATCAGTTATGACATTTCTGAAGCGTAAATGTCTTATGTCATGTACTTCACTTATGTCATATCATCTGTGTCTCATCACTTATGTCATGTCACTTGTTCCATGTCATGTCATATCAATTACGTCATCTAAGGCACTAATGTCGTGCACATTACTATGCCATATCGTTTATGTCAAGTCATATCACTTATTCCATGTCCAACACTTATGCCATATTACTCATGTCTTATCACTCATGGCATGTACATCAATTATAATGTATCACTTATGTCGTATAACTCATGTCAAATCACTAATGTCGTTTCTCGAACATCCCCAATACTGTACTGTGCATCCACTTTGTCTTATAAACCACCACCTATGTCTAATGATCATCATCAATGTCTGATGTTCATCACCAATGTCTACGTCTCATCACCAATGTTTATGTATCATTACCAATGTCTACGTCTCATCACAAATACCAAATGCTCATCACCAATGTCTGCGTCTCATCACCAATATCTGACGTCTCATCACCAATGTATATGTCCCATCACGGCCAGCGGTATTGATTGATTATTGACGTCTGCTAAGCAGATGGCCTCGAGAAATAACTTTTGATTGCAATTCGAAATCCCCCCCACCCTTCCCACCACATACCCCCCCACATCCCTTTACCCGTAATCGCTGAGATCGATATGTCTTTGTGTGAGTGAGCACTAGACTTGTTATGTGAATGCGCGGCGCATCAGGAGAGTGAGCGGCCGCCCGAAAGGTAAGGGAGGCGTCATCGTGAGTGTGAGTGGCGTCATTCTACGTCATCGTCGCAGATGATATTAGTGTTTAACTGCATAGCTATATTTATGAGGTTAAATGAAAATGATTGGTTCCGTGTGTCCCTGGGGATTGGAGGTGGGAGGAGGGGGGGTAATAACGTTAGTCCAATTTATTCATCCTTAGCTTCATGATAAAAGTTGATGAAGTTATTAATGCACTGGTTGTTGCATCGGGTAATGCACTGACTGATGCATTGGTTGCTGCACTGATTGCCGTACTGGTTGCTGCATCGAGTAATGCACTAATTGATGCAGTGGAAGCTGCACTGGTTGGTGCACTGTTTATATGCATTGGTTGCTGCACTGATAGATGCACCATTCAATGCACTGGTCGATGCCACTTGTCGATGCACTGGTCAGTGCACTGGCTGCTGCTCTTGGTGTTGCACTGGTCGGTGCACTGGGTGCTGTCAGGTTCTTAACAACAAACCAGTGACGGTGCTAGAGACTAACGAAGTACCCCACCCACCGGCATTCCTCTGAGGTCGCCCCGTGACCTTTTTTTTTTTTAAATCAAGACCTACTCCGGGGCCGTCTGATTCTGTACGCTCGCCAGCCCATTGACCTGGGGGGCCCAACGAACAAATGGCCCCGTGCTATTTCGCCGAGCATTTTTTATCCTTTTGAGTGGTTCACGTATATCAGTTCCTGAACACACTCGTTTGCCTCGGTGTGTGCGTGTGTGTGGGGGAGGTATAGTGCTGTTAATGTGGCCCTAACTGCTCCGATAGCTGAGTGGTGCTCTTTCGTCACTCCCCACCCAATCCGAAACAACAATGAGCACCTTAAGCCCGTAATACATAGGTGAGGGTTGAAAGTGGGAACAGGTCCAGTGATCTGACCTTGTCGTCCAGGTCAGTAGTTTTATGACGTCACAGGGTTTTAACGTGGGGATTGTACCATTGCGTTAGAAAAAAAACGCGAGACAGTGTGTTACATAGTGTGTTACATTGTAATAACATGAAGCACAACACTGTGATAACATGAAGCTCTTCACAACACTGTGATAACATGCAGCTCTTCGCAACACTTGTGATAACATGCAGCTCTTCACAACACTGTGATAACATGCAGCTCTTCACAACACTGTGATAACATGCAGCTCTTCACAACACTGTGATAACATGCAGCTCTTCACAACACTGTGATAACATGCAGCTCTTCACAACACTGTGATAACATGGATCTCTTCACAACACTGTCATAACATGCAGCTCTTCACAACACTTGTGATAACATGCAGCTCTTCACAACACTTTGATAACATGCAGCTCTTCGCAACACTTGTGATAACATGCAGCTCTTCACAATACTGTGATAACATGCAGCTCTTCACAACAATGTGATAACATGCATCTCTTCACAACACTGTGATAACATGCAGCTCTTCACAACACTGTGATAACATGGATCTCTTCACAACACTGTCATAACATGCAGCTCTTCACAACACTGTGATAACATGCAGCTCTTCACAACACTGTGATAACATGCAGCTCTTCACAACACTGTGATAACATGCAGCTCTTCACAACACTGTGATAACATG
>JAGDYQ010000076.1:3022126-3032387 GCA_021962125.1 Bulinus truncatus
TGTGGCCTTAAGATTGCTTTCCCCACATGTATGGCATATGTCATGGGTTCAAATCCCACATGCCAAGGTGCACATAAAAAAATACATTATGACGACGTATTTAAGCGAAACATGACCCTTTTAATGTAAGGGCTACAGCGTATCTATGACTGTGACAACAACAATAAAATATCACAAATTTCTAGAAGTACAATTTTAATAATCTTTTCATTGGTTTCACTAGGTATGTGTGTCGTCAAATCGTATAACTCTGTGCTGGGCCTGTTCTAACTTAGTGAAGAGATTCAAACTGGGCACACATAAAGGTTGTACATGACAATACATGAATTATAATAACTTCGATCCATGAATTAACATCTTGAAGAACTGTGAGGCGAATTTACTTTTTAACAACGTTTATAATGTAAACAAATGATACAGAGATTATAATGTAATCAATTGGCCCGGAGATTATAATGTAAGCAATTGGCCCAGAGATTATAATGTAAGCAATTTGCCCAGAGATTATAATGTGAACAATTGGCCCAGAGATTATAATGTAGACAAAAATAACGTGGCATGGCACCGGTACATTAATACGCCCAAAAAATAAGACTTTATCGTTTAAGTCTTATACGTTGGTCAATTACATTATCTCCCAGTGTACAATTCTGCTGTAATCCAGGGTACTTAGTAACATTGCACGTCACATAATAACTGTTTGTGTCTTCAATGTACTACGCCTTCCATTACCCCCCCTATCCACATTCGTCTCCTTCTTTCTCTACTACCCCACCTTCGCCCCAACGAACTAAAAAAAAATTGAAATGCCCCCCACCCCCGAGGTCATTTAACGGTGGCCGGTGACAGAGGACCGTCACAAGACAAAACCCTAATTTACTTGTTGTTGTGATGGTTTTTTTCCCCTTCCCAGTTTGAGACATCACCTATAATCAGTGGCTAAAAGAAAACCGGTTTTTTTTGTTTTAATGGGTAGCTGAACAAAACCGTTATTTAAATGGGTAGTGAAGTCAAGCAGACGAGAACTGAAAGTGCTCAACCATTGCCCACTTCATTATGGTGTCATCGCATACGGACCTGGTTTATAGAACACGGACGACAGAGAGAGAGAAGGGAGATGTCCATTTGCGCAAGTCAAACGCATCCAACCCAGGAAACGTCTTGATGAATGACCCAAAGGAAGAAAATTAAAACTTCATCCGACGTTTTCAATAGCCAACATGGACGACTACAGGAAAGTAGATACGCACCCCCCACACACACACACCCATCTTAAAACACCATCTCATAGTCACCCCATTTCTCCTCCTCCCGCTCATCCCACACACCCCCACCCCCTCATTCCAGATGCCAACCACAGAGTGACATAGACTTTGCTCGAGATGGATGACATCAAATGTCAATGACATTTTTATGGTTATTTTTTTTTTTTAAAGTTCAGGTGTTTCTTAAAGCGACAGACAGTGAGGGACAGACAGTGAGCGCTAGGCAGTCCGGTCACGTACTCACCATTGGTTCGTCGTCAGCATGAACATTACTTTTCTCAGACCTAACAGCCAGTGATGAATTTATTTTGTACAGGATTGAGGGAGGGAGGGGGCTGCTGTTGTGCCAGGCAGCTGTAACTTTGGTAGGTCACATCTTTTTACCCGGTCAGTCCGGGACATTAGAGTTCTAATGTTATGTGATAGTTTTTTTTTTTTAGTTATTAGTATGAGAATAATTATTCAAATCTTTTGGTCCGATCAGTTTGAATAGACTGGTCGTGAGTAAGACAGTTCAATATGAACTATCGATGAAAAGTAAGACAGATCAATATGAACTATTGGATGAAAAGTAAGACAGATCAATATGAAATACTGGATGAAAAGTAAGACAGATCAATATGAGCTATTGATGAAAAGTAAGACAGATCAATATGAAGTATTGGATGAAAAGTAAGACAGATCAATATGAACTATTGGATGAAAAGTAAGACAGTTCAATGTGAGCTATTGGATGAAAAGTAAGACTGATCAATATGATCTATTGATGAAAAGTAAGAAAAGTTCAATATGAATAATTTGAAATTTTAGAGATTTCGTAGAAATGTTACTTTTAAAAAAAAAAAAAAGATAACGATAAATCAACTCATTGTCAGCTACCACCTCATCGATTAAATAAAATGAGTTGATTGAATGATGCAGGGCCGCTTGTAGGCAGATGTACAGGATGGTACTGACAGTTTGGGGGGCGATAGGCAGACGTCTCAGTAGGGGCACTTGAAAGTATTCAATTTGATAGGAATTAGAACTTTTAGAGGGGGACATTAGCGGTGTGGGGGTCATTAGAAGTTGGGGGTGGGGGTGGGAGGGTCATTGGCGTTAGTCTAATTAGCTTATGCTCTTAATGAAGGGTCGGGTAAATGTTTGAAAATATTTATCTAAGAGTATGAAATAATTCGAATATTTTACCCTCCCCTACTCACCAACACAAGACACACAGACACCCACTCACCAACACAACACACACAGACAACCACTCACCAACACAACACACAGACAACCACTCACCAACACAACACACACAGACACCCACTCACAACACAACACACAGACAATCACTCACCAACACAACACACACAGACAACCACTCACCAACACAACACACACACAGACAACCACTCACCAACACAACACACACACAGACAACCACTCACCAACAAAACCCACACAGACACCCACGTTGGTATAGACCAGCCCGTACTAATGTTTCATTTACCTGTGTTGTCTGGTGACGGCACTTGGAAGAGTTCGCAAAAACATTTTCCTCCGCGGCATTTGTCCCTGGACACTGGTCAATGTCCACTTTCTGTAGGTCAATATCAATACCACTTGTCCCCCTGGAATAAACAAAACGTAAATAAATACATAAAAATGTCTAAATTTACAAGTAAAAAACACTTATTTAAAAAGTTAACATCATTACTTTGACAAGTCTATTGATAGACAAACATCTTCGCCATTGGTTCAATATTTTCCTCTCTTTTTTTTTTCCAGGAACAATAACTGCGTCGGAATGGATTGAGACTATTTCCCCTCCCCCCCTTTTTCTTTTGTTTCGTATAATTGGGCTGAGCAAAAGTGATCCAAATATTTTAGTAACGAGATTCCAGTTCGTATCGACAGCGCCATGACGGGGGCGTGGCAACAAGCATTTCTTAGAGTACACGTCTCCCTGTCTCTGGAACATTTTTTTTTTTTTGTTTTAGGTATGAACGTCATTACAACAGGTGGGGGTGGGGGGAAGGGGTGAGGGGGCGGGGTTATTAGGTCGTCTGGAGATTTCTGAAAGTACTTCAGTTTTTTTGTTTTTTCCCCACATTGTCTTTGATGTAGCGCCTTAGTTTTTAGAATACCGGTCGCGAGATCAAAACTCGCTTTAGGGTCGCGAACTAATTTTGTATAGTTCACCCAAAAAATGTAAATAATTACTTAAGACGACTGTGTGTATCATCACAAGAACTTAATTTGTGTTATAATTACACAGTAGGGCATAGTACATGGCTGATAATCAGTTGGTTAGATTCACTACAAGCCCTAAAGCAGCCCAACTACGTGGCTGGTCATCAGTTGGTCAGGTTCACTACAAGCCCTAAAGCAACCCAACTACGTGGCTGGTCATCAGTTGGTCAGGTTCACTACAAACCCTAAAGCAGCCCTCACTACGTGGCTGGTCATCAGTTGGTTAGATTCACTACAAGCCCTAAAGCAGCCCAACTACGTGGCTGGTCATCAGTTGGTCAGGTTCACTACAAACCCTAAATCAGCCCTCACTACGTGGCTGGTCATCAGTTGGTTAGATTCACTTCTCATGTATAGGTCTCATGTGTATGTCTCATGTGTATGTCTCATGTATGTATGTCATGTATGTCTCTGTGTATGTGTATGTCTCATGTGTATGTCTCATGTTATGTCTATCTCTAATGTGTATGTCTCATGTGTATGTCTCATGTGTATGTCTCATGTGTATGTCTGTAATGTATGTCTCATGTTATGTCTCGTGTGTATGTCTAATGTGTATGTCTCATGTGTATGTCTGTAATGTATGTCTCATGTGTGTGTTTAATGTGTATGTCTCATGTATGTTATATATATATTCATTTCATCAGTTATGACATTTCTGAAGCGTAAATGTCTTATGTCATGTACTTCACTTATGTCATATCATCTGTGTCTCATCACTTATGTCATGTCACTTGTTCCATGTCATGTCATATCAATTACGTCATCTAAGGCACTAATGTCGTGCACATTACTATGCCATATCGTTTATGTCAAGTCATATCACTTATTCCATGTCCAACACTTATGCCATATTACTCATGTCTTATCACTCATGGCATGTACATCAATTATAATGTATCACTTATGTCGTATAACTCATGTCAAATCACTAATGTCGTTTCTCGAACATCCCCAATACTGTACTGTGCATCCACTTTGTCTTATAAACCACCACCTATGTCTAATGATCATCATCAATGTCTGATGTTCATCACCAATGTCTACGTCTCATCACCAATGTTTATGTATCATTACCAATGTCTACGTCTCATCACAAATACCAAATGCTCATCACCAATGTCTGCGTCACAAAATACCAAATGCTCATCACCAATGTCTACGTCTCATCACCAATGTCTATGTCCCATCACGGCCAGCGGTATTGATTGATTATTGACGTCTGCTAAGCAGATGGCCTCGAGAAATAACTTTTGATTGCAATTCGAAATCCCCCCCACCCTTCCCACCACATACCCCCCCACATCCCTTTACCCGTAATCGCTGAGATCGATATGTCTTTGTGTGAGTGAGCACTAGACTTGTTATGTGAATGCGCGGCGCATCAGGAGAGTGAGCGGCCGCCCGAAAGGTAAGGGAGGCGTCATCGTGAGTGTGAGTGGCGTCATTCTACGTCATCGTCGCAGATGATATTAGTGTTTAACTGCATAGCTATATTTATGAGGTTAAATGAAAATGATTGGTTCCGTGTGTCCCTGGGGATTGGAGGTGGGAGGAGGGGGGGTAATAACGTTAGTCCAATTTATTCATCCTTAGCTTCATGATAAAAGTTGATGAAGTTATTAATGCACTGGTTGTTGCATCGGGTAATGCACTGACTGATGCATTGGTTGCTGCACTGATTGCCGTACTGGTTGCTGCATCGAGTAATGCACTAATTGATGCAGTGGAAGCTGCACTGGTTGGTGCACTGTTTATATGCATTGGTTGCTGCACTGATAGATGCACCATTCAATGCACTGGTCGATGCCACTTGTCGATGCACTGGTCAGACTGGCTGCTGCTCTTGGTGTTGCACTGGTCGGTGCACTGGGTGCTGTCAGGTTCTTAACAACAAACCAGTGACGGTGCTAGAGACTAACGAAGTACCCCACCCACCGGCATTCCTCTGAGGTCGCCCCGTGACCTTTTTTTTTTTTAAATCAAGACCTACTCCGGGGCCGTCTGATTCTGTACGCTCGCCAGCCCATTGACCTGGGGGGCCCAACGAACAAATGGCCCCGTGCTATTTCGCCGAGCATTTTTTATCCTTTTGAGTGGTTCACGTATATCAGTTCCTGAACACACTCGTTTGCCTCGGTGTGTGCGTGTGTGTGGGGGAGGTATAGTGCTGTTAATGTGGCCCTAACTGCTCCGATAGCTGAGTGGTGCTCTTTCGTCACTCCCCACCCAATCCGAAACAACAATGAGCACCTTAAGCCCGTAATACGTAGGTGAGGGTTGAAAGTGGGAACAGGTCCAGTGATCTGACCTTGTCGTACAGGTCAGTAGTGTTATGACGTCACAGGGTTTTAACGTGGGGATTGTACCATTGCGTTAGAAAAAAACGCGAGACAGTGTGTTACATAGTGTGTTACATTGTAATAGCATGAAGCACAACTCTGTGATAACATGCAGCTCTTCACAACACTGTGATAACATGCAGCTCTTCACAACACTGTGATAACATGCAGCTCTTCACAACACTGTGATAACATGCAGCTCTTCACAACACTGTGATAACATGCAGCTCTTCACAACACTGTGATAACATGCAGCTCTTCACAACACTGTGATAATATGCAGCTCTTCACAACACTGTGATAACATGCATGTTATAGAAAGATAACACAGCTGCCCAGATCTCGTCCTGGCTTAATGTTCAGAAGTCTGCACCCCCCACACCACAAGATACCCCGAGGCGCGGGCAGACATGTCTTGACATGCCATTACGTCATGGATGACATGAGCTAATGTCTGAGATGACATGAAGGGGGGGGCAGAAGCGGAAAGGTGGGGGAGGGGTGGGTTAGATAATAATTATATATTGATATGAATAAACATATGCACCATAGGACATGGGGGTTGACATGACATGTCCAACCTGCCATCAGGAAACGCATACACTGTCACGTGGTAATTTGAAAGGTAAAAAAAAAACGTGTCGACATGTCATAGAAATGTTTAATGTTTGCATCAAGAAAATAACGGGCCAAAAATATCTACATTTATGTTAGATTAAACATGTCATAGCGTCAGTGGTGCAATATCTCAGAGAATAGGTTTATCAATATTTTGAAAAAAGTTTAATCAACATTCCAGATCATACGCCATCTCGATATTGTAAAGTGCAATTCACAATACATGTCAGGAATACTTTTTAAAAATATAATCTCTGTCACAGTATTTTAACAGTAGCCTCAAAGCCAAAATGTTTTTTTTTTTGCTGTAGGCTACGTCTGCTGAGATCCAAGGTCACGTGACTTTTAAAAAGACTATAATCTCTGCCTCAGTGGGTAAAATCAATGAAACCAAAATCACACGTTCCGAACAAAATAAAAATAAATAGAGCAGCGAAGATTAAAAAGTCTCCAAACCTTTCATCAAATTTGTTTTCGCCATTCACATTTTATTTACAATATTTCACTCAATATTAATGTCTACTACATTCGGCCCAGGAAATGGGGGGAGGGGGCCCACAACTGCTCATACATCACTATACTGGACAGTGTATTTATTATACAGTGGAAGCCTATTGCCATTAAAGAAAAACCGAATCGAACATAGAGTCCTGATAGCACAAGAACCCCTCTTAGAGAAAAGATGCAGTTCTATCTATAATATAAATGAGGATAAAAATGTGAAACATAAACAAAAAAACAGAAAAAAGTTAATTAGGCCAATATGTTCATTAAATGCAGCAAGTTATTTTTTCTCTTATTATTTATATTCAAGTGTTGTAGAAAAAAAATTACATATGTTAGTACGCTTGTTAATCTTCAGTAGGCTACAACATGAATTGCTGTATTTTTGTTTCAACAAGAAACTCGGATAGTTAACTAAATTTCACAATAATGTTCCCTTTTTTTTTTAGTGTTGATACTAGTGGTTGGAAGACAACATTTACAGATTACAATATCGTTTCCGATGTGTTTTTAAACTATCGATTATCATATAATACCTGATTATAAATTCGATAAAGCCAGAAACTTTCTGACGATGTCGTCATTTAGAAATGAACAGAAACACAAAAAGACTAAGGTCTTTGCAAAAGGCTCATTACATTTTAATATAGATAGATAGATAGATAGATAGATAGATAGATAGATAGATAGATAGATAGATAGATAGATAGATAGATAGATAGATAGATAGATAGATAGATAGATAAAAATTCCCTCATCATAAACACATTACAAGGTTTTTATTCATTTAAAAATGTCAAAACACGGGGGAAAAATAAAAGAAACAAAAAAGATAATAAACAAGCAAAACAAACAAAACAAGGTTGTAATAATTCTATCATCGCTGGGATCCCCGGTAGTTTTCTGAATTAATTAACGTGACATATGCCAAGGTTGTTTCCGGAATACCTTTTGTTAAATGTTGCATCGTCCAGTGACATGACAGAGCATCTCCATTCATAAATCTCTTGTTTTTGTTATTTTTCAATGAGGCTTTTTTGTATTGTAGGGGGAGTCTGTCATTGGATGGGCAGCTAATTGGGATTTAGATCAGATTATGCCCACACACACACACACACACACAAACACTCACACACACACAAGAGTGATCATTTCTCTTCATAATTATGTTTTAATGTCGTTTTACTAGTGCACTCTTTAGGCCTAAATAGCTTGAATTATCTCTCTCTCTCTCTTTCTCTCTCTCTCTCTCTCTGTTTCTCTCTGTCTCTTTTTCTTTCTATCTCTGTCACTCTCTCTCTCTTTCTCTCTCTCACTCTCTCTCTCTCAGTATCTGTCTCTCTGACTCTGTTTCTCTGTCTCTGTTTCTCTGTCTCTATATCTCTCTCTCTCTATCTCTCTCTCACTCTCTCTCTCTCTGACTCTCTTTTCTCTCTCTCTCTCTCTCTCTCTCTCTCTCTCAGTATCTGTCGCTGTTTCTCTCTCTTTCTCTCTCTCTCTCTCTCTCTCTCTCTCTCTCTCTCTATCTCTATCTCTGTATATATATATATATATATATATATATACGTATTTGAAATAAAAAAATTGAAACAGGGTGCATTCAAACTGTCAGTGCCGGCCCAATGATCCCTGACACGCTTGGCAAGATTGTATTTTTAAATATAGCTATTATTGTTAGATTGTCGGAATCCGTAATGCGAAATATCGGAGCTTTTGAAGTATCGAGATCGGATAAATTTTGCACGATATCCGAATTCTCGACCTACTCATCGGATGACAATCAAACTTTATTTTTATTAGCGTTCAATTACGTAGGTTCGAGAAGAATCAATAGTTCGATTCGAAAAGGTAAATATTGACTTCTTCTCCTCACCAATAATTATAATAATCTTCACAAGGAAATGAAAAGAAGTTAATTACTTCCGGTTTTATTTATTTGCCAACCAAGACACAATCCATACTTTTGTACGCTCTACCAGATACATTTGTTGTGTTCAATACAAAATAAACTGATCACATGCTGCAATATTGGTGTATCATTTGATCGGTCTTTGACAGAAGGATTCACCCACGAATCAATCAGACAATACCTTCACATGATCTACTCACGAATCAATCAGACAATATACCTTCACATGAAACGTGGCTCGCCACGTCTCGTGAATCACTGGTCAAGGAATGATTAAATAACTTGTACAATTAACAGTCACCACATTTAACTAATCACCCCTTCAGTTATTTCAAAACAAATACGGCCGTTGTAAGGTTGTGGTTTGTTATTTTTTTTAATGGGGGGGGGGGGCGGGCTGTGGACAGAGACATTTAGAGATATTACGAGAAAATAAACAAAATATAACGGCCGGGGCCAAATAGCTTCAAACTGGATAACAGTCTGCACTTTAAAAGTAGGGGGGCCCAGTCATTCGCTTATTTTATTTCCCCTATCTATAAATACGAATATGATATCAACACATAATACGGGAGTATGTCGCCATCTGTTGGTGAGTTGTTAAACAGGCTTGAAACCTCACGCTGACTGAGATAAACGAGCTGATTTTTAACTTAAAAGTCTTAAATCATAATTCAACAGCTGAATCGACTGTAGGGTGAGTCGAGAGACGGGACAGATTCAATCACTCATTTAGATTTCCTCAAGAAACAAAACAATCCGTTCAATAACACCGCCATCCTTCAAGTCTGGACCAGTCCAAAGTATTTCCTGCTTCTGGATCTTTTCAGGGTTTTTTTTTTACGTCATAAAGTCAGCGTTTAATTTCGGTAATTAGAATGACCGTAATACAACATCGTAAGAAGAGGAACAACAACAATAAAGGGAAAGTAGGTTAAATAAAAAAGGAAAACGTTTTGAGCCCGAGTCCTTTACGACATTTGCACAGATAAAGAGGGGGAAGTTGGTGATTGTCGTAACAGCCGTGAAGTGAAGTGCTAGAGACGCGTTTAAGTATAAGTTAAGACCAGAATAAAATCTCAACGGTTGTCAACATTGCCTGTATACACGGCATCTGAGAGTTGGCAGGAGAAGAAGAAGACAGGGCTGAGCTGCCAAGTTTAGAATTTGAAGAGAGATTGAGTATCAAAATAAAGTGGCAAGGTTACTTATTAAAAGGCGAGTGAATTGTCGAGTAGCCAACTCAGGGAGAGTGGCTATGTTGGCAGATATCTTGGGGAGAAAATATGTGTGTCAGTGTTATTTAATTGGGTCAGTACCTGTATCAATATCTGGGCCGTTATCTGAGAAAATATCTGTGTTGGTTTAAATGATTATATATATAT
>JAGDYQ010000076.1:3032887-3055260 GCA_021962125.1 Bulinus truncatus
TGAAATACAAGAAATGGTCAGTCAGTGAAATAAAGAAATGGTCCGTCAGTTAAATACTAGAAATGGCCCGTCAGTTAAATACTAGAAATGGTCAGTCAGTTAAATACTAGAAATGGTCAGTCAGTGAAATAAAGAAATGGTCCGTCAGTTAAATACTAGAAATGGTGCGTCAGTTAAATACTAGAAATGGTCCGTCAGTTAAATACTAGAAATGGTCAGTCAGTTAAATACTAGAAATGGTCAGTCAGTTAAATACTAGAAAGTGTCAGTCAGTGAAATACTAGAAATGGTCAGTGAGTGAAATAAAGAAATGGTCCGTCAGTTAAATACTAGAAATGGTCCGTCAGTTAAATACTAGAAATGGTCAGTCAAGGAAATAAAGAAATGGTCCGTCAGTTAAATACTAGAAATGGTCCGTCAGTTAAATACTAGAAATGGTCAGTCAGTTAAATACTAGAAATGGTCAGTCAGTGAAATACAAGTAATGGTCAGTCAATTAAATATTAGGAATGGTCAGTCAGTTAAATACTAGAAATGGTCAGTCAGTGAAATACAAGAAATGGTCAGTCAATTAAATATTAGGAATGGTCAGTCAGTAAAATACAAGGAATGGTCAGTCAGTTAAAAACAAGGAATGGTCAGTCAGTGAAATACAACCAATGTACAGTCAGTTAAATACAAGCAATGGTCAGTCAGTTAAATACTTGGAATGGTCAGTCAGTCAAAAAGGTAAAACAGTTGTTGGAGTTCAAGATTACTTTTCACTTTCCACATAATTTTGATAAGATTAATTGATCTCCAGCTAATTATCTTTATTTGTAATCCATGTAATTATTTATATTTTGGTCCCTAGTTTAAAACCCAAAATCAAAATCAGGACGATCTAATTTTACACAATGCACATTCTTCGAATTTCACTTTTAGATTCAATTATTTTGAAATTCAGCTATTTTCCGACATTTACCTAATGCCATTCTGTATGCAACCGACGAAGTTTGTTTCTTTATCTGTCAGTTTGTTTGGTTTAGTTTTTGTGTCTGATGGAGTCTTTATCTCTTAATTTCTGCCTTTTCGTTTAATATTTTGTTTTTAAATTATAATTTTTGTATGGCTTCATTTTTGCTTACATATCTGGACATGTGGGAAAAAAAATGTGCTTTCTGATCGAATCTTTAATATCATAAAAGAAAACATCAAAGAGACATTTTTTTTCATGATGTAGCAGTCGCCAACATTTTGATCCCATTGGTACTTTCAATTTTCGGTTTCCAATAAACTATGAGGCCTGCTAGACCCTGGGCAATAAAAGTTGACTTATTTATGACAAGCTATTAGTAGGGTTCTATTAACATTTTTTCAAGTTTTTCATGAATGGTTTGAGAGATTCTATTAGGTGGGGGGGGGGGAGGGAAATTCACGGTCCTTATGACTGTTTAACTGTTGTGAAGGCTGTCACAACTCAATAATGGGGAGTGGGTCAGACATAAGGCTAGAGACTGTCTTTTGATAGTGTTGAGACATAAGATGCTGTCTCTTGATACTGGTCAGACATAAGAGACTGTCTCTTGATATTGATAAGACATAATATAATGTCGCTTGATAGTGGTGAGACATATGAGACATAAGAGACTGTCTCTTGATAGTGGTGAGACATAAGATACTTCTCTTGACAGTTGTGGGACATAAGATACTTCTTTTGACAGTTGTGGGACATAAGATACTTCTCTTGACAGTGGTGGGACATAAGAGACTGTCTCGCTTGTTGTTCGCCCCCCCCCCCCCCCGCGGACTGCCCAGAACCGTAGCGAGCTCAAATCGTGCCCGGGGAACAATACCATTATAGCGCCCCCCCCATTCGAAAACCATATAAAATTATATGTAAAATATACCATTTGGCGCCCCTATGTGAGTAGCGCCCGGGACATGATGCCCCCTTGCCCATCAATCGCAACGCCTCTTCGACTGCCATATAGTTATATGGCCAGGATTTATTTGCTATTTCAGTTACATCGCCAACGCCTAAAAAAAAACGGAGTTGGGGCCCAGTGTTCCCGCTAACACCATGGGGCGCCCCAGCCTCCAATTGTTTGTATGTGACCTTCCTGGGAAAAAACATCCATGATGTTTTCCTACCAGTAAATCCACATCCCACCTCCCCTCATTCATTGGCCTAAATATCTCTACACTCCATAACTTTTTTTTCCGTTTACCAGACAAAGCTGGGAGAAAGAGCGGACAATTTTTTTTTATGTACTAACTCCACATGATTCAGTTGGACTGGATCTAGGGAACTTTAGATAAACAGTCAATGAGACTACCAAACCGATTACACTGGGTAACAGCCAAAAATATCGTCAGGGGTTTATCAACTGATTTAGACTCATTTTGGTGTTCTGAGTGTCACCCACAATCTTCGACCTTTTTATCTGCCTCAGTTACATTGGCCAAACGGTCAGCATCAATTATAACGGTCAGCGAATAGCCACATATATAATGGTAAGACCGGTCAGTGGAAAGCCACATATATGGCGGTAAGACCGGTCAGTGGATAGCCACATATATGGCGGTAAGACCGGTCAGTGGATAGCCACATATATATGTCACAGCTGTAATATCTGTCGCATCTGACCCAACGACCACCCTAAATGACAGAAAAACACCCACACACACATTCAAATACTTATAAGTATAGAGGTCACTAAGTCCTTCAATACAAGCTCAGGCTTAGACCCCCCACGCCGCCGCCCCCCCCCCCCACTCCAACAGCCAACTCCCATTCACAGAGACCATTCGTCGTCGTTATCAACAAACACCCTTACCCAATCTGCCCACTGCCTTCTCATAGTAATAACACAGGACTGTCCAGACACCACCACCCCTATACACACACACACACACACACACGTATTCAATGATATCGTCTTGTCACCGGTCAGCCACTGAATCCCCATCCCCCCCTCTCCTTCACCGCTCAGACCAAGGTCAGTCACGCATGCCGGGAACATCTAAACACATGGTCACTAAGTGTCGCCGGACGGTATTGACCATGATCTCCGCAATGGGACCAGCAACTCGGACATTCCCCCCACCCCCCGAAGCGCGCCGTATGCTGATGGACACCATCGCGTGGTTTTATCGTGAATGTTTTAAAATAATTATTTTTAACAAAGGGCTACAAAATACCCGGGCGCCTGTACCCACAAGACCGGCATTGCGTAACAAAGACACCAACGTTTTTACTTATTAATGTGATCTATTCAAATAATAAAGTTACACTAAATTTAATTTTTTTTTCTATAAGACACATTGATTTTAAAATTTCCATTTTACACTCTGAACCTTGATTAAAAATCAAATTTGACATTTTATTTATTTGTCGTTATTAAAAAACCCAGAAATTATCAAAAAAAAAATAAACAAATAATAAAAACTCAGAATCCCCCAATGATTAGGTCTTCGTGTATTTTATTCAAGCGTCTGATTCACAAAAACATGTAATTTTCACCAAAGATAAGCAAACAGACACATGACTACATCCCACAAACGGTTATCATTTGAACCCTTTATAAAAAAGAATGACACTTTGCTGCTGCCTGCCCTTGTCTCGGAGACTGTAAATTATTTATCAACACAAATACAACATCGTGTAACCGGAGATATTAAAAAAGCGCGGGGGAAGGAGGGGGAGGGGATAAAAATTATCTACAGATGACGTGTGCATCTGTTCTTGACTTTCTTCATCTGGCAGATTGTTATTTGCTTGAATGATTGTTGTGTGCTGTACGGTGATTGAAAGTTGTGTGCGTGAGATAATCGCCTGCATAGACTGCAACGTGTTCTTATCTTATCCGATGTACAACTCATTCGCACTGTGGCATGACCCCCCCATCTCATCTCGCACTTGTCAAAATGTTGTTCTTCATCCAATCTAATGTCACAGCTTTGTCTAATGTCACAGTTTTGTCTAATGTCACAGCTTTGTCTAATGTCACAGCTTTGTCTAATGTCACAGCTTTGTCTAATGTCACAGCTTTGTCTAATGTCACAGCTTTGTCTAATGTCACAGTTTTGTCTAATGTCACAGCTTTGTCTAATGTCACAGCTTTGTCTAATGTCACAGTTTTGTCCAATGTCACAGTTTTGTCTAATGTCACAGTTTTGTCTAATGTCACAGCTTTGTCTAATGTCACAGTTTTGTCTAATGTCACAGCTTTGTCTAATGTCACAGTTTTGTCTAATGTCACAGTTTTGTCTAATGTCACAGCTTTGTCTAATGTCACAGTTTTGTCCAGTCTGTGAAGAAGTCCCTGTCAATTTCAGTGTATGGGTGAGATGCTCACCTTACCAACCAAGACGCTACCGTGTTTTTTGTAACTGATACTGATTACGTATTATTTTTTTTCCTGCCCTGCGCCTGAACATCATCATGTGTGACGTGGCTAATCGCACCCCGATCGTGGAAGCGAAACGTCACAAGGAAATCAAATTATGACGTCATATAATCGATAAGGACACGTAGGCACACCGGGAGTTGTAGAGTGAACTTTCACCATGACCTGAAATCAAGGTCTTTTGGTTTTCACTGGAGATCTAACCGTTGTAATCTCAGGTGCCTCTGTTTGTTTGTTTGTTTGTTTTACCGACTAACAGAGGTGGATCCAGGGCCCCCCCCGGCTTGAGAGAGGCCCACAATCCTGTTTTTAATGTTTCATTCTAATTAGGGGCTCCAATATTTTCTTCTGAGCATAAGGCTTAAACCTATGTAAGTCCGCCTTTGCCCAAAACAGTAATTTTTTTTATGTTTTGCAAAAGGCTTCAATACATTCCCCTGGTCATAGCCTGTATCTGATAGAATATATTAACACCAGAAATAATTTCTGATAGCTGGTCATATTTTGGGGGTGTAAAGGGGGTGGGGGCGGGTTTGATCTTCCTCCCCCCAACCCTCCCTCCACATCCCCTCCTCCACCCCCTCTCATCCCAGCACCTTGACGTAGAGCTAATAGAATTAGTTTATCTCATCCAATGCATGAATCGATTTCTACCTCCCCCTTTCAATATCTCCTCCCCTGGATTGTCTCTAACACAGGTTTTTTTTTTGATATCTTGTGTAACTAAATCCAATTTTCGCCGTTAGGGAGCCATGTTGGCGTATTAAGCGACACAAAAAAAAAAATAACTTAACTTGCACTGCGTTGAATGAACACTGTGTTTAAGTGTGTGTGTGTCGGTGTGTGTGTATGTGAGTGTGTGCGCGAGTAATTGTGTGTATGAGAAAGAGGGGGGGGGGTCCTAGATATTCACATCCTTTCGTAAACGGATGCCGGTTTGAATTTTTTTGACGTCATTCACCTCTCTTTTTTCTTTTGCAGTGATTCATGAGCTGGAACTTTTTTCTTCTTCTTCTTTCGCCAGAGCATCATCGTCTGACGTCCGTTCGTGGATGCGAAACGTCACATGGTATCAAGTTATGACGTCATATAATCTACATTTATATTTCTGTACAGACAAAGTTGCATTCCGTTAGCCTCACATACTAGACGGTCACCTAATTAGTGTGAGCATAAATAGACGGTCAACTAATTAGTTACCCCTGTGTGAGCATAAATAGTTTTCCGTAATTGTTTCTTTTTTTCAAACGTTCCATTTCGTATTGCTCTGATGACAAGCGGCCCCCCAACACGTAAGGTTGTCTCCTGGGTGCAGGGCCGTTCTGGTGTCTTTTGGCGCCCTGGGTAAAAAAAAAAACTTTTTTGAAATTTCTGGGGATTCTCAGAAGAGACTTTGAGATATTTTAAAAGTCCCCCCCCCCACACACACACACACAGTATTAAACTTGAAAAGAAGTTAAACTGGAAGGGGCCCTTTAGCAGAATGGGGGGCTCTAGTGTATGACCTAGTTTCCCAATTTTTTTCGAAGAGGCGCTAGTCCCTGTCTTCCAGAACTCTAACTTCTGTACGCCTCTGGCAAAAAGGCGTAAGATGTATTTCATTCTCGCTTTCATGCCACTATGTAAATATCATAACCTGTCAAGTGCACAGGTAGCAGTGTCTTGGCGTTTTATTATTCTTAAAAATTGCTGCAAGCTCCAATTTCTGTAATCACGAACAAAAAAATCTCTATTGTGCCACAGTAAGATGATGGCAACTCATGAAATATTTATATGTCTGGTTGTATTTACTTTTATATTGTGTACATTTATATATATATATATATATATATATATATATATATGTGTGTGTGTGTGTGTGTGTGTGTGTGTGTGTGTGTGACCTTTATTTTGAGAAAAAAATTACAAACCAAGAAGAGAGACATGTGCGATCTGTTAGAAAGAACTTGAAAAACATTTTTTCTAAGCTAGTGCCCAACAACGGTTGCCATGACAACGTTATTTATTTTAAAAAAAAAACTAGAACCCTTTTCAAAAAGATCTACATTATATATATAAAAAATCGTAATTTTTTTTTATCATTTCTCCTTTCGTCATTTTGTTTTTTTTTTTAATTTTATCTTGTATGAACTTCGTTAAACTAAAAACAAAAATCTGGTTCAGTTAATGAGTTGGATAGCCCCAGTTTGAACTTTGACTCCGGGCGATCGAGCTGATCACGTGATACTGGTTGACAAACAGCCGGCGCTGTTTGGGTAGAACTGAAAAGAAGAATCTAGCTTACATTTTTTATATTGTGTGCAAACATTTTACACACGTACGTGAAAAATAACCAATGACACAAACTCAAACAGACAGACAGATGATGCAGCAACAGGGTAACAGACAAAAACAGACAAAACATGGTTTTAAAAAATTATCACGGCTAGACTGATAAATGGTGATACATTGTTTGAGTCCCAGTAAGTGCCGGTACTTTATCGGGTCTAATCGAAGTATTGAAATATATCAAGCTTTAAAAAAAAATGGGTGCATGTGGGAAGGTTCGGAAAGGCGTGGCTAAATACTCAGCACGCATGCGCAGAGAATAGCCGTGACTACAGAAACACGTGGGACGGATGGCCGAGTGGTGTAGATACTCGACTGTCGTCCTGAAAGTCCTGGGTTCGATCCTCGGTGAGGCCCATGGGGAATTTTTCCAGGTGAAATTCGGTACAAAGTCGTCCCACAAGTCCACCCAGCTTTAAATGGGGGTACCTGACTTAAGTTGGGGGAAGTAAAGGCGGCTGGGCGTTGTGCTAACCACACAATCCCTTCATATTCCGAGTTTATAGAAACAGATGGATTATACACTTCATCTGCCCCGATGGCCCGTTAGGGCTAAGGGAACTTTACTTTTTTACAGAAACACGTGAGCTCAAATTATTCTGACCCCGATGGTCTTCATTGGGCCCATGTTGTAGGCAGAGCGGGATTATCAATTTTAGGGGGCCCAATTTGAGGCCCCATTTTGAAAAATTAAAAAAATATTGCTAAGTTTTTCTTTTTTTTAATACTACTCAACATTTTGGGGCCACTTATTTCGAGGGGGGGGCCTAGGCCACGGCCTAGTCGGCCTCTCTGTAAATCCGGCCCTGGATGTGGGTTAAGGGTTCGACCCGCTACGATTCCCGGTCACCGACATCATATGTCTCCCGTGGTGCCTCCAAGGCCATTGCACTGGTGGGAGATGAAATAACTCCACTGCAGATAAAAGATTCCATTAGTGGTCTATGAGCGCCTATAAGATATAAACACCTCATCTTTACACGGTCTTTTATGAAAAAAAAATTAATAAGGTGTAAGTAGGAAACAAGAAAAAAGTAAAATATATATTAGAAGTCTGGGGTGGGGGGGGGGAGGTAATACAAATTTTGACAGAAATCGAAGTCTGCAGTAATCCCACATTTAAAATATCTGTATTAAAAATTCTACCAAGGGGAAAAAACAATTTCCTTTCTGTTATTCATTTTTTTTATATTTTGTTCCCCCACAATGCACTTGTTAAATATTAACATCCTGCTGTTCCTGTCCAAGAAACTATCCCTCTCTGGGTGCAAACTTTTTTTTTTTTTAGGAATTTTCGATGAAACCCCCGTGAATAAAAGGAAGACAGACGATTGAATACAACCCGAATAGTTTAAACCGGATATATTTTGCAATGTCCTTGAACTTTTAATTGGGTTGTGATAGCGTCCAAAAGATTTCCACAATTCTAACAAAGAGCTGAACCTATGACGTAAGCGTACTGGCTTTGAAACACTTTGAATGATGGAGTCGTACTTTTTTAAATCCAAAATTACAAAACAAAATTGTAACATCGAAGATGGTCTGAGTCCCGTGAGTTTTAAATGGCATTCTATACCTCTTAAAGGTTTTAAGGTCGGGTCATTTTTAAAACACCACAAAAGAGGACTTCGACTTCAAAAATTGAAATACAGTCTCTTCAGGTAAATGCAAACAATGTACTGGCTTTCATTCGTTCAAAACGTTACCTATGTATTAAAAACTTCACAAAATATAAACTAAACAATTTACTAGCCATACAAAATGTACACATAAAAAATGTACTGACCTAACAAAATGTAAAGATAAACAATGTACTGACTGTACAAAATGTAAACATAAACAATGTACTAACCTTACAAAATGTAAACATAAACAATGCACTGACCGTACAAAATGTAAACATAAACAACGTACTGACCTTTCTTTTCTTTTCGTGCTCGTCCTCGACGTCTGTTCCTTTGAAATATTTTTCTGTTGTGTCCAGGTGTGGGAAGTAGAATCCCGCCTTACAGACACACTTGTATGACCCTCGCCTGAACCCCAGGCCACCCATGTGCTCACACTGCCGAATAAATAAATCAATACGTGATTAACATACGGACAGATAAATAAAATCAATAAGAGATTAACAAATAAGATGATACATTAACCAATAAGAGATTAACAGACGAGCAGAACAATACATTAACAGACGAGCAGAACAATAAATCAATAAGAGATTAACAGACGAGCAGAACAATAAATCAATAAGAGATTAACAGACGAGCAGAACAATAAACCAATAAGAGATTAACAGACGAGCAGAACAATAAATCAATAAGAGATTAACAGACGAGCAGAACAATAAACCAATAAGAGATTAACAGACGAGCAGAACAATAAACCAATAAGAGATTAACAGACGAGCAAGAACAATAAATCAATAAGAAGATTAACAAACGAGCAGGAGCAATAAACCAATAAAAGAATTCATAGACATTGATAGCACTAAACAGAAATTCTAACAGATGTTAGAACAATAAACAAGCAAGAGATTAGCGTTGAGCAGAAACAATAACTCGCTAAAAGAATTAACTGATAAGGCATGAACAATAAACCAATAAGAGATTAACAGACGAGCAGAACAATAAACCAATAAGAGATTAACAGACGAGCAGAACAATAAACCAATAAGAGAATTAACAGACGGAAGCAGAACAATAAATCAATAAGAGATTAACAAATAAGATGATACATTAACCAATAAGAGATTAACAGACGAGCAGAACAATAAATCAATAAGACATTAACAGACGAGCAGAACAATAAACCAATAAGAGATTAACCGACGAGCAGAACAATAAAATCAATAAGAGATTAACAAATAAGATGATACATTAACCAATAAGAGATTAACAGACGAGCAGAACAATAAATCAATAAGAGATGAACAGACGAGCAGAACAATAAACCAATAAGAGATTAACAGACGAGCAGAACAATAAAGCAATAAGAGATTAACAAATAAGATGATACATTAACCAATAAGAGATTAACAGACGAGCAGAACAATAAACCAATAAGAGATTAACAGACGAGCAGAACAATAAACCAATAAGAGATTAACAGACGAGCAGAACAATAAACCAATAAGAGATTAACAGACGAGCAGAACAATAAACCAATAAGAGATTAACAGACGAGCAGAACAATAAACCAATAAGAGATTAACAGACGAGCAGAACAATAAATCAATAAGAGATTAACAGACGAGCAGAACAATAAACCAATAAGAGATTAACAGACGAGCAGAACAATAAACCAATAAGAGATTAACAGACGAGCAGAACAATAAACCAATAAGAGATAAACCAATAAGAGATTAACCGACGAGCAGAACAAGCGAAAACAAATCAATAAGAGATTAACAAATAAGATGATACATTAAACCAATAAGAGATTAACAGACGAGCAGAACAATAAATCAATAAGAGATGAACAGACGAGCAGAACAATAAACCAATAAGAGATTAACAGACGAGCAGAACAATAAAGCAATAAGAGATTAACAAATAAGATGATACATTAACCAATAAGAGATTAACAGACGAGCAGAACAATAAACCAATAAGAGATTAACAGACTGAGCAGAACAATAAACCAATAAGAGATTAACAGACGAGCAGAACAATAAACCAATAAGAGATTAACAGACGAGCAGAACAATAAATCAATAAGAGATTAACAGACGAGCAGAACAATAAACCAATAAGAGATTAACCGACGAGCAGAACAATAAATCAATAAGAGATTAACAAATAAGATGATACATTAACCAATAAGAGATTAACAGACGAGCAGAACAATAAATCAATAAGAGATGAACAGACGAGCAGAACAATAAACCAATAAGAGATTAACAGACGAGCAGAACAATAAAGCAATAAGAGATTAACAAATAAGATGATACATTAACCAATAAGAGATTAACAGACGAGCAGAACAATAAACCAATAAGAGATTAACAGACGAGCAGAACAATAAACCAATAAGAGATTAACCGACGAGCAGAACAATAAATCAATAAGAGATTAACAGACGAGCAGAACAATAAACCAATAAGAGATTAACAGACGAGCAGAACAATAAACCAATAAGAGATTAACAGACGAGCAGAACAATAAATCAATAAGAGATCAACAGACGAGCAGAACAATAAACCAATAAGAGATTAACAGAAGAGCACAACAATAAACCAATAAGAGATTAACAGACGAGCAGAACAATAAATCAATAAGAGATTAACCGACGAGCAGAACAATAAACCAATAAGAGATTAATAGACGAGCAGAACAATAAACCAATAAGAGATTAACAGACGAGCAGAACAATAAACCAATAAGAGATTAACAGACGAGCAGAACAATAAACCAATAAGAGATTAACAGACGAGCAGAACAATAAACCAATAAGAGATTAACAGACGAGCAGAACAATAAACCAATAAGAGATTAACAGACGAGCAGAACAATAAACCAATAAGAGATTAACAGACGAGCAGAACAATAAATCAATAAGAGATTAACAGACGAGCAGAACAATAAACCAATAAGAGATTAACAGACGAGCAGAACAATAAATCAATAAGAGATTAACAAATAAGATGATACATTAACCAATAAGAGATTAACAGACGAGCAGAACAATAAATCAATAAGAGATGAACAGACGAGCAGAACAATAAACCAATAAGAGATTAACAGACGAGCAGAACAATAAAGCAATAAGAGATTAACAAATAAGATGATACATTAACCAATAAGAGATTAACAGACGAGCAGAACAATAAACCAATAAGAGATTAACAGACGAGCAGAACAATAAACCAATAAGAGATTAACCGACGAGCAGAACAATAAATCAATAAGAGATTAACAGACGAGCAGAACAATAAACCAATAAGAGATTAACAGACGAGCAGAACAATAAACCAATAAGAGATTAACAGACGAGCAGAACAATAAATCAATAAGAGATCAACAGACGAGCAGAACAATAAACCAATAAGAGATTAACAGAAGAGCACAACAATAAACCAATAAGAGATTAACCGACGAGCAGAACAATAAACCAATAAGAGATTAACAGACGAGCAGAACAATAAACCAATAAGAGATTAACAGACGAGCAGAACAATAAACCAATAAGAGATTAACAGACGAGCAGAACAATAAACCAATAAGAGATTAACAGACGAGCAGAACAATAAACCAATAAGAGATTAACAGACGAGCAGAACAATAAATCAATAAGAGATTAACAGACGAGCAGAACAATAAACCAATAAGAGATTAACCGACGAGCAGAACAATAAATCAATAAGAGATTAACAAATAAGATGATACATTAACCAATAAGAGATTAACAGACGAGCAGAACAATAAATCAATAAGAGATGAACAGACGAGCAGAACAATAAACCAATAAGAGATTAACAGACGAGCAGAACAATAAAGCAATAAGAGATTAACAAATAAGATGATACATTAACCAATAAGAGATTAACAGACGAGCAGAACAATAAATCAATAAGAGATGAACAGACGAGCAGAACAATAAACCAATAAGAGATTAACAGACGAGCAGAACAATAAAGCAATAAGAGATTAACAAATAAGATGATACATTAACCAATAAGAGATTAACAGACGAGCAGAACAATAAACCAATAAGAGATTAACAGACGAGCAGAACAATAAAGCAATAAGAGATTAACAGACGAGCAGAACAATAAACCAATAAGAGATTAACAGACGAGCAGAACAATAAATCAATAAGAGATTAACAGACGAGCAGAACAATAAACCAATAAGAGATTAACCGACGAGCAGAACAATAAATCAATAAGAGATTAACAAATAAGATGATACATTAACCAATAAGAGATTAACAGACGAGCAGAACAATAAATCAATAAGAGATGAACAGACGAGCAGAACAATAAACCAATAAGAGATTAACAGACGAGCAGAACAATAAAGCAATAAGAGATTAACAAATAAGATGATACATTAACCAATAAGAGATTAACAGACGAGCAGAACAATAAACCAATAAGAGATTAACAGACGAGCAGAACAATAAACCAATAAGAGATTAACCGACGAGCAGAACAATAAATCAATAAGAGATTAACAAATAAGATGATACATTAACCAATACGAGATTAACAGACGAGCAGAACAATAAATCAATAAGAGATTAACAGACGAGCAGAACAATAAACCAATAAGAGATTAACAGACGAGCAGAACAATAAATCAATAAGAGATTAACAGACGAGCAGAACAATAAACCAATAAGAGATTAACAGACGAGCAGAACAATAAATCAATAAGAGATTAACAAACAAGATTATAAATAAAAACAATAAGATATTAACAGACAAGATGATAAATAAACCAGTCAGAGATTAACAGACAAGTATACATTGAAACACATCTAACAAAAAAACAATGATCGTCAATATAGCGTAATATTTTATGTGGCCTTAAGATTGCTTTCCCCACTTGTACGGCACAGGTCATGGGTTCAAATCCCACATGCCAAAAGTGCACATAGAAGAATATATTATGGCGACGTATGTAAGCAAAACATGACCATTTTAATGTAAGGGGTACAGGGTATATATGACTGTGATAACAACAATAAAATATCACACATTTCTAAAAGTACAATTTTAATAATCTTTTAATTGGTTTCACTAGGCGTGTGTGTGTGTGGCTATGTGTGTCGTCAAATCGTATAACTCTGTGCTGGGCCTGTTCTAACTTAGTGAAGAGATTCAAACTGGGCACACATAAAGGTTGTACATGGCAATACATGGATTATAATAACTTCGATCGATGAATTAAAATCTTGAAGAACTGTGAGGCGAATTACTTTTTGACAACGTTTATAATGTAAACAAATGGTACAGAGATTATAATGTAATCAATTGGCCCGGAGATTATAATGTAAGCGATTGGCCCAGGGATTATAATGTAAGCAATTGGCCCAGAGATTATAATGTAAACAGTTGGCCCAGAGATTACAATGTAAGCTATTGGCCCAGAGATTATAATGTAAACAGTTGGCCCAGAGATTATAAAGTAAACAATTGGCCCAGGTATTATAATGTAAGCAATTGGCTCGGAGATTATAATGTAAACAATTGGCCCAGAGATTATAATGTAAGCTATTGGCCCAGAGATTATAATGTAGACAAAAAAAAAACGTGGCATGGCACCGGTACATTAATACGCCCAAAAAATAAGACTTTATCTTTTAAGTCTTATACGTTGGTCAATTACATTATTTCCCAGTGTACAATTCAGCTGTAATTCAGGGTACTTAGTTACATTGCACGTCGCATAATAACTGTTTGTGTCTTCAATGTACTACGCCTTCCATTTACCCCCCCCCCAAGCCACATTCGTCTCCTTCATTCTCTACTACCCCACCTTCGCCCCACCCAACTAAAAAAAAAATTGAAATGCCCCCCCCCCGAGGTCATTTAACGGTGGCCGGTGACAGAGGACCGTCACAAGACAAAACCCTAATTTACTTGTTGTTGTGATGGTTTTTTTTTTTCCCCTTCCCAGTTTGAGACATCACCTATAATCAGTGGCTAAAAGAAAACCGGTTTTTTTTTGTTTTAATGGGTAGCTGAACAAAACCGTTATTTAAATGGGTAGTGAAGTCAAGCAGACGAGAACTGAAAGTGCTCAACCATTGCCCACTTCATTATGGTGTCATCGCATATGGACCAGGTTTATAGAACACGGACGACAGAGAGAGAAGGGAGATGTCCATTTGCCGCAAGTCAAACGCATCCAACCCAGGGAACGTCTTGATGAATGACCCAAAGGGAAGAAAATTAAAACTTCATCCGACGTTGTCAATAGCCAACATGGACGACTACAGGAAAGTAGACGCACACCCCCCCACACACACACCCACCTTAAAACACCATCTCATAGTCACCCCATTTCTCCTCCTCCCACTCATCCCACAAACCCCCACCCCCTCACTCCAGATGCCAACCACAGAATGGCATAGACTTTGCTCGAGATGGATGACATCAAATGTCAATGACATTTTTATGGTTGTTTTTTTTTTAAAGTTCAGGTGTTTCTTAAAGCGACAGACAGTGAGGGACAGACAGTGAGCGCTAGACAGTCCGGTCACGTACTCACCATTGGTTCGTCGTCAGCATGAACATTACTTTTCTCAGACCTAACAGCCAGTGATGAATTTATTTTGTACAGGGTTGAGGGAGGGAGGGAGGGTGGGGGGGGGTCTGTTGTTGTGCCAGGCAGTTGTAACTTTGGTAGGTCACATCTTTTTATCCGGTCAGTCCGGGACATTAGAGTTCAAATGTTATGTGATAGTTTTATTTTTAGTTATTAGTGTGAAAATAATTATTCAAATCTTTTGGTCCTATCAATTTCGAATTGACTGGTCGTAAGTAAGACAGTTCAATGGGAACTATTGGATCAAAAGTAAGACAGTTCAATATGAGCTATTGGTGAAAAGTAAGACAGATCAATATGAGCTATTGGTGAAAAGTAAGACAGATCAATATGAGCTATTGGTGAAAAGTAAGACAGATCAATATGAGCTATTGGTGAAAAGTAAGACAGATCAATATGAGCTATTGGTGAAAAGTAAGACAGATCAATATGAACTATTGGATGAAAAGTAAGACAGATCAATATGAGCTATTGGTGAAAAGTAAGACAGATCAATATGAGCTATTGGTGAAAAGTAAGACAGATCAATATGAGCTATTGGTGAAAAGTAAGACAGATCAATATGAGCTATTGGTGAAAAGTAAGACAGATCAATATGAGCTATTGGTGAAAAGTAAGACAGTTCATTATGAGCTATTGGATGAAAGTAAGAAAAGTTCAATATGAATAATTTGAAATTTTAGAGATTTCGTAGAAATGTTACTTTTTTAAAAAAAAAAAAAAGATAACGATAAAGCAACTCATTGTCATCTACCACCTCATCGATTAAATAAAATGAGTTGATTGAATGATGCAGGGCCGTTTGTAGGCAGAGGTACATGCTGGTACTGAGAGCTTGGGGGCGATAGGCAGACCTCAGTAGGGGCACTTGAAAGTATTCAATTTGATAGGAATTAGAACTTTTAGAGGGGGGATATTAGCGGTGGGGTGGGGGTCATTAGAAGTTGGGGGTGGGGGTGGGAGGGTCATTGGCGTTCGTCTAATTAGCTTATTCTCTTAATGAAGGGTCGGGTAAATGTTTGAAAATATTTATTGAATGTCTAAGAGTATGAAATAATTCGAATCTTTTACCCTCTCCTACTCACCAACATAAGACACACAGACACCCACTCACCAGCACAACCCACACAGACACCCACTCACCAACACAACACACACAGACAACCACTCACCAACACAACACACACAGACAACCACTCACCAGCACAACACACACAGACAACCACTCACCAACACAACACACACAGACAACCACTCACCAGCACAATACACACAGACAACCACTCACCAGCACAACATACACAGACAACCACTCACCAGCACAACACACACAGACAACCACTCACCAGCACAACACACACAGACAACCACGTTGGTATAGACCAGCCCGTACTTATGTTTCATTTACCTGTGTTGTCTGGTGACGGCACTTGGAAGAGTTCGCAAAAACATTTTCCTCCGCGACATTTGTCCCTGGACACTGGTCAATGTCCACTTTCTGTAGGTCAATATCAATACCACTTGTCCCCCTGGAATAAACAAAACGTAAATAAATACGTAAAAAGGTCTAAATTTACAACAAATAAAAACACTTTATTTAAAAAGTTAACATCATTACTTTGACAAATCTATTGAAAGACAAACATCTTCGCCAATGGTTCAATATTTTCCTCTCTTTTTTTTTTTCCAGGAACAATAACTGCGTCGGAATGGATTGAGACTATTTCCCCCCCCCCCCCTTTTTTCTTTTGTTTTGTATAATTGGGCTGAGCAAAAATGATCCAAATATTTTAGTAACGAGATTCCAGTTCGTATCGACAGCGACATGACGGGGGCGTGGCAACAAGCATTTCTTAGAGTACACGTCTCCCTGTCTCTGGAACATTTTTTTTTGTTTTGTTTTAGGTATGAACGTCATTACAACAGGTGGGGGGAAGGGGTGGGGGGAAGGAGTGGGGGGGAAGGGGTGGAGGCGGGGTTATTAGGTCGTCTTGAGATTTCTGAAAGTACTTCAGTTTTTTTGTTTTTCCCCTCGCATTGTCTTTGATGTAGCGCCTTAGTTTTTAGAGTACCGGTCGCGAGATCAAAACCCGCTTTAGGGTCGCGAACTAATTTTGTATAGTTCACCCAAAAAATGTAAATAATTACTTAAGACGACTGTGTGTATCACAAGAACTTAATTTGTGTTATAATTACACAGTAGGGCATAGTACATGGCTGGTCATCAGTTGGTCAGATTCAAACAAACCATAAAGCAGCCCAACTACATGGCTGGTCATCAGTTGGTTAGATTCACTTCTCATGTATAGGTCTCATATGTATGTCTCGTGTGTATGTCTCATATGTATGTCTCGTGTGTATGTCTCATATGTATGTCTCGTGTGTATGTCTCATATGTATGTCTCGTGTGTATGTCTCATGTGTATGTCTCGTGTGTATGTCCCATGTGTATGTCCCATGTGTATGTCTCATGTGTATGTCTCATGTTTATGTCTAATGTGTATGTCTCATGTGTATGTCTCATGTGAATGTATCATGTGTATGTCTCATGTGTATGTCTCATGTGTATGTCTCATGTGTATGTCTCATGTGTATGTCGGTAATGTATGTCTCATGTGTATGTCTCGTGTGTATGTCTCGTGTGTATGTCTCGTGTGTATGTCTAATGTGTATGTCTAATGTGTATGTCGGTAATGTATGTCTCATGTGTATGTCTCATGTGTATGTCCCATGTGTATGTCTCATGTGTATGTCTCATGTTTATGTCTCATGTGTATGTCTCATGTGTATGTCTCATGTGTATGTATCATGTGTATGTCTCATGTGTATGTCTCATGTGTATGTCTCATGTGTATGTCTCATGTGTATGTCGGTAATGTATGTCTCATGTGTATGTCTCATGTGTATGTCTCGTGTGTATGTCTCGTGTGTATGTCTCGTGTGTATGTCTAATGTGTATGTCTAATGTGTATGTCGGTAATGTATGTCTCATGTGTATGTCTCATGTGTATGTCTCATGTGTATGTCTCATGTGTATGTCTAATGTGTATGTCTCGTGTGTATGTCTCGTGTTTATGTCTCGTGTGTATGTCTCGTGTGTATGTCTCGTGTGTATGTCTCGTGTGTATGTCTCGTGTGTATGTCTCGTGTGTATGTCTCGTGTGTATGTCTCATGTGTATGTATCATGTGTATGTCTGTAATGTATGTCTCATGTGCATGTCTCATGTGCATGTCTCATGTGCGTGTCTCGTGTGCGTGTCTCGTGTGTGTGTCTCGTGTGTGTGTCTCGTGTGTGTGTCTCGTGTGTGTGTCTCGTGTGTGTGTCTCGTGTGTGTGTCTCGTGTGTGTGTCTCGTGTGTGTGTCTCGTGTGTGTGTCTCGTGTGTGTGTCTCGTGTGTGTGTCTCGTGTGTGTCTCGTGTGTGTGTCTCGTGTGTGTCTCTTGTGTGTGTCTCGTGTGTGTGTCTCGTGTGTGTGTCTCGTGTGTGTGTCTCGTGTGTGTGTCTCGTGTGTGTGTCTCGTGTGTGTGTCTCGTGTGTGTGTCTCGTGTGTGTGTCTCGTGTGTGTGTCTCGTGTGTGTGTCTCGTGTGTTTGTCTCGTGTGTTTGTCTCATGTGGATGTCTAAATGTGTATGTCTCATGTGTATGTCAGTAATGTATGTCTCATGTGGATGTCGGTAATGTATGTCTCATGTGGATGTCTAAATGTGTATGTCTCATGTGTATGTCGGTAATGTATGTCTCATGTGTATGTCTCATGTGTATGTCTCATGTGTATGTCGGTAATGTATGTCTCATGTGTATGTCTCATGTGTATGTCGGTAATGTATGTCTCATGTGTATGTCTCATGTGTATGTCTCATGTGTATGTCTCGCGTGTATGTCTCGCGTGTATGTCTCGTGTGTATGTCTCGTGTGTATGTCTCGTGTGTATGTCTCATGTGTATGTCTCATGTGTATGTCTCATGTGTATGTCCCATGTGTATGACCCATGTGTATGTCTCATGTTTATGTCTAATGTGTATGTCTCATGTGTATGTCTCATGTGTATGTATCATGTGTATGTCTCATGTGTATGTCTCATGTGTATGTCTCATGTGTATGTCTCATGTGTATGTCGGTAATGTATGTCTCATGTGTATGTCTCATGTGTATGTCTCGTGTGTATGTCTCGTGTGTATGTCTCGTGTGTATGTCTAATGTGTATGTCTAATGTGTATGTCGGTAATGTATGTCTCATGTGTATGTCTCATGTGTATGTCCCATGTGTATGTCTCATGTGTATGTCTCATGTTTATGTCTAATGTGTATGTCTCATGTGTATGTCTCATGTGTATGTATCATGTGTATGTCTCATGTGTATGTCTCATGTGTATGTCTCATGTGTATGTCTCATGTGTATGTCGGTAATGTATGTCTCATGTGTATGTCTCATGTGTATGTCTCGTGTGTATGTCTCGTGTGTATGTCTCGTGTGTATGTCTAATGTGTATGTCTAATGTGTATGTCGGTAATGTATGTCTCATGTGTATGTCTCATGTGTATGTCTGTGTATGTCTCATGTGTATGTCGCATGTGTATGTCTCATGTGTATGTCTCATGTGTATGTCTCATGTGTATGTCTAATGCGTATGTCTCGTGTGTATGTCTCGTGTTTATGTCTCGTGTGTATGTCTCGTGTGTATGTCTCGTGTGTATGTCTCATGTGTATGTCTCGTGTGTATGTCTCGTGTGTATGTCTCGTGTGTATGTCTCGTGTGTATGTCTCATGTGTATGTCTCATGTGTATGTATCATGTGTATGTCTGTAATGTATGTCTCATGTGCATGTCTCATGTGTATGTCTCATGTGTATGTCTCATGTGTATGTCTCATGTGTATGTCTCATGTGTATGTCGGTAATGTATGTCTCATGTGTATGTCTCATGTGTATGTCTCATGTGTATGTCTCATGTGTATGTCTCATGTGTATGTCTCATGTGTATGTCTGTAATGTATGTCTCATGTGTATGTCTCATGTGTATGTCTGTAATGTATGTCTCTTGTGTATGTCTAATGTGTATGTCTCATGTGTATGTCTGTAATGTATGTCTAATGTGTATGTCTGTAATGTATGTCTCTTGAGTATGTCTCATGTGTATGTCTCATGTGTATGTCTCATGTGTATGTCTATTGTGTATGTCTCATGTGTATGTCTGCAATGTATGTCTCATGTGTATGTCTCACGTGTATGTCTGTAATGTATGTCTCATGTGTATGTCTGTAATGTATGTCTCATGTGTATGTCTCATGTGTATGTTTCATGTGTATGTCTCATGTGTGTGTTTAATGTGTAAGTCTCATGTATGTTATATATATATATATATATTCATTTCATCAGCTATGACATATCTGAAGCGTAAATGTCTTATGTCATGTACTTCACTTATGTCATATCATCTGTGTCTCATCACTTATGTCATGTCACTTGTTCCATGTCATGTCATATCAATTACGTCATCTAAGGCACTAATGTCATGCACATTACGTATGCCATATCGTTTATGTCAAGTCATATCACTTATTCCATGTCCAACATTTATGCCATATTACTCATGCCTTATCACTCATTGCGTGTACATCAATTATAATGTATCACTTATGTCGTATAACTCATGTCAAATCACTTATGTCATTTCTCGAACATCCTCAATACTGTACTGTGCATCCACTTTGTCTTATAAACCACCACCTATGTCTAATGATCATCACCATTGTCGGATGTTCATCACCAATGTCTATGTATCATTACCAATGTCTATGTCTCATTACAAATGACAAATGTTCATCACCAAAGTCTACGTCTCATCACCAATGCCTAATGTTCATCACCAAAGTCTACGTCTCATCACCAATGCCTAATGTTCATCACCAATGTCTAGTCTCATCACCAATGCTTAATGTTCATCACCAATATCTACGTCTCATCACAAATGCCAAATGTTCATCACCAAAGTCTAAGTCTCATCACAAATGCCAAATGTTCATCACCAAAGTCTACGTCTCATCACCAATGCCTAATGTTCATCACCAATGTCTGACGTCTCATCACCAATGTCTATGTCTCATCACGGCCAGCGGTATTGATTGATTATTGACGTCTGCTAAGCAGATGGCCTCGAGAAATAACTTTTGATTGCAATACGAAATCCCCCTCCCACCCATCCCACCACATACCCCCCCCCACATCCCTTTAACCGTAATCGCTGAGATCGATATGTCTTTGTGTGAGTGAGCACTAGACTAGTTTTGTGAATGCGTGGCGTATCAGGAGAGTGAGCGGCCGCCCGAAAGGTAAGGGGAGGCGTCATCGTGAGTGTGAGTGACGTCATTCCACGTCATCGTCGCAGATGATATTGATGTTTTAAATGTATAACTATATTAATGAGGTTAAATGTAAATGATTGGTTCCGTGTGTCCCTGGGGATTGGAGGTGGGAGGGGGGGGGTAATAAAGTTAGTCCAATTTATTCATCCTTAGCTTCATGATAAAAGTTGATCAAGTGATTAATGCACTGGTTGTTGCATCGGGTGATGCACTGACTGATGCATTGGTTGCTGCACTGATTGCCGTACTGGTTGCTGCATCGGGTAATGCACTGATTGATGCACCGGAAGCTGCACTGGTCGATGCACTGGTCGGTGCACTGGGCGCTGTCAGGTTCTTAACAACAAACCAGTGACGGTGCTAGAGACTAACGAAGTACCCCACCCCCCCCCGGCATTCCTCTGAGGTCGCCCCGTGACCTTTTTTTTTTCAAATCAAGACCTACTCCGGGGGGGGGGTCTGATTCTGTACGCTCGCCAGCCCATTGACCTGGGGGGGTCCCAACGAACAAATGGCCCCGTGCTATTTCGCCGAGCATTTTTTATCCTTTTGAGTGGTTCACGTATATCAGTTCCTGAACACACTCGTTTGCCTCGGTGTGTGCGTGTGTGTGTTGGGGGGTATAGTGCTGTTGATGCGGCCCTAACTGCTCCGATAGCTGAGTGGTGCTCTTTCGTCACTCCCCACCCAATCCGAAACAACAATGAGCACCTTAAGCCCGTAATACGTAGGTGAGGGTTGAAAGTGGGAACAGGTCCAGTGATCTGACCTTGTCGTACAGGTCAGTAGTGTTATGACGTCACAGGGTTTTAACGTGGGGATTGTACCATTGGGTTAGAAAAAAAAACGCTAGACGGTGTGTTACATTGTAATAGCATGAAGCACAACTCTGTGATAACATGCAGCTCTTCACAACACTGTGATAACATGCAGCTCTTCACAACACTGTGATAACATGCAGCTCTTCACAACACTGTGATAACATGCAGCTCTTCACAACACTGTGATAACATGCAGC
>JAGDYQ010000076.1:3055760-3073125 GCA_021962125.1 Bulinus truncatus
GGATGATTAAATCTATGTTAATAGTAACAAAATATTTCTGTAGGATGATTAAATCTGTGTTAATAGGTAAAACAAAATTTTTTTGGTAGATGATTAAATTCTGTGTTAATAGCTAACAAAATATTTCGGTCTCCCAATTAAATGTCATATTATGTTCTATACATGTGAGGTAAAGAACTAGTAAGAGTAGTCTGCTATTTCCCCATCATTTGATCACCGAGTTACATTTCTGTTTTATTTTTCCTACTTATTTCATTCTCTTTCTAATTATTAATGGAACAAACAGTGTATCACTTTTACATGATCTGACAATAAAATTTTGATTATGAATCAACTTTATTTATTTGAATAACTAAAAATAATTTTACACCTAACGAATTGTGTCCTAATGAGCTGCCAGAGTCGCACCATGCAGCTCTGTGTTGACTGAATTTAGGCTTCCATTTAATCATTTTTATATTTATGATTTCATTTTGGTTAATTTACTAAATCAGGTAATGTCTACTATGGTGAGGCTTTCAATAGTAGTTTAAGCTTAATGAAAAACTAGATTATATTATATCTCTTGCTGACCCCACAGCAAGGCCGTGGTGGCCCATCATCAGCGGACCTGTAACTATACTACTTGAAACAGCAATTCGACAAACTTATTTTATGTCATTTAAGTTTTCGATTTCAATATAGAAAGCTCATTTAATGATCTTCCCTATGACATGCAGGCTATTATATAATGTCATTGAATTTTTTTTTTTGTAAATCCAAAAGTCCCCTGACAAATGCTTGTAGCGTTATCGTGGACTTCTTGCATGTTAAATACTAATAAATATTCCTTAAAAAATTCCAGCACACTGTGTAAAGTTTTTGATTATTTTGATAATTGGCTCTTGATGGTTTCAATTGCTCAATATTTAGTAGATTTTGAAAAAATGTCATAAAAGGGGGGCATTTGCTCCCCCTCCCCTTACATTTAAAAAAAAATTTCATAAATTTTTTATTTGCCCCCCCCCCCCCCCCCCCCCCCGAAAAATTCCTAGCGATGCCCATGTCTGTATGTTGAGTTAAAATGGATGCATGATTTACGTAGGTTATAAACAAAATTTTCATTATCAAAGTAAAAGCCTTAACACACTTTATTATTATCATCCCAGTAGGTAAATGAACATTAAAATCTCTCTAACTGTTTTTTCAAAAACAAAAAAGATGCATTGAACTGCAGCATTGGATTACTGTCTATAGATTGAGAGTTCTGTTGAAATGATCTTCCCCTATCAGTTTGTCTTCATCAGCTCCTGAGGGCAAGATGATTGTTGCTTTTCATGTCTAAGTGGAAATTGAAATTTATGAAAGGAAATGTGGAAGACATTGCATTATCTCTTCCCCCCCCCCCCTCCACTTGGGTCTCCAGACAGCTCACTGATAGAGAGACTTTATGATATTGTTATTGCTGTTTTTTTTTTCTTTGGCCAGGGAGTTCTGCATATTTTTATTTATGGGTGGTAGTTGTGTGGTTAGAGAGTTCTGCATATTTTTATTTATGGGTGGTAGTTGTGTGGTTAGAGAGTTCAGCATATTTTTATTTATGGGTGGTAGTTGTGTGTGGTTAGAGAGTTCTGCATATCTTTATTTATGGGTGGTAGTTGTGTGGACTAAGAGAGTTCTGCATATTTTTATTTATGGGTGGTAGTTGTGTGGTTAGAGAGTTCTGCATATTTTTATTTATGGGTGGTAGTTGTGTGGTTAGAGAGTTCTGCATACTTTTGTTTATGGGTGGTAGTTGTGTGGTTACAGAGTTCTGCATATTTTTATTTATGGGTGGTAGTTGTGTGGTTAGGGAGGTGTGATGGAAAAATGACAGAATAAACTGAATATTGTGTTTGTTTTGTAAGCTGCATGTGAATTGTTTGTGATTCATTTGACTTTGATATGTTAGTTTTTTTATATTTTTTGGGTTGGTTAGAGGTATTCTGTTTTCTGTGAATTGACCTTAAACTTGAATAAAGTCACAAATTATTAAAAAAAATAATTAACCTATATATTTAGATTTTGTGTTACAAAAATGTAATACAATATTAATTTCCATTTTTGATATGAAATCAATGACTTACATTTTTTTTTAATGTTTCTCATTATTTTAATTACATTTAAACCTAAGCTTTAGTGTGTGTTTGTGTGTGTGTGTGGACATTTTCTATCCAGTTGATGGAGGCACAAATTGGTTGCTCTGTTAATATTTTACTGTGGAATTATTATAGTTTTATTGAGTTATTTATTTCATTTGCCCTTTCATGAAATATACAGCAATATGACTATTATAAGTCAGCAATATGACTAGACTATTGTAAGGCAGCTATTTGACTACTGTAAGGCAGCTATATGGCTATTGTAAGGCAGCTATATGGCTATTGTAAGGCAGCTATATGACTATTGTAAGGCAGCTATGTGACTATTGTAAGGCAGCTATATGACTACTGTAAGGCAGCTATATGGCTATTGTAAGGCAGCTATATGACTATTGTAAGGCAGCTATATGACTATTGTAAGGCAGCTATGTGGCTATTGTAAGGCAGCTATGTGACTATTGTAAGGCAGCTATATGGCTATTGTAAGGCAGCTATATGGCTATTGTAAGGCAGCTATATGGCTATTGTAAGGCAGCTATGTGACTACTGTAAGGCAGCTATATGGCTACTGTAAGGCAGCTATATGGCTATTGTAAGGCAGCTATATGACTATTGTAAGGCAGCTATATGGCTATTGTGAGGCAGCTATATGACTATTGTGAGGCAGCTATGTGACTATTGTAAGGCAGCTATATGACTATTGTAAGGCAGCTATATGACTATTGTAAGGCAGCTATATGGCTATTGTAAGGCAGCTATATGACTTATTGTGACTCAGCTATATGACTATTGTAAAGACGCTATATGACTATAGTAAGGCAGCTTTATGACTATTGTAAAAACTAGCTATATGACTATTGTAAGGCAGCTATATGACATTGTAAGGCAGCTATATGACTATTGTAAGGCTATATGGCTACATTGTAAGGCTAACATGACTATTGTAAGGCAGCTATGTAGCTATTGTAAGGCAGCTATATGACTATTGTGAGGAAGTGATATTTTCATACTATATATTTTGGGCGTTTTTTTTTCCTCTAATATCTGTGTGGTGGTAGTCCTCATAGTCCACATTCTTCCAGTTTCTATTTCCAGAGAGAGAGAGAGAGAGAGAGAGAGAGAGAGAGAGAGAGAAGGCTTGTCTGTAAATCTGTGTTTGTATTCCTGTAGGACAAATTAACTGTAACGATAGGTATTCAAGTAAACAGTTGGTAGATTATTAAACAGTGATAATTTTTTATGTTGATGTAGTCCAGTCTCCCGAAGATGTTCCGATGCTGTAGCAGCTCCCGTTCCATATGGAGTAGTCCTAAGCTTGTGCCATCGTTACAGTATAATACTCTGTGTGTACCACTCAAAATTACCGTGGGCTGAAATGGGGCTGCTTGTTGTTGGCAGGGTTCTGACCCCACCCCCATCCTCCCAGTTTACTCATGGGCGTCACATTTTATAACATATGAGTGGGGATGTTGTTAGGATGAGGGCATGAGCATGACCACACTGTGACAAAAATTCCCCCACATCCCCTATAGGATGGTTGACACCTTACTACGCCCATTGTTTGCACCCCCCTATACCTTTACATGCATACTTACGTTGCTAAACTACTGGAATGTCAGATGAACCATACTGGACTGAATAGTCTTGAGTCTGTCATGTGCAGTGGAAGATTGGACATTCCTTGAAGGAAGTTGACACAAAAAAAGGTCATTTTCCTGGTGCATACGGAAGCACCCTCCCCCTCCCGACCCCGCTCAGACAGGGGATACGTGCAGTGCACCCAGTGGCAGTGCACCTAGTGCACAACAGTTGCATATCACCAGTGATATCTTGAGTCATGAGATTTTTTTTTACATGATTACATTTTGTATTTGTGTCACTGATACATTTAGTCCAACCACGAGATCTGTGAAATATCTAACACTAAAGTGATAGGTAATATACCCTATACACCTTCTCTCCCCCCCCGGCCACACGTTAACTAACACCAAAGTCATCAATAATACGTCCCCTTCCCCCATTATAACAATAAGAAGAACCAACCAACCACATCCGCCCCTACACATAGAACAAAATAAAACACGTATGTGATATAAAGCTATGTGGCACTTAATGTTTATGTTACCTTTTTGATGTGAAGCTATGTGGCACTTAATTTTTATGTTACGTTTGTGATGTGAAGCTATGTGGCACTTAATGTTTATGTTACTTATGTGATATAAAGCTATGTGGTACTTAATGTTTATGTTATGTATGCGATGTGAAGCTATGTGGTACTTAATGTTTATGTTACGTATGAGATGTGAAGCTATGTGGTACTTAATGTTTATGTTACGTATGCGATGTGAAGCTATGTGGCACTTAATGTGTATGTGTTCCTGTGTCCCTCAACTGGACGTATCCATGCCGTGTCTTTTGGTTCCTCTTCGTCTTTCATTGCCATGTTTCATCGCCCGTAGAAAACAGTTTCTCTCTCTCTCTCTCTCTCTGTGTGTGTGTGTGTGAAAGTAGTCAGATGGGTGTAAAGTAGAAACATTCTTTTTAAAAGGTCGCACACCGCCTCACACAATGAACGTCGACGGGGAGGCGCGGAAAGATAATAGGGCCTTGATAAAACTTTTTTTTTTAATCTGCACCGATTATAAATAACTTGAGTAACCCTGTCCCCCGCACCCCCCATTAGTCAACGCTGCTGATGTAGTGAACTCAATGTTTTGGACCTGGACCGTGATCTTTTTGTTTTTCTTAAAAATGTCTTGTCCGGTCACTTCGGGTTGAATTCAGGCGGGGACCCGAGGACAACGTGGCGAGGAGCATTCGTTCATGGGGCCCTTTGGGGCTGGGTTAAAAAAATGTCTTCCAAGAAAAATAAATCAAGCTTAAATTAATCCAATGTTAAAAAAAAAGTTATTTATTACCTGCGAGTGTATGTGAAATGTTAACACAAGTTAAAACCCATTTGATACACAAATGTTTCGCCGTTAACTTTTAATTATTTACATAAACTTTATAAAAAAAGCAGCCGAAATCCTGATTAAACCGCACACTCTGGCGGGGAAACTGATAATCTAGCCACACTTGTGGGGCCATTTTTTTTTTACCATTGCTCGTCATGGGCCATCATGGGCCAGCGGGACCCAGTGTCCGGTTTTAAGAATGGGGCCGTCTCCCTGAGTCCGGCAACTGATTTATTGGACGGACTCCGTAGAGCCCCCCTTCCCCCCACCATGGCGTGTCTGACGTTGTCTGGGAAGTCGCTGGAAACTTCTCCCCGCCTCCTCCCCAGCGCTGCCACTACCTGTGCGCCCCCCCCCCCACCCACCCCCATTCCCTCGCTTCACTTTCTCTAGGGGCTGTGTGTTTAAAGAAAGATTTAAAAAAAAAGTAATGAAATAGTACGTAAGTAACTTGTATGTTTGTCCCCGGGGGGGAGGGGGGGGAGAGGGAGAGGGGGGGTATGCAGAGACTTGACCTTATCTTACTAGTGACTACGGTAGTACTTATAAGTAAAGTTTTTTTTTTTTTATTGAAGGTTTTTTTCGTGTTTCGCTTTGTATTACTGGCGTGGAGGTGAAGGGAGAGGTTGTGTGTGAGTGTGTGTGTGTGGGGGGGGGGAGCGGCTGTGTATGAATGAAGTTACCTTGTGCGGCGGAGGGATTGTGGGGAAGCAGGGGGGGGGGTTCGGGGGAATAGCTGAGGTGGTTTGTATCCTGTCAGTGTTTGGTGGAGATTTGCTGCCACCGCTGCAGTGGTAGGTGTCGGTGGTGTTCTAGGCGGTGTAAACTGAGATTGTATATTACACGGGTTGTCCATAGAATATGTGGATCTGTGTATACAGCATGGATTGTGTTTATAGGTGGCGCTTGTCTTCTTGATTCTGTGCCTCCCGGTGTAAACAAGCGGTGGACGCACGTTGAAATTTTTCTTTTTTTTTCGGATTACACAGTCCGAGGTAATCTGACATTTACTAACAACAAGGTCTAGTCGGTGTTACCATAAACTGGACTTAATTCTTTTATTCAAACTAATATATCAATCAGCAGTACTTAAAAGTCTTGCTACATTGTACACCGGTCTTTATTTAGCTATAATCTCGTTTAATTTTATATTCTTGTTTACTATCAAAACCTTTCACTTCGCGTGAAATTATTTCACCAAACACCCGCACCCACTGAATGTTTATCGACACAAAAATAAAGTTTGCACTGAATTCAATTTAATTATGATTAATTAATGATCATTAAATGTCCTCTTAGTGAATGAAAACTTTCATTGTCCTTCCCCCCTCCCTTCCCCGCCCGCTGTTCGTTGAACTACATGTTGAACTCTTGTGTCTTTCTTTGGTAAACACATATCCCAAACATTATTCCCAAGTACGTAAAATATTATTTACAGAGCTTATGCAATAACACTTTTCATTTCAGTGACTCAATAAGTCATTTATATTTTTTGTTTAGTATAAAATGTTGAAATCAAAATCGCAGCCTGATTTGTTACGAGGAGACTTGTGAACGTCTGCCAGTTAGGCTTTGAGAGTTTACGAATGTAGGCCAGTGCCTGCACTATGTACATGTATCCCAAAACCCACTATAGATGTGGCGGTCTCACTTTTCCCGATTCGCGTCTTGATTGAAACAAACCAGCACTGCGGCTCATAAAGTTTAACGAAACAGTTTTATCACTGTGGGTTTTTTGACAGGACACGTTAGAAACACTTTATGACAGTAGTTCTCCGAGTGTCTGCCGCAACCCTCTGGTGGGCCGCAGCTGGCTGATTTAAAGAGGGTCGCCAATAAGTTCAACTGTGGCCTAAGAAATTAATAATTTGTGGTTTTCCTTTTCTTTTCTAATTCTTCTTCCTTTTTTTTTCTTTCTTTGCTGGTGTGTCGCGTATTGCAAAAGTCTGAGAACCACTGCTGTACAAAAGATAATTTGTGGTGTTGTTTAAAACCTGTCATCATTGTGATTTGTCAAGAATAACACATGTAGGGCAGTTGTTGAAATGTGTAACAGGCGACAGAGTATAAATACATTGGACGGACCATGACAGGACTGAATAGTTATATCTGTGTCACCTTTATTGGGACCCTCATACAGTTAATACTGTCACCTTTAGTTTAGTGGGATTGTCTCATACAGTTAATACTGTCACCTTTTGTTTAGTGGGATTGTCTCATTCAGTTAATACTGTCACCTTTTGTTTAGTGGGATTGTCTCATTCAGTTAATACTGTCACCTTTTGTTTAGTGGGATTGTCTCATTCAGTTAATACTGTCACCTTTTGTTTAGTGGGATTGTCTCATTCAGTTAATACTGTCACCTTTTGTTTAGTGGGATTGTCTCATTCACTTAATACTGTCACCTTTTGTTTAGTGGGATTGTGCAACCATTCACGGAGACCTTGCCATTCTCAGTCGGGCGGGAATTAAAAACAACTCTTGTTAAAGTACAACCACAAATTATACATGATTGTGTTCATGACCTTTGACATTTAGAACAACTTGTGACGTTGGGAAATTTGAGTGCGCCCCTCTACCCAGAGACTTTCTTGTGGATAGGCGAACTAGACGATTACCTAGAGCCCCCCTCTCCCTCCCATACACTAGGGGGGCTTCAGTGGAGACTTTTAATATATTAGCCACAAAAATATCTGGGGTGTCGGTGGGGGGGGGGGGTGGGGTGCGGGAAAATGCGGGGTTCAATTTCAAAGAGTATTATAGGCCCAATATTTCTAAGTGGTGGCCCTTTACAGCGGTTTTTACCTGGAGACCCAAATGTACCTTTTTCCTGAGAACCCCAAATACGTAAGAACTTCTCTGCCTGTACATCCAAAATTATCTCTCTATGACGTCATTTCATATTTTATTCGTAAGTTTGGATTTTTGTTTGTTCCTTTTCTCTTTTTTTCCCCCTAAATGTTCATTTGTTTCACCGCTGCATCAAGACGTGAAGGTTTGCTTGTTCACACCCTATTTGATCAGTCATTTGTGTGTGTGCATGTGTGTGTGTGTGGTAATTTGAATGATTTGACTAATAGGAAATGAGCTGTTGATCACGTGCATGACTGCATGTCTCCTGCGCATGTCCACATCAGTCCTTTTGCCAGCAATTAGACTCTGGTGGAAGGATACGGAAAAATGCTGTAAAAAAATAAGTACACATCAGTGTAATGAAAATGTCATGTTTACAATTACACAGGCTAATATAGCTGGTGTAGTTAATGTTGTAACATGTGTGTGTCTCTGTGTGTGTGTGTGAATGAGACGTGTTGTGCCATACGTCAAGTAATGTCAACGTTGTGCGCAGTTTATGATCACTTTGTATTTTTGTATAAAAGCGGCCCTGTACAAATGGCTTCACATTGGTCGGGAGTTGGGACTCGGTCGTCAAAGACCGCCGGTAGGCTCCAAGTGCCACCCTCTTGTGTGGGTTTTGAACACCAGTCGCGTCATATACTATACCGCCCTGTTGTCGTCATGTGGGACACTAATGCTAGTGCCGCCGTGTTTTGGAGGGTGGAGAGAGACTACTGTCAATCAACCCGTATCCACAGTGTTCCGTACGGAGTCAAAGAGATGTGATGAGCTCAAGAATTACAAGGAGAACGGCGCCACACGTCCTACTGACTTCACAAATAAACACGGGATACACCCACTGTTTGTGCTGCCTGCCTGTGTCGTACATGAGATAGAAAAATTGTCACACACACACGCACTAAAGTAATGCTATGAAATATTACAAAATAAAACCTGTGCGTCGATGGAGACATTCAATGAAGATAACATTAATATATATCCGTTAATATTTACGAATTTCTACATCAACTTATTCTATAATGATGTAATGATAATAAAAGGTTAAAAAGAAACAAGATGATCTTACGGCGAATGGACTGCACTATACAAGGACGGATACCTAATCTAAACTTGGGCGACAGAGTAAATAAATGGGTTAAACAATAATACCTATGCGCATTATCAGTCCGATGCGTGCAGTGCATCTGGAATGTATAACAGTGCCGTCTACCTCACGACGAGAAATGAAAGCAGTCAACCATGACAGCACCAAGCTAATGGCCATTCCGAACCAACTCCTCCGGTCGGTGGATGACGACAACCTGACATTCCTGCTGCCGGGTCTCCCCCCCCCCCCTCACGACACGTCAGCCCACATCATGTCCCCCCGGGCCACTCAAGGCGGTCACTCGCATAAATACAATTATGGTACTTAATGTGGCCAATGACAGACATATCCTTCTGCTGGTTCCCTCCCCTCTTAGACTGGCAGTTTCTCCCTCTCTCTTACACACACGGCCTTTTTTTTTTTACATAGATTCATGTGTACGTACTGAGTCAGAATTATATGGAATGCGCATCGTCAATTTAAAGGGACATTCCCGACAGCCGCCATATTGGTGGTGTTATTGTGTATCAATTTTTTAGGTTCTACACGGAATGCTCATCATCAATTTAAATGGACTTTCCCGACAGCCGCCACATTGGTGTTATTGTGTATCACTTTTTAGGCTCTACACGGAATGCGCATCGTCAATTTAAATGGACTTTCCCGACAGCCGCCATATTGGTGTTATTGTATATCAATTTTTAGGTTCTGCACGGAATGCGCATCGTCAGATCAAATTGTTTTTAAACACACATTGCCATATGTACAGTGCAACATCATCAATACTATCTCATTTCTTACTTCTGTGGCTTCAGTCTTGTATTAGAATTAGGTCCAACAAAAACCGCAACACTAGCTAAAAACATTAATACCACAGCAACATTCACGTTGAGGTCAATGAAAATGTTTCAGAACTCGATGAGGTCATCAAACTGACCTTTTTTTAAAAAAAATGTACACTCTGTTTTCAAGTAATGACCTCGGCTTCCCATGCATGGTTGGTCATTGGACTTAGCGGTGGGTCAGGTGAGTTACAGTGCCTATAGTTTAATGACCTTTAAATACTTGCTTGAGCAGGTTTCCGTTACCCCGCCCTCATCTGGCCATTCAGTGATGCAATGCATAGAGCCATTGCTATGCAAACTTTGAACTTGTCACATTGGACTGGCCCAGCTGGCAGCAATGTTCCCCTCTTTTTGGCGGTGCTACGCGATATCAAAAAATTTCTTGTGCAACATTTTAGAACTTCGAAATAATTTGGACGCCAATTTGGAAAATAATATTATAAGCAATTTAGTCCGAAGTAAATATTTCATCAGTGCACTCTGAATGCGGGGAATAATTTTTTCTACGCGGAGGTTTTCTAAAAATTGCGTATACGCGCCTTTGCGCAGCTTAGAGCGAACATTGGCTGGCAGCGAGTATGGCGAAGCATTTAGTCGAATCGCGAAGCTCATCATCGTTGCATTTAAACGACCTGAGTCGTTGGGGGAACGACTGGACACACCAACAGACAGATTTCTCCATAGTTGCCTGTCCCGAGCGGCTGTCTTTAGCTCATTCATTAGTAGCCACCGTCCCACTCTTTTATATCGCCAAACCAACATTTTCGCGAAGTTACCGTCTCTTTTTTACACGTCTCATCTGGGCTGATGTTTTTTTTTGTATAGTGGCTTGTTTGTTTCAGTGTTTACATTTTGTATATAGGCTATGTATATATATATATATATATACATATATATATATATATATATATATATCGATGTATACGTTATGTCTATATATTGATACTTACGTTATGTCTATATATTGATATTTACATTATGTCTATATGTTGATATTTACGCTATATCTATATATTGATATTAACGCTATGTCTATATACTGATATTAACGTTATATCTATATATCGATGTATACGTTATGTCTATATATCGATGTATACGTTATGTCTATATGTTGATATTTACGCGTTATGTCTATATCTTGATATTTATGCTATGTCTATATATCCTGATCTTATACATTTATGGCTATATATCGATGTATATGTTATGTCTGTATGTTGATATTTACGTTATGTCTATATCTTGATATTTACGCTATGGCTATATATCGATGTATACGTTATGTCTATATGTTGATATTGACCTTATGTCTATATCTTGATATTTACGCTATGGCTATATATCGATGTATACGTAATGTCTATATGTTGATATTTACGTTATGTCTATATGTTGATATTTACGTTATGTCTATATGTTGATATTTACGTTATGTCTATATGTTGATATTTACCTTATGTCTATATGTTGATATTTACCTTATGTCTATATATCGATGTATACGTTATGTCTATATATCGATGTATACGTTATGTCTATATGTTGATATTTACCTTATGTCTATATGTTGATGTTATCTTATGTCTATATGTTGATATTTACCTTATGTCTACCTTATGTTGATATTTACCTTATGTCTATATGTTTGATATTTACGTTATCTCTATACTTATAAGACGCATTTATTTGTCTGTCTGTCTGTCTGTTCCCTTATAACTCAAGATCAGAAAGCCAAAAAACGTGAAATTTGTTACACATACACATAATTACATGGGGAAGGTTATAGGACAGATTTCGTTTCGCTCGATGGGTAGTTTTAATTGTAATTAATTATTTTTTATTTTAAGTATTTTACTATATTAAAGTAATCTCGACGGCGCCATAGATAATACCTTATGTCTATATATCGATGTATACTTTATGTCTATATGTTGATATTTACCTTATGTCTATATGTTGATATTTACGTTATGTCTTTATGTTGATATTTACCTTATGTCTATATCTTGATATTTACGCTATGGCTATATATCGATGTATACGTTATGTCTATATGTTGATATTGACCTTATGTCTATATCTTGATATTTACGCTATGGCTATATATCGATGTATACGTAATGTCTATATGTTGATATTTACGTTATGTCTATATGTTGATATTTACGTTATGTCTATATGTTGATATTTACGTTATGTCTATATGTTGATATTTACCTTATGTCTATATGTTGATATTTACCTTATGTCTATATATCGATGTATACGTTATGTCTATATATCGATGTATACGTTATGTCTATATGTTGATATTTACCTTATGTCTATATGTTGATATTTATCTTATGTCTATATGTTGATATTTACCTTATGTCTATATGTTGATATTTACCTTATGTCTATATGTTGATATTTACGTTATCTCTATACTTATAAGACGCATTTGTTGTCTGTCTGTCTGTCTGTTCCCTTATAACTCAAGATCCAGAAAACCAAAAAACGTGAAATTTGTTACACATACACATAATTACATGGGGAAGGTTATAGGACAGATTTCGTTTCATCTCGATGGGTAGTTTAATTGTAATTAATTATTTTTATTTTAGTATTTTACTATATTAAAGTAATCTCGACGGCGCCATAGATAATACCTTATGTCTATATATCGATGTATACTTTATGTCTATATGTTGATATTTACCTTATGTCTATATGTTGATATTTACGTTATGTCTATATGTTGATATTTACCTTATGTCTATATGTTGATATTTACGGTATGTCTATATATCGATGTATACGTTATGTCTATATGTTGATATTTACCTTATGTCTATATGTTGATGTTTACCTTATGTCTATATATTGATATTTACCTTATGTCTATATCTTGACCACTTTTGGTACAAAAATTACTGTCCAGGCTCTTGCTGTATTTCTTTGTCTAGGTCAGACATGGGCACAATACGGCCCGCTGGCCAAGTCCGGCACGTCAGGTCGTTTGACTCGTCCCGCGCTTTGCTCCCCCCATCCCCTACTCGTTCATATCACTGAGGGGCCCAATTAATGTAAATTATTCCATGTCAACTCTCCATTCATCGGATTTTGGTTCGGCCTTTCTGCCGAATTTTTAGAACCCAACGTGGCCCGCGTTTCAAAACGTTTGCCCAACCCAGGTCTAGTTGAAGGAGCAGTTAACGAAAGTCTTGGTTCCGGCGAGTCGAACAGGTCACGTGTTTGCTCTCATCGACACCGGTGACCATACAACGGCCGTGGTGATGTAATAAACGTCTCCCATGGTGCCTCCATGGCCATTACACCCCCTCCCCCGACTGTGGTGGGGATGAAAGAAAGGCACTACAAAACCTAAAAATTGTCCCATTTATCTAATAAATGATTGCTTCCTCTGTTTATGGGGGGGGGGTATATATCTGATACTAGAGAAAGAAATTGTACTAATTGATCAGAATGATCTGTAGTTATCATTGGACGACGAGTACTACTGTGGTGCTCCCTGTATGCCATGTGTAATTTTGTATCTGTCAGTGACCAAGAGTCGTATTCAAATTATTTTGGTCCCAGGCCCGGTGAAATATAAGTTGTCACTTCGCATACTGCTCGGTCGCGTGGCGGTGACGGCGGTGGATGCACAGCTTTCCGCGAACTTGTTTTTTTTTTTTCATGATGCAGCTGTTGTGAAAGTGAAAGTATGTGTTACCGATCACAGCCTGAGACAACAGTTACATGCTGAGAAGAGAGAGGCCATTTGCAGGGCAGGAAATTAATTTTGACCGATGTCGCAGGAGTAACGAAGTATCCAGCAGTGACCTTGAACCTCGACTTTATCGATTAGTCTCGCCACGCCCCTATCTCTCCCACCCCTAGTCCCCCCCTCCCCCCAATCACACATGTGCTGTACACACTGGCGGTCTTTCTTTTAAAAAAAATAATTTCATCCTTCGACCCTTCCCCGACCCTTCACCCCGTTAAATGACATATGCACCCCCTACCCCCACACGCCAACTTGTTTGACTTTGTTCCGTCCAATAACCCTTTTGAGCACACGTCTGTTGGTCTGTGTCTGTATGTGTGTCTGACTCGCGTCCTCTCCACTGGAAACACCCATGAAGAAAATATAAGCAAATCATTTGTGTGTGTATGTGTGTGTATGTGCGTGTAGGTTTGTGTGTGTGTATGTGTGTGTAGGGTTGTGTGTGTATGTTTGTGTAGGTTTGTGTGTGTATGTTTGTGTACGTTTGTGTGTGTGTATGTGCGTGTAGGTTTGTGTGTGTAGGTCTGTGTGTGTGTATGTGCGATTGTGCGTGTAGGTTTGTGTGTGTATGTGTGTGTAGGTTTGTGTGTGTATGTGCGTGTAGGTTTGTGTGTGTAGGTTTATGCGTGCAGGTTTGTGTGTGTATGTTCGTGTAGGTTTGCGTGTGTATGTGCGTGTAGGTTTGTGTGTGTGTATGTGTGTGTAGGTTTTTGTGTGTATGTGTGTAGGTTTGTGTGTGTATGTGCGTGTAGGTTTGTGTGTGTAGGTTTGTGTGTGTAGGTTTGTGCGTGTAGGTTTGTGTGTGTATGTACGTGAAGGTTTGTGCGTGTAGGTTTGTGTGTGTATGTGTGTGTAGGTTTGTGTGTGTATGTGCGTGTAGGTTTGTGTGTGTATGTGTGTGTAGGTTTGTGTGTGTATGTGTGTGTAGGTTTGTGTGTGTATGTGCGTGTAGGTTTTGTGTGTGTGTATGTGTGTGTAGGTTTGTGTGTGTATGTGTGTGTAGAGTTTGTGTGTGTATGTGTGTGTAGGTTTGTGTGTGTGTGTGCGTGTAGGTTTGTGTGTGTATGTGTGTGTAGGTTTGTGTGTGTATGTGTGTGTAGGTTTGTGTGTGTATGTGTGCGTGTAGGTTAGTTTAGGTTTGTGTGTGTGGTTTTGTGTGTATGTAGGCATGTGTGTGTAGGTTTGTGTGTGTGGTTTTGTGTGTATGTAGACATGTGTGTGTAGGTTTGTGTGTGTGTTTGTAGGTTTGTGTGTATGTAGGCATGTGTGTGTAGGTTTGTGTGTATGTGGCATGTTTGTGTAGGTTTGTGTGTGTATGTGTGTAGGCATGTGTGTATATATGACGTAACTAGTGTGACGGGGACAAATGACAGCTTAGTTATATTTTGAAATCTTAAATTCACCAACTTCTGTAGACCTGAATTTACATTAAAGTTAAAACCGAGAACCGCTCCGGGATCAGATACATGGAGAGGTCACACACGGGGTACAGCATCTGCAATGGAGGGCGCGGGTGTGTGTGTGTGGGGGGAGGGGCAGGGACTCACCCCGGGGAACTCAGTTCCGGTACATCTTTTTTGTTTTTAGAAAAACCTCCCCAATGAAATGTTTTTTTTCTTTGTGTAGCGTTTGGTCTGACTTGGCGGACTGGTTTCCTTTCTCAGCAGCAGCAGAAACAGCGAGGAGCTCTTGACCACTTCATATGTGCATTTCGTCAGGACATGTTTATTGGCATATTTTTAGATTTTTTAGAGCATTTTCGAAAAAAATGCTCTATTGTCCCCGTTTTGTCTGTCCGTCATCGCCCTGGATCTCAAACAACCATAAAGTCCTAGACCCATGATGTATATATCAATTTGTAGCTCTTGGCCTACCAAGAAATAACTTTTTCCATTTCGCGATCTGACCTCTCAGGGCCGTAAAAGGGGCCTTAGTACCGTTTTTTTTACTATATGCTTATATTAATAAAGGAGCGCTATATCTCAGCAACTATAAGTCTTAGACCCATGATGTATATATCATTTTGTGTAGGTCTTGGGCCTGCCACGTGTACATCAAAAGTTCATTTTGCGATAGGACCTCTGAGGGCCGGGCTTCAGGGCTCATAAGGGGCTTATATATTATATATACACCTTGTACGTTCAATAGCCCGTTCCATTTGGTGCGAAATACTGCAAGCACGTAGTTTCACCAAGATTTATTAAGAAACTCATCAAATGAAATAGTAAGCTTGTGTTCTGAGTTTAATTGAAAGTATCAGAGCTATGCAACAATTGACGGAGTTTTCGGACGATTAAATGTTTATAATTTCGAATGTTTTCAATTATGAGTCCTATTTCAATAACGCCACAAACCACTTGTGGTTAGATTTAAGAGAGAAAATAATTTTTTTTTTCAAATATAAAGAAACGTCTTTATAATTTTTACAGATATATGCATTACACAATTGAATTTATGCAACATTTCCAAAATTTACAAATATTTACTGGAAAGATAAGCATACGTACTGATACATAACATGAAAAATGCGCTAACACGTCCTGTGTCCGCGGCCCACTGGAAAAAGGCATATGGGGAGGGGGTGCGTTTTTCTCGTACACGGAAAAGTCGCTCACTCGCCAGAGAAATAAATATAAAGGAAATAATTTAATGCTTCTTGGGCGGCCCAGTAATATTCGTTCCACGAAACCGTCTCTGGGGGGGGGGGTTGGGGACAACTGCCTTACATTCTAACTTCGGTCAAGTAAATTAATGCACTTTTTTTAAATTTCTACTCATATTTGAAATAAAACTCTTTGCTGCCCTCTAACAATAAAATCTTCTCTCTTTTCTCTCTCTCTTCCTCTTCTCTCTCCCACACTCTCTCTCTCTCTCTCTCTCTCTCTCACTTTCTCTCTCACCATTTTTCATTAGTCGCGGAATGGCGCCCCTTGTACTTCTGGCGCCATCAGTGTCGACACTGATGAGGTTGACGGCTTTCTGTCATGTACACAGCCGGGGGGAGAATTTGGTCTTTTTGTTGTACATTGTCCACGGTCAGTCCCAGTGAATTATCCGGTTCATTTCGGCGGTTAGAAGACACACACACACACAGAGAGAGAAAAGTTTACACAGCCTTGCTTAATAACACCTTCACACACTTTTTGTCTGCACACGCGCTTACACGCGCAAAACTGGACACATTTACTTTTGTATACTTCTGTACATGTACACAGGGCATTGCGCACACAAGTGCAGAGCTACTCAAAACGCACAAACACACTGACTGGCCGTTCAAAAATGTTTCACTCCAGGCTGTAAGAAACTGGCTGAGGGGGTAAACACGTACATCCGGACAGGGCTGTGATTTTATTTTTCTTTTGGCTTGGGGGGGGCGGGGTTAAGAGGGGGAAAATGGACATTCACCCAGGTAACTTTGTGACAAATGGGTGCAAAATGGCTGCCATGACCGTCACATTTACCAGAGTCAATACTGAAATCGGCTGTAAGTGTTTGAGGAGAGGATTAGTTGCGACCTTCAACCTCCGACCTTCATTGCGGTCCTCCCTACGTGTCAGTGAGGTGCGGGGGCAATCAGTGTTGCAGCAGCACCTTTTTTTTTCCGCGGTGCCGACAGCTGGCCCACGATGACAGTGACATTTGAGTGACAGCTGCCCCACATGACAGTGACATTTGAGTGGACAGCTGGGATCACGATGGCAGTGACATTTGAGTACAGTCGG
>JAGDYQ010000076.1:3073625-3144933 GCA_021962125.1 Bulinus truncatus
TTGTTTACTTTTGATGATTTTAAACTGGAATACTGTTGTGTTAATCCTTTACTTTCGATTTAACGCAGAGTGGAAATGAATATTATGTATATAGATTATTATAAGATTGACATGTTTTACCACTGGATGTTTTTGTTGACACCATATTAATGACATGTCGATATCTAGATCCTATATAAATCACGAATGACAAGTTTATCTCTATTTATCCTTTTAAAACCACATACGACATGTTTATCTCTTGTTTATCTTGTATAGACCACTAATGACATGTGTACTCTGTTGAAACCACTTATGCATGACCTGTTTATCTCTAGCTTGTCTTGTATAAACCACTAATGACATGTTTATCTCTTGTTTATCCTGTATAAACCACTAATGACATGTTTATCTCTTGTTTATCCCGTTTAAACCACTAATGACATGTTTATCTCTTGTTTATCCCGTTTAAACCACTAATGACATGTTTATCTCTTTTTTATCCCGTTTAAACCACTAATGACATGTTTATCTCTTGTTTATCCCGTTTAAACCACTAATGACATGTTTATCTCTTTTTTATCCTGTTTAAACCACTAATGACATGTCTATCTCTTTTTTATCACGTTTAAACCACTAATGACATGTTCATCTCTTGTTTATCCCGTTTAAACCACTAATGACATGTTTATCTCTTGTTTATCCCATTTAAACCACTAATGACATGTTTATCTCTTGTTTATCCCGTTTAAACCACTAATGACATGTCTATTTCTTGTTTGTACTGTATTAATCACAGATGGGAATTTTAGCATCCTTCTTACATCCCCTTTATAGCAGAGTGGGCAGTGGCCACAGAGGCACCACGGGAGACAGAGGCAGTCAACTGGACACATTAGGAGTTTTAGTAAGTTTAACACGTGACCCACAACATGTAGGTCCTGCTCCACCCCCTTTCTTGAACTCTAACAGCTCTCTCTTTTACAAGAGATTTTTTTATTAATCTACAAAAATGAGTTAAAACTGAGGTTCGAAAAAAAAAAAGAGATTAAGAAACGAATTGGGTAATTTAAAAAGTTAATTAGCCATGAAAGTCTGGGAGAATGTCTAAAAATATTTATCAAGACCGAACTTTCCAGCCAGATGAATCAGGTGTATCCAATGTTTACGACAGTTTATAGCTCGCTGGATGATTAAAGCAAAGGTACATTTTATGAAAATCGACCAAATAAAATGTGGAGGTTACTGTTTTATAGCAGGTGGTCAAATGTAAGACTGTTATTTATGTATTTATTTTAAATAAAAGTACATAAGATGAAAAAAAAGGAAAATAATTTAATTGACTGTTTACCCTCTCATGTGAACGACTTTGATGTTTGTATACAGAATACCCCAACATGTGTTCATTTCATTAGCAGGTATGTCTGTGTTAATGTCAAGCAATGAAGAAATATATATATATATATATATATATATATATATATATATATATATATATATATATATATATTGTAGTAACACACATACAGAGAGAATTGATGGCTGTTGACAAGTGAGCAATGATTGGTCGGTTTGTTGTGACGCTCACATATGTCTTGAGGTAAGAAAGACACACACCAAATAGAACAACTGAGATAAAAGATCATTGCCGCTGGATAATGCAAGTTCGATGAGTGCCTGTCTTGCAGGTTGTGTGAGAACCGCTGAAATCGGCGACATGTCGCCATTTTCTTTTTTTTTTTTTAAAGCGTAGTTTAAATTACCGACAAAGTAATGGAAAATACTTTTTTTTTTAAATCTAACACACCCTGTAAATTTATAATACCGGACCAGCCCAAGATTTCAATTGGCCAATAAATTGTTGAAAGTAAGAAATGTCTTTAGCAAAAAGTAGTTTAAGATTATTTTTTTATTGTGTGGGTGTGTGTGTACACATAAAGTAGACAATGCACAAGTTAAAGCTAAAAATGAATTATCCAGTCCCTGGTGGAATGTGGTTTAAAGTATCTCAAGTCCACTCAGTTATAAATAGGTACCTGACTGGTTGGAGGATTAAATGTGGCTATATAAATAGGTACCTGACTGGTTGGAGGATTAAATGGGGCTACATAAATAGGTACCTGACTGGTTGGAGAATTAAATGTGGCTGTATAAATAGGTACCTGACTGGTTGGAGAATTAAATGTGGCTGTATAAATAGGTACCTGACTGGTTGGAGGATTAAATGTGGCTGTATAAATAGGTACCTGACTGGTTGGAGAATTAAATGTGGCTGTATAAATAGGTACCTGACTGGTTGGAGAATTAAATGTGGCTGTATAAATAGGTACCTGACTGGTTGGAGAATTAAATGTGGCTGTATAAATAGGTACCTGACTGGTTGGAGGATTAAATGGGGCTACATAAATAGGTACCTGACTGGTTGGAGAATTAAATGTGGCTGTATAAATAGTTACCTGACTGGTTGGAGAATTAAATGTGGCTGTATAAATAGGTACCTGACTGGTTGGAGAATTAAATGTGGCTGTATAAATAGGTACCTGACTGGTTGGAGAATTAAATGTGGCTGGACGATGTACCAACCAAACAACCTTTTTAAGCGCCGAGGTTACAGATAAATGTGAATTCTACACTTCTGCCCCGATGGCCTTGCATTATAATCAAATATAAGGACAAAACTTTAAAAATAATGACCGATTTCAATCTAGAAAAAATGTATCTGTAATTAAAATATACAATAGTTTAAAGTATACAATAGTATAAAAGTATATACTAGTATAAAGTATATAATAGAAAGGTTTCATTAAAATGAAAATATTAATAACAAAATTATAATATTTCTAAGTTCAAAGAGTTAAATTTAATATAAACCAAAAAAAAAAAATGTCTAAATACTCTAAACCAGGGCTTCTTGAACTATGAGTCGCGATCCCATTTGGGGTCGCGTAGCAAAATTATGGGGTCGCGAGAGATAAAAATACAATTTAACAGAAAATGTTTTTTAACTTGTAAAATATTAATTCGTATGGAGTCGTCAAGAAACTCGCAATCATAAATGGGGTCGTGAATTACAAAAGTTTAAGAAGCCCTGCTCTAAACAATAAATATCTATATAGATGCATGCCCTTGTTCCAGAGACGGCTAAACGTATTCTGGCACAAACGTGTTTTTTTTTTATATGGGCAGAAATAAATGATTCACTGGACAAAAATTTAAAAAAAAATTGATATTTTGTACCAAAACTGCCCAAAAATGGTGTCTTACTAAATAATACTCGCCCCCGGGGGGGGGGTGAGGGGAGGGGGGGCTTTTATTAATTACGTAACTGGGGAGGTAGGGTTTTCAACGTGGCCACTTAGACGGTGAACGGTGCAAATTCGGTACGGGGGGGGGGGTAAATTTACAAAAAACAAAAAAAAAAAACAAAAAAAAAAAGATGGGTTGTGGTAGACATTCAAATTACGACATGTAACTTCCATCACGATGGAACAAATGAATTTTAATTTTAAAAAAAAATGTAATAAGAAAAGACAGAAGAGCAGATCAGGCAACAGATGAGGTCAAGAAAGACCTTACAGCCCCCTAGGGAGTCAGTGAGAGGAGACGACCTTGGATCGGAAACCATGCAGAGGAACGGCACAACAAGCTGAGACGTGGCTCTCAAAGGAAGAAGAAAAGAGAATATTCCAGAGAATTAGATGCAGGCCTAACATTTTGATATTTTCTAGCAGTTCAGACACAACAAAAAACTATTAAAATATATCGTTTTAAAAAAAAAAAATAACAAAAAAAATCTAAGACTCGAATGCCCCCCCCCCCCAGGTAACATAAAGCAACCTTTCAATGCACACACAAAAAAATATATAATTGCTATGCATGTATTTACAGCACTGCATAACGTTCAGTGTAAATAAAGGAAGTAATATTTGACGTGCCCAGTGGGCCTAGTACCCGTGAACTTTCGTACAACATTGCACCCGCCGGAATTAGGTCATTTCAAATTTAGTTTAGTTTCGAACATTTAAAAAAAAAAAGAAAATTAAACCACCACCCACACCCTCACCCACACACAAACGCATTTACGAAGGCGAGTAGGAGTAAGTACACACACGCAAACACACACACACACACACACACACACAGCTAGACGCAAATGTTTGTTAACTTATTGTGTTTCCAAATACAGAGAGTCTTAGCTGGCATATTGAATGAAGCAGAGTTTAAAAAAAAAAAGTGTCCAGGGAAATCTCAAAACGATAAGCTAAAAAAATAAAACAATGCAACTAAATTAAATACACAAAAAAAAAAAAAGCAAACATATTTAAAATCAACATATATTGAAGCTAACCAGTTTGGCGAAACTGCATCTTTGGCCAGAAGCGGGGGTTCAATGTATTATTAATCCATGTGGGCCCAGGAGTCTCTGACAGATGGGTGACAGACGAACAGGGTCGGTGATAGGCCAAACCGAATGCCTTCGTAATCTTTTTGATGTTTTTTAATCGGCTGCTTCCCCCGGTGGTTTACCTGTTTCCTTTACACCTGTGTTGTTTTTTTACCTGGGGTGGTGGGGGAGGGGGGAGCGAGGTGGCGCTCAGCTTGAGCGTGGTGGGGGTGGGAAGGGAGTTTTATTATCTTCTATGTTTGTTTGACTTGGTGGGGATGGGTGGGTGGGGGTGGGGGAGGCAGGCAGGTTTGTTGACTAGCATGTGGGTGGCGGGGGACTTCTGTTGAATTGCGATCGTTAATTGATTTATTGATCTGTATGTATATATTTATTATTCGCTAGATATATTTTGTATGGCTTGAAGACGGTGCATACATACAACTTGATATCACGGTTGTTTATTTCCTCTTTTTTTTTTTAAATTAAAATAAAACATTCATAAAGAACTTTAAAGGTCAGTCACGAAGAGATGAGGTATATTTATTTTCGAAGGTTTAGTATATTTGTATACAGCAATCTGTTATGTTTTGTATGCAATGATCTGGCATGTTTGAATGCAACGGTGTGTTATGTTTGTATGCAGTGATCAGGTATCTTTGTATAAAGAAACGATAGGTTCGTACAAAGCGATCTGTTATGTTTATATGAAAAAGGTTTAGTATATTTGTATGAAGAGGTATGAATCAGAGGCGTATCTAGGGTGGGGAGGGGGGGGGTCCAATCTCGAAAGTCCCCCCTCCCCCGGGCCCCTGCTTGAGGGGTCCCCCAAATTTTTTTTACATTAAATATTAAGTGCATAATCTCATGTCATGGTGTCGAATGAAAAAAATCAGGCCAAGCCCCCCCCCGGGGCCCCAAAATCCCTAGGTTCGCCACTGGTATGAATCATGTTATCGTAGACACTTAACATAGGTATAAACAGAAACGTGCGGGCTCATAAAATCTCACGACGAGTAGTGTAGGGGAAAGCTCTCCGGTGTTGTAAGATTGGCTGTTTTCCCGCCAGTTTTCATAAATTATGGATTTTATTTTGGATGCTATGACCCAAGAACTACGAGAAAGTGGATCAGTCCATTAGTATGTGGATGCGTCCACGTTTATAACTGGAACAAAGAGGAAGGAAAATGGTTGTCTTTCGAAAACTAATAGCATTGTTCTACTTGTAGAGCTATTGTAGATCCTTTTTAGTTTTAATCGACAGTTTTAACGAAGTATTTCAGTGTTAACTGTTGCCTTACTAAATATTTGACATTAAAACTGTTGCCTTACTAAACATATGACATTTAACTGTTGACTTACTAAACATATGACATCCATGAGTTTAGTTAGGACGTGATTCACATGACATACTCATCTCAAATGTTACCATTTTTATAAAAAGATTTTAACATTGCGTGTACATGTATTCAGTGGCGTAGCTAGAGTAAACGTCACCCGGGGCTGTCCGTTCGAATGTCACCCCAGTGACCCCACACGACCCTATGCTCAGATGCTGAATGGTTAGGTGTAGCTAAATTGTCATACATACTCTACCTCTAGGCTCTACTTTACTCTACTGACCGGTACGTTACTGCTTACATGTATGATCCAAGACAAAATCCGAATCCAATACCACAAAACAAGTAGTTCAAATCCAAACATTTTTAAAACGCAAACGTGTTGGTTGGGATTTTATAACTATTCTATTTTAAGACTATTTTAGCACCTTAGCCTGGCTGAAAAAAAATTTTGTTGGAGGTGACATAGTGTCACCCTTCATATGCTGTCACCCGGGGCGGTCCCCTTAGCTACGCCACTGCATGTATTAGATTTTTGTGAACTACGTGTAAAGAAAAAAACGAAGATAATATAATAGAACTATAGGCCAGGTTAGTTCAATGCGCTATAGAACTACTGCACAACGATAATCCATGCCACAATTTTTGTGTCAGTGCTGTCTTGTATTTCCGGTGTAACGTCGGTGCTATTTTTTTTCCCCAGGCTCCTCTCGATCTTATTTCCCCGCCTAAAATTTCCCTGCACCGCCATTAAATCTGTTCTTAAGATGGCTAATTATAGACAATACGCCGTAATTCTCGATTTAGTCATTATTTAACTGATTAAGTTAAGGGGCACCATTAAAAATTAATTCACGATTTTACAATTGGGTCTTTACCCTCCACTTTAGGACCCCTTGAACTGTTTGGTACGGAGTGGTTTAAATAAAGAGAAGCGCCAAAAATAATGGACAAAATGTCGAAAGGAAAAAAAAAGAAAGGACTACGATGATAGGGAGGAGAGAGAGAGTGAGTGAGAGAGAGAGAGTGAGTGAGAGAGAGAGTGAGTGAGAGAGAGAGAGTGAGTGAGAGAGAGAGTGAGTGAGAGAGAGTGAGTGAGAGAGAAAGAAAGAAAGAGAAAGACAGAGAGTGAGTGAGAGAGAGAGAGAGAGTGAGAGAGAGCGCGAGAGAGAGAGAGAGATCAACGAATCAGAAACTAAGGGAGGAGAGAGAGAGATATATATATCAACGAATCAGAAACTAAGGGAGGAGAGAGAGACTAAGTGAGCGAGAGAGAGTGAGTGAGAGAGAGAAAGAAAGAGAAAGACGGGAGAGTGAGAGAGTGAGAGAGAGAGAGCGCGCGCGAGAGAGAGAGAGAGATCAACGAATCAGAAACTAAGGGAGGAGAGAGAGAGATATATATATCAACGAATCAGAAACTAAGGGAGGAGAGAGAGACTAAGTGAGCGAGAGAGAGTGAGTGAGAGAGAGAGAGAAAGAAAGAGAAAGACGGGAGAGTGAAAGAGAGAGAGAGAGAGAGAGAGAGAGATCAACGAATCAGAAACTAAGGGAGGAGAGAGAGAGATATATATATCAACGAATCAGAAACTAAGGGAGGAGAGACTAAGTGAGCGAGAGAGAGTGAGTGAGAGAGAGAAAGAAAGAGAAAGACGGGAGAGTGAGAGAGAGAGAGAGAGATCAACGAATCAGAAACTAAGGGAGGAGAGAGAGAGAGAAGATCCACCAGATACCAGCCAATGTTAAAAACAAGTGCCATTGTTTCGTGGGTACCGCTCTGTACATAACCGTCGTAGCACACAATGGACTAGGAATGAAAGACGTTAGAATTAAGCCGTTGGAATTACAGCCTTTGACATGTAAATACAGGCGCCGTCTTAACAGTACAATGTGTCGACACCCTCTCTCCCTCCAACCCTTCCCCCCCCCCTCCCAAAAAAAAGACCAATACGCCATATCAAGAAAAAATAAATGGTTATTCAAAACTGGCTAAATTATCTTAAACCTAAATGAACATACTTTTGTCATCAAGTGAAAACACGCGGCTGTAAGTATAAGCAAAACGACCATCTAGTTCAGGATTGGGCAAACTACGGCCCTCGGGCCGCATGCGGCCCTTCAGCGTATATTATGCGGCCCGTATGCATGTAATATTGCGAGTGTGAATGCGAAATAGATGGCAAATACAGGGTTATTATCATTAATTCACATTTTTAATACGTTGTACATTTTGTAATTAAAGTAGAATATATATATATATATATATATATATATATATATATATATATATATGCGGCCCGCCGATAACAATCAAGTTTTCAATGTGGCCCTCCATTTGAGAAGTTTGCACACCCCTGATCTAGTTACTAATTACATATGCGACATCTCTCTCTCTCTCTCCTCTGTATCAGCACCACTTCCAACCGTGCCGACGAACTATCAGTCGGGAAGAGATTTGGAGAGAACCGTGTTTGAGACAGTCGGCAGGCAATTTGTAGACTCATAGAGTCAGTACGCCAGAAAGAAATATTTATCCTTACACCTCTGGAAGGAGCCGTCCTACTGCGGTGACTTTTTTTCAGATATTTTCGGGGTGCCCTAAGCAAAAAGTACCTATCGTAGCAGTGTTATCTTCAGATTAGTGCTGATGTAATAGTAATAAACATTGGTGCTGAAACGTGTTTCCCCTCTTACCCCCCCCCCACACACACCTTCAATTGTTTGATAATGGGGGGAGGAGGCTTTATTTGGTGGGTCTTGTTTGTTTCTTCATTAAAAAAAAAAAAAGATATTACAAAAAAAAAAGGTACCGAAATTCTATTCAGTTAGGGAATGTCGGTTTTTAAACACCGGCGGCGGAAAAAAACCGTTTTTTTAGAAGCATTCGACAACCGGTTATTTTGGGGGAGGGGGGGGGCTTTAAAAACTTGTTTTAGCCGAGAACGAAACTATTAGCAAAAAAAAAAAAGTTGATACAGATCATAGTACCCTCCCTCTCCTGCGGAATTTATTTTTGACAACTTAAGATCTTTGATCTGCGTGTCCCACATTCAGCACTACCTACCCTTGGCCTTAACACACAAACCCATAAATCTAGCGCCCCCAAAGTTCGTGTCAGCTATAAAAAAAAACCGTTTCTTTGTACTTTCTATTTACTGCATTTATTTTTCCTTGTTGTCGACAATGCATTTTTTAAAAAAAAAGTGTAATATGTAAGTGCAATATGCAAGTGTAATATGTTAATAGAGAAATATTGATACTGGTATTTCAACGAAGATCACTTCTTTTTTTTTTGCCTTTTGGTTTAGAGATTACTGGTACTTAAAATGGTAATAAACCTGCTGTGTGTATATTATGAATGAAATCATCGTCTTGAGTCAACTGTCCGGTCGTGACTTGAGTCAACTGTCCAGTCTTGACTTGAGTCAACTGTCCAGCCTTAAGTCAACTGTCCAGTCTTGAGCCAACTGTCCAGTCTGGAGTTAACTGTCCAGTCTTGGCTTGAGTGAACTGTCCGGTCTTGGCTTGAGTCAACTGTCCAGTCTTGGCTTGAGTCAACTGTCCAGTCTTGGTTTGAGTGAACTGTCCGGTCTTGGCTTGAGTCAACTGTCCAGTCTTGGCTTGAGTCAACTGTCCAGTCTTGGCTTGAGTCAACTGTCCAGTGTTGACTTGAGTCAACTGTCCAGTCTTAAGTCAATTGTCCAGTCTGGAGTCAACTGTCCAGTCTAGAGTTAACTGTCCAGTCATAAGTCGACTTCCAGTCTTAAGTCAATTGTCCAGTCTGGAGTCAGCTGTCCAGTCTTGGCTTGAGTCAACTGTCCAGTGTTGACTTGAGTCAACTGTCCAGCCTTAAGTCAACTGTCCAGTCTTGAGCCAACTGTCCAGTCTGGAGTTAACTGTCCAGTCTAGAGTTAACTGTCCAGTCTTAAGTCGACTGTCCAGTCTTAAGTCAATTGTCCAGTCTGGAGTCAACTGTGCAGTCTTGAGTTGAGACAACTGTCCAATCATGAGTCAACTGTTTTGAGTCAACTGTCCAGTCTGTTTCCTATGGGCACTATTGCAGAAGGGAAGGCGTCGTACAAAATTATGGACTTTATGGTAGAGCCCCCGTGATGAAGGGTGACCTAAGCTGGTGTGTGTGTGTGTGTGTGTGTGGTAGCGTGCCGCGCTATTATAATCTACCTGCGGTTCATTTAGCATTTAACACACATTGAAATAAACAGGTGTACATTAGGTTGATGCTTTTTCTTATATCCCTGTCTGCCCCCCACCCATCTCAAACCCGACTTTTTAATGCAAAAAAAATTCAGCGGCGTAGAGTGGGTATCGGCCGCCCCGGGGGGGGGCGGAAGACAATTTTGCCGCCCTCTTATTTAGGTATTTCAATTTAATTAACACATTGTGCCGCCCTCTTATTTAGGTATTTCAATTTAATTAATACATTTTGCCGCCCTCTAAAAAGTAACAAAAGTGCCGCCCGGGGAGGACCGCCCCTACCGCCCCCGTTACGCTACGCCACTGCAAAAAAAACAACAACTAGACAGACAGCCTGTATATTGTTTATATACTGCTGCCCTCTGGGTTAACTAGTGTCACGTTACATGTGCAAAGCTACTTAGGAATAAAATCATTGAATGAGCCCCCCTCCCCCTCTTACATCGCCCCCCTTTCCTTTCCGACCCCCCCCCCCCCATCGCGATCTATTGGCATACATAGTTGTATTTTTAACTGAAAAGTTGCCAGCAGTAAACAAATAAATACGTCATAGATTGCTGTCACGTGTTTCCTGTACAGTATACTGTGTATTCTGGGTAACATTTCGTTTGAATGGTACAACGTGGCAAGAAAGCAGGATCTATCTATCTATCTATCTATCTATCTATCTATCTATCTATCTATCTATCTATCTATCTATCTATCTATCTATCTATCTATCTATCTATCTATCTATCTATCTATCTATCTATCTATCTATCTATCTATCTATCTATCTATCTATCTATCTATCTATCTATCTATCTATCTATCTATCTACCTATCTATCTATCTATCTATCTATCTATCTATCTATCTATCTATCTATCTATCTATCTATCTATCTATCTGTCTGTCTGTCTGTCTGTCTGTCTGTCTGTCTGTCTGTCTGTCTGTCTATATATAGCTGGAACTCTATAGAACATTTTAAATTTACCCCAAAAAAAAAGACAAAAATATTGTAAATTGAAATATTCTACTATATAAATTTATCTATCACACTTATCAAAGTGTACAACTGCAGTTAAATTTTTTTTTTCGGGTTAGTCTCTCAGCACAGTGTAAGAACCCCTGTACCAACAAAGCTGATAAGAGAATGTACGCTGTGTCTCCCACGCACGGTCCCAGTGTTTGCTTTTTAGGCAGCCGAATTTCTGGCACTTTATTTAATCTTTTTGTTTATGGGTCTTCATTGAGGTAGTGTCCCCCCCCTCCCCTCCTCTCCCCCCCGGGGTAGTTAGTCTTCTAAAACAAATGCTGAGTTATAAAATTGTCAAGCAGACTTGAGTGAAAAAGAAAAGAAAAGCGATTATGTCGCCGGGGGGTTTAGTGTGTAGATAGGCAACAGCGTGGGCGCCAGACATTGTCGGCCACTGGAATGAGAAGAACAGATGACACAGTGAGATCCTTGCGTTCCATTAATGGTCTGGAGATTAGGTGGGGATTTACTTCATAGATGATTCTTATATATTGATCTGTGTTATATAACTTAAAAGACGTGCCATCTTTACTGATAATAATAATAATAATAATAATAATACGTAGCCTATATAATAAACTTGAATAAACATACAGAATGATTGTGGCCTATATAATAAACATATGGTATGATTGTGGCCTATATAATAAACATACAGTATGATTGTGGCCTATCTAATAAACATACAGTATGATTGAGGCCTATATAATAAACATACAGTATGATTGTGGCCTATATAATAAACATACATTTTGATTGTGGCCTACATATAATAAAGCTGTACTAAAATCTGTGATTATGTTCTAACCAGTTCAAACTAAAAACTTCATCAATACGGGCTGTTGAAACAAAACAAAAACAAAAATAAAGAATAGTTTAAAAAACTGTCAGCAGAAGAAATGAAAACAATAAATAAAAACAATACACCAACAAAAAGGTTAAGAGATATTTTCTTTGGCCTGTGGTGTACTCACGTGACACAGGTTAAAACGGTGATTACCCCCCTCACCCCTCCTACAACCACACCCAAACCACCACCCCCCCCCTTCCATTAAAATTATATTTAAGAAGTGAACTGTTTATTTGAGAACATGACTTTTTTAAATAGCAGATCAAAAGCGTCCTATTGTTATATAGGCCACAATCCTACTATTATAATCCAGTGAGTGGCATGTGATCGAATTCCACCCCCACACCCACCCACCCCCACAGCACATTTTGCGCCGACCCTAAACGCCTCTGACACCACCATCTCACCCACCCCCACTAACCCCTCCCCCCTGTAAGTGTGTCACTGCTCGAAAATATAAACTACAGGCAGGGGCGCCGTGAGCCAACAAGGGCCCCCAGGGCAGTACATCATTGCGGGCTCTTTAATAAACAATGAGTCGTGAAAAAAAAATGACATGGCCGGGGCGGCCAGGCCCCCTTACAGATGCGGGTCCCCCTGGCAATGACCCCCCCTCTCTCGGCGTGCCTGACTACAGGTACTGTGTCTAAATTAAAGGGGGAAATGGGGAAAGGGAAGAAGGGGGGAGAGAGAATTATTTCTTAACAATGAGATTACAAAAAAACACAAAACAGCATTTATTTCATAAACGAAACAAGCAAACATTTGAATCGAAAGAATTCTTTATTTTAATTTCCTGGCTGTGAAAGTTGTAAGGAAATTAGTACTTCCCCACGTCTGACACGTGCTAGCAGATGTGAGATCGGCTTCGGTTCCAAGGTTTTAACCCAGGCTTTTAAAGTAGAACTTTCTCCTCGCTTCACACAACCCCCTCCCCCTCCCCAAACCACCTACCAGTCCAATGTTTGGGTGTGTTATGTTCTTTCTGTACACACACACATACACAAACACACACACACACACACTCACACACAGACCTCAGAAGAATTTCGCTGGGTGCACGATAAATAAAAAAAAAATAGAACATGCGCAATCGGAACACCAGCTTTGTTTGTATAAATGAGCGAGTGTGTTTGTATGTGTTTGTGTATGTGCGTATTATGGCGTAAAGTGTGTTTGTGACCGCACGTTATATGAATAAATGTATAGTTGGTGTGTGTGTGTGTGTGTGTGTGTGTGTCAAACCCCATTGCCCATCCTAGGCCTACGAGTCACTGACACACACACATACACACACACTCACACACCTTTATATAAATCTCTTCCCCTCTACTCCCCCCCCCCCAGCCACCAAACTTTCTCCGACTGAGCACACCGTCTTATACACGTCAGGCGCCACATGGATACACACACACGGTGACATGAATCATGGTACAAGGGTCTCGGTATGAGTTTTCCCCTCTTTAAAATACACACGTGGACATTATATATATATATAGGTCGTGGCATGTCACTTACCACTATATATACACACTTGTACGTATGTTAGTAAGACACAACCAGCAAGGACAAGGATGAGAATAATATTACATGTATATGTTGGTCAGGCATATTCATATGTTAAAATTTGACAATGGGCTTTTAGTGTGTGTTTTATGTTAATGATGTGTGTGTGTGTGTGTGTGTGTAAGACTGCTTGAAATGTAAACTTGAGAATGTCAGAAGAAATATAATATGCAGCTCATCAAGTGGCAAATGTTTATTTTATACGTGCATGTCAGATTACAACGGACAAACATGTTTATCATGATAGATGTGGTCTGAACCCCCCCTCCCCTCCCCGTCGGACGAAAACTACACTGACAGGTTAGCACGGTCCCTATTCAACAGGTTATCCGTAGTTCTCGGCATAGAGGGGGGGGCAAAAGTGTGGGGGCCCCATGCTAATTGATCATACATACGTCATGCAAGTAATGGTCATAGCGGTGGGCGTAGTAGCGAGCTTAACTCGCGCCCGGGGCACAATACCTTTTAAGCGCGGTGCCCCCTCCCCAATTCGAAAACCATATAATATTATATTCAAAATATACCATTTGGCGCCCCTTTGTGAGTAGCGCCCGGGGCATGATACCCCCCCCTTGCCCACCCCTCACCACGCCACTGGGTCCTAGGCTCCCTAGCACGCGGGTTTTTTTTCTGCGGCCCATTAAAATAATATGACATACTATAAACAACAACTCATAGTATAAATTGGCCACACAACCGGATCCTGTAAAGTGAATATCAACCAGCCGCAATTAATTCCTCGGCTTAAAGTCACGTGACCCATTTAAAGTCACGTGACCCATTTAAAGTTGGGTGGACTTTCACTAGAACCGGAAAAAATCCGAAAGGGTCTCATTGAGGCTTAACCACCTTATAAGAGTGCGCTGACCCCGGAAGGACAACGGTCAGAAATTGGGGTAGTGGTGATGGGGGGGGGAGGGGGTTCTCCTCATTGAGCGCATCACTAGTGTCCCCCCCCCCCTTTACGCACACACCGATAATTCTTGAACAGATTTACTGCTAGCGTTGTACCCTCTTTTCAGACCAATCACATAACCCTCGTCATCTCACCCCCCTCCCCCCCACCCTCCCTGTTTAAATTCAAACCACGGGTGGGTAAACATTTTGTTTTGTAATTGCGGTGTCGTAAATTTTACAAGCCTCAACTCAGATGGAATGAGTGTTTGTATGGAATAATATAACATATGATGTAAACAATAAAAACATATTCGAGGGGGGGGGTTGGGGAATGAAGTGAAGCACGGGCCGGGTCGTATAGCCTAATGGGCTGAACTTGGCCCGTGGGCCGGGTCGTATAGCCTAATGGGCTGAACGTGGTCCGCGGGCCGGGTCGTATAGCCTAATGGGCTGAACGTGGTCCGCGGGCCGGGTCGTATAGCCTAATGGGCTGAATGTGGTCCGCGGGCCGGGTCGTATAGCCTAATGGGCTGAACTTGGCCCGTGGGCCGGATGGTATAGCCTAATGGGCTGAACGTGGTCCGCGGGCCGCAATATGCCCCGATCTGTTCATGAGAAACCATTGAAACTATTGTGCGGCATCTTTCTAGATTTTCTTGCTATCCACCAATCTTCGAAAATAGAGGAGAGTTGGCAGCACGGGGGGTAAGGGTGAATGGTGGGGGGGGGGGGGCTATAGACCACACACACACACACACACATGCACCAAAAAACAAATAAACACAAATAATCCGGCAAATGTTTCCAGAAGGGTGCCTTTCGCCCACTTTGTATCTCCCCCACCCCTCCCTCCCGTTCGTACCACCCCAGGCGTAGCCCTACATGAACAGATGGTTACACCACAGCCTGGTCATATAATGTGGCTGTGGGTGGCAGTGGTTGGGTGAGTGTGGGAGGAGGGATGGGTATCGTTGGCTTGTATCCTGAGGCGTGGGATGGGGTAAACCGTTTCAGGCATAAGATGGGCCTATGTGGCAGAAACTGAATTTATTTAGAATAACTATATAGGTTAATGTTTTATTTTTTTTATATTTCACAGACTCTGTACTACGAACTTCCTCCATTTGAACGAATTTCATATTCTCAAAGTGTTGTTTAATAATATTGAATTAGTTATTAAAGGTTAGGAATAATTTATTTTTCACGATCATTGATTTACATCCAGCTACAACAGGTCATGTCTACATCCAGCTACAACAGGTCATGTTTACATCCAGCTACAACAGGTCATGTCTAGAATCCAGCTACAACAGGTCATGTTTACATCCAGCTACAACAGGTCATGTCTAGAATCCAGCTACAACAGGTCATGTTTACATCCAGCTACAACAGGTCATGTTTACATCCAGCTACAACAGCTCATGTCTAGAATCCAGCTACAACAGGTCATCTTTACATCCAGCTACAACAGGTCATGTCTAGAATCCAGCTACAACAGGTCATCTTTACATCCAGCTACAACAGGTCATGTCTAGAATCCAGCTACAACAGGTCATCTTTACATCAAGCTACAACAGGTCATCTTTACACCCAGCTACAACAGGTTATGTTTACATCCAGCTACAACAGGTCATGTCTACATCCAGCTACAACAGGTTATGTTTACATCCAGCTACAACAGGTCATGTCTACATCCAGCTACAACAGGTTATGTTTACATCCAGCTACAACAGGTCATGTCTACATCCAGCTACAAAAGGTTATTGTTACATCCAGCTACAATAGGTCATGTTTACATCCAGCTACAACAGGTCATGTCTACATCCAGCTACAACAGGTCATGTTTACATCCAGCTACAACAGCTCATGTCTAGAATCCAGCTACAACAGGTCATGTCTACATCCAGCTACAACAGGTCATGTCTAGAATCTATCTACAACATGTCATCTTTAGATCCAGCTACAACAGCTCATGTCTACATCCAGCTACAACAGGTCATGTCTTCATCCAGCTACAACAAGTCATGTCTACATCCAGCTACAACAGTTCATGCTCGTATAACAACTATATACGATTAAATAATAATATAACATTAAATAATACGTTGAATGTACCAGAGATCAGAGACTGAGCTGGCCAATAAACTTTTGCAAATATTATTATTAGCACGGGGGGGGGGCTTGACAGTCCTGCCCAGGGGCCCGACATTTCTGTCGTTGGGCCTGCCAGCAACATAGGTCACGTGGAAATGATGACTGTCATGGATGCTGTTTAATTCGGAATCCAATTTTTTAAATTACCGTAACCATTGTCGCGATAAAACGGATAAATACATTAAGTGGATTATCCGTTATTGTGACAGACTAAGTTACGAAGCAGGTAATTACAGATGTAACGGAGCAGGTAATTATAGATGTAACGAAGCAGGTGACTACATATGTAACGAAGCAGGTAATTACAGATGTAACGAAGCAGGTAATTATAGATGTAACGAAGCAGGTAACTACATATGTAACGAGGCAGGTAATTATAGATGTAACGAAGCAGGTAATTATAGATGTAACGAAGCAGGTAATTATAGATATAACGAAGCAGGTAAGTACAGACGTAACAAAGCTGGTAACTACAGATGTAACGAAGCAGGTAATTATAGATGTAACGAAGCAGGTAACTACATATGTAACGAGGCAGGTAATTATAGATGTAACGGAGCAGGTAACTACAGATGTAACAAAGCAGGTAACTACATATGTAACGAGGCAGGCAATTACAGATGTAACGAAGTAGGTAATTACAAACATAACGAATTTTTAACAAACGGGGTCTACCGCAATAAAAGGACTAATGTAATGGTCAAGGGGGTCACGGGCCTCATTGATCATAATGTAATGGTCAAGGGGTCACGGGCCTCATTGATCATAATGTAATGGTCAAGGGGTCACGGGCCACATTGATCATAATGTAATGGTCACGGGGTATTGGGCCACATTGATCATAATGTAATGGTCACGGGGTATTGGGCCACATTGATCATAATGTAATGGTCACGGGGTATTGGGCCACATTGATCATAATGTAATGGTCACGGGGTATTGGGTCACATTGATCATAATGTAATGGTCAAGGGGGTCACGGGCCACATTGATCATAATGTAATGGTCAAGGGGGTCATGGGCCACATTGATCATAATGTAATGGTCAAGGGGGTCACGGGCCACATTGATCATAATGTAATGGTCAATGGGTCACGGGCCACATTGATCATAATGTAATGGTCAAGGGGTCACGGGCCACATTGATCATAATGTAATGGTCAAGGGGTCACGGGCCACATTGATCATAATGCAGTGGTCAAGGGGTCATGTGATGTAATGGTCAAGGGGTCACGGGCCACATTGATCATACATTAGGCCTTGGAAGTAACGACAGCCGATCATTCGAAACGGGCAAATAGAGAGTAGGTTTTGAACCTATGAGCTCAGCCACGCGTGTCTCGTGTTGACACCAAAAGTGTTTTAATCTTTTTTTTTCTTTTGGTCCACTGGCTGTGTGAAATGAAATTAATTGTGCGCCACATAGTGAGAAATCCAAATGTCTTTTTTGTGTGTGTGCATAACTATAGACAGGTCTCCTAAGAGAGACAGACATGTACTCGGTTGTTCTGTACATGCGGGCGCTTGTAGAGTTGTGTGCATGCAAGATACACGCCCCCCTGAATAAATTATTGAACGTTGGTTGACGGACATCAATTCTAGATCCTCCGACAAACAAAGCTTTTTTTTCTAATTTGAAAATCGCTCTTCACTCTAATATTGATTCACACTAAACATATATCCTGGCATGAGAGTAAATCAAAACCTGAATTCTGGTTTAAGGCCCCCCCCCTATGTCACTGTGGCCCAAGAAGATTTCTATTATCTGCTTTAAATGAGTTTGGAGAAGAACCCCCAAGACCACGGTAGGGCGCATGTATTGTGCACCGTCTCACCATAGAGACTCAAACAAAGTTCTACAAACGTGTGTCACACTAAAATGTCACATATGTATAGTTTCCGGGGGGGGGGTGAAAGACCGGGGGGCGGGGTGCTTGTTGACGGCAGGGTGCGGACGTTAGGGTGTCATACGTGACACTTTCGGAGAAACAATCAAACCAACTTGTGGTAACCGGAACCTGATTACGCTTCCATCATAGTGTTTTCTTGCCTGATGATGAATCAGCAGTTTGGGCGCGCCTCTCCTGCCCCCGACTCCCCTGTTATTAGAACTGTGCATGTTATGTGTAGCTAGATATAGACAGACACGCATACATAGAGTGTAGGACAAAACCCCAAGAGGACAAAACCCCCAGCGGACAAAACCCCCAAAATATTAAGAGTTTAAGTCAATATTATTAATACTTCTATGTATACAAAGTTGACCTTGGGCTAAGGGAAATGTTTTTCGATATAATAGATATCATGTCTGTCAACACAGTCTATCATTAGGCATGTTTCTATGCTGTTGAACCTAAATAAAGGATTGGCTTTCGACCACTGTGGTTCTTATGCTGTTTGTTTTAGCGTCTGCTATAGACCTTTCTCACTTGTATTCCTGCGCGTCAGCTGTCTTTGTGAAAGGGTTATAATGGGCTTCCGGTCGCTTTGTTCATACTTGATTAATACTTAGCTCGATTATTTTTCATACTTTTTTTGTCTAAAATATATGATAAAATGACTTTAAATTTAATACCAAAATTTAATTTTTGTGATGTTGACAAGTTTTTAAAGTCACAAAATATCCCGATATCAGAGAGAGAAGTTACGAAGGGTTACAAATACTTCTCTGAGAAGTATGTCCATGACATGAAAAGTTACATTTTACACTAAAATTGTTATTTAAAGTTTTTATAATTGACGATTAGGGTTACCAGCAGGCCCGTAGCGTGGGGGGGGGGGGGCAGGGAGGCCGGGCCCCCTGCTTATTTGCTCTACTTAGTAAAATGTATTACCTGCCCCCACCCCTGTTATTGCCTTGCCCCCTGCTGTAAAATATCTGGCCCCTGCCTTAGAATTTTCACGCTACGGGGCTGGTTACCTGTTTAGGGATAGATACGCCCATGCTCATGTACATTATATTATTTAACCATGATTGTTAAAACAGTATATTTTTGGTTAGCATATATTGTGCGATAGATAGTAATTAAAACTCGGTAGTAAAAGGTTTGAAACTACTACCTCATATTCAGTGGTGCAACCAGCGAAAAGTGCTGGGGGGGGCTCACATATTGAAAAAGACAGTTTAACAGTCTTTTTAGTAACTTTATATAGTAAAATATGTATTGATGATTTGGTCTGGGGGCCTCAAGCCCCCCCCCCCCCCGGTTGCGCCACTCGTTCATTATGCTGAGGTGATGGTCAATGTGTTATTTTTCTTAAATAAACAATATACAGTTACAGACCTTAGCTCTACACTAGGAAATGTAGTCAAACTATCAGCGAGATGCTATAGAAGCCAGAGAAAAAATCACGAACCTCATAATTTACAGGTAAAAGGAAAAACATATGATATTATAATAAAATATGTTACTTATTTAATATTTATTAAAATGAAAATATCTGGTGATTTTTTGGTGCGAGAAGGGAATTTATATATGTACAGCCAGATACAAATGTTTGAAAAATGACAAATTAACAAAAAACATAGCCTTTTGGTCAAGGAAGTCGGACTACAATGAGTCATATTCAAAATGTCAACTTTATACATTGGTATACAATTGTACTTTTTTACTGAGTTGAAGTTGTTTGCATTAAACACATGTTTAACTGTTCACAGACAGCCCATTAAAATATTAAGATTAAAATGTCGAGAGCATACACTAGTGTTAGCAGCGGTCTTTAATTATAAAAATTATATCGTATAGTATTAAAAATCAGAAAAACATTGTTATAGTTTTAATAATAATAAATAATCACACTGAAAAATATATTATATTTTGATTATTTGATTTTCATGATTAAAATTAAAAGAATAGCGGCAACAGAAATTTATTATTCGCAAATTCAAGTACATTAATTGGTACCGGAAGTGTAACTAGCCCCTCTAAACAAACAATTCAGTAAGGGGACTACTTTATGAGAAAGGTCTATAAAATGTGTGTCTGGCGCGAGAATTAAAAAGTAGACTAAAGATACGGCCAGTATTGGCCTTGGGCTAAAACCTTTCATTTAGTTTTTTTTACCTTGTAAGATAAGCTGCCTGTTTGATGTAACGTTAACAAGAGATTGACTTTTGACCACTGTGACTCGACGGGCTAATGCAGCTTATTGGGATACTTTGAAAGAAAAATCCCTTAAAATACATATTTTTATATATATTTTCATCCAGGTATTATAGATTACATTTTTTAATAAACATGAGGGCCTAAAAATAGATTTTATAATAAAAATAGGCTAGAGGTCCAGTGGGGGTTTTGTCCGCTGGGGGTTTTGTCCGGATACCCATATATACATATGCAAGCAGAAAGACTGACTAACAAGAAATCAGACCGACATACAGAGACGGACAGATGGATGAACGCACAGAGAGACAGAAAGACACACAGGGAAACATACCATCAGACAAAGACGGATGGATGAATGCGCAGACAGACAGAAAGATAGATAAATAGGAAAACAGACCGCCAGTCGGAGACAGGTGGATGGATGAATGCACAGACAGACAGATAGAGAAATAAATTAACTATGCTTTAAAAACTTTGTGTGCACTATTAACGGCTCTATTAAAATTATACTTGAATGTTATTGTTGATATTGATATAATCTATACCATATCAGATTAACTTTGACTCAAGGCTTGAGACAATCCCTCGCCTAACACCCCGATCTTATTTCACCTGGTTGACGTCCTCTGAAACACACACAGACACATCTTTTAGGTGTGTCGGAAACATCTTTGAATGTGTCTGACACAACTTTTGAGTGTGTGTCTGGCAAATCTTTTGAGTGTGTGTCTGACACATCTTTTGATTGTGTCTGTCACACATTTGTATGCGTGTCACATGTCTGGCAAATCTTTTGAGTGTGTGTCTGACACATCTTTTGATTGTGCCTGTCACACATTCGTATGTGTGTCACATGTCGCCGCACACACAGCACGCACGCACACACGCACGCACGCAAGCACACAAACAGGTCAATAAATAGATACATACCTGAACGATCAGCGAAGCTTATTATCCAAAAACATTCCATAAGTGGGTCATGTGTTGACACATCCAGTCAAAAAACGAAGACACTTCTAAACACAATGTGTCAACACTTTTTTACTTTTTTTTTTTGCTATAGACACATCACATATATATCACACACACACAAAGCACGCGAACAATGTTACATCTGTACAAAGATACATCCCTATGAAGATACATATTATAAATGAACGTCTCCAACACACTTGTTGATTTTATCCTTAGGTTTCCTGATCCATTCCTGAAAAAAAAACGTGTCAATTCCTACAACGTAGTTGCAATATCTTTGTGTGCTGCGTACTTTATTATATTTTTTTTTTTTTCACTAGTTTCAACTTTTGATATTTAAATGAACAATTTTTTTTTTCCCTCTCTTTCTAACACAGATGTCGTCTGCTCTATGTCATAGACAACGTATCTCCTAATACTGAAAGCAAGGGAGAGAAACCATGAAGGGGGAGGTAACAACTTGTGAAAAATGTTGCGTCCCAACAAATAAAAAAAAAAATCTGCGCCGCCAGACGTGGAGGGGTGGGGTCGCAAAGCGTCTTACTTACTCTACACCAGGGCTTCTTAAACTATAGGTCGCGACCCCATTTGGGGTCGCGTAGCGAAATTCTGGGGTCGCGAGAGATAAAAATACAATTTAACCTAATAAATAAATCATCAAAAATATAATTTCATTTTTCTTTTATATTTGTATGGGGTCGTCAAGAAACTCGCAATCATAAATGGGGTCGTGAATTACAAAAGTTTAAGAAGCCCTGCTCTACACTGACTCTATCAGTGGTGGCTGACGAAAATATTTTTTTTTAAATTTTGTTAAGGAAAAAAAAAAATATGTATATAACTTCGTTACAACCGTTGCGTTGAGAGGTTTTTGTTTTGCTTTCTCTTAATGAGGAGGAAGTAATCGAGTAACAAAAAAATAAATAGCAGCTCATTGCTTGGGTACCCCATCTGTTTGTTGAACAATTTAAACGTTGTACTGTATTTATATGTGTCGGACACTCCATCTGTTTGTTGAACAATCTAAACGTTGTACTGTATTTATATGTGTCGGACACTACATCTGTTTGTTGAACAATCTGAATGTTGTACTGTATTTATATGTGTCGGACACTCCATCTGTTTGTTGAACAATCTAAACGTTGTACTGTATTTATATGTGTCGGACACTCCATCTGTTGAACATCTAAACTTTGTACTGTATTGATATGTGTCGGAGTTGGAATGAAGGAATGAAGGAAGGAATGAAGGAATGAAGGAAGGAATGAAGGAAGGAATGAAGGAAGGAATGAAGGAAGGAATGAAGGAAGGAAGGAAGGAAGGAAGGAAGGAAGGAAGGAAGGAAGGAAGGAATGAAGGAAGGAATGAAGGAAGGAATGAAGGAAGGAATGAAGGAAGGAATGAAGGAAGGAATGAAGGAAGGAATGAAGGAATGAAGGAAGGAATGAAGGAATGAAGGAAGGAAGGAAGGAAGGAATGAAGGAAGGAGGGAGAGAGTAAGAAAAAACAGAAACAGGGCCGCTGGATTGTAAAGGGAGAGGGGGTAAATTGAGCATGAGCCAGAAGGCCCCCTTCACTCAGGGGCGTACGCCAGAATCTGTTATAAAATGGTTATGTTAAATAGAGTGGCCCGTGTCAGGTGGGGGGGGCATAATTAGCTGGAGGCAGTGGGGGCGGGAGAGATAGGGGAAGACAGAAAGCATGTAAATGTAAGAAATTGTTAGGAAAACCTGTATTTCTAGAAAGCTGTAACTGTCTCACACTTGCCCCATTTTTCTAGAAAGCTGTAACTGTCTCACACTTGCCCCGTATGTCTAGAAAGCTTTAATTGCCTCACACTTGCCCCGTATTTCTAGAAAGCTGTAACTGTCTTACACTTGCCCCATTTTTCTAGAAAGCTGTAACTGCCTCACACTTGCCCCGTATGTCTAGAAAGCTGTATCTGCCTCACACTTGCCCCGTATGTCTAGAAAGCTGTAACTGCCTCACACTTTCCCCGTATGTCTAGAAAGCTGTAAATGTCTCACACTTGCCCCGTAGCTCTAGAAAGCTGTAACTGCCTCACACTTGCCCCGTATTTCTAGAAAGCTGTAACTGTCTCACACTTGCCCCGTATGTCTAGAAAGCTGTAACTGTCTCACACTTGCCCCGTATGTCTAGAAAGCTGTAACTGCCTCACACTTGCCCCGTAGCTCTAGAAAGCTGTAACTGCCTCACACTTGCCCCGTATTTCTAGAAAGCTGTAACTGCCTCACAATTGCCCCGTATTTCTAGAAAGCTGTAACTGTCTCACACTTGCCCCGTATGTCTAGAAAGCTGTAACTGTCTCACAGTTGCCCCGTATGTCTAGAAAGCTGTAACTGTCTCACACTTGCCCCCGTATGTCTAGAAAGCTGTAACTGTCTCACACTTGCCCCATGTTTATAGTCCAAGTAAATTAACATTCCCTAAAAAAAACAAAACAATAAGACATCAATAACAACAACAACAACACACGTCCGCTCTGTGAAGTCCCTGTTTCTGAACTCTTACCACTGATGAATCTGACAGGATCAACCTTTGTTTATATACGTTTCTTATCATTGATGAGTGGGGTGTGTCTGGGGGGGGGGCAGCCCCGTAGCGTGAAAATTCTACAGGGGGGGGGGAGGCAGGCATTCTACAGCATGGGCCAGGCAACAGCAGGGGGGGGACCAGGTAATACATTTTACTATGTAGAACAAATAAGCAGGGGGCAGACAAAACATAGGGGGGCCCGGCCCCCCTGGCCCCCCGCACGCTACGGGCCTGGTGTGGGGGGTATCTATATAACCATAATATATATATATATATATATATATATATATATATATATATATATATACATAACTAAAAATGTAAATAGGATGTCCATCAGTGCGATAGTTTTCTTCATCGATTGCATTAAAATTAAAAAAAGAACATTTCAATAAATTACTCTACGTGTTTTATTTCTTTTTGATAGATATCACACCTGTCAAGTTAAAAATAAAATTTAATCCTTCGGTTTTGTTAATTATGCCGTTACTATTTTTTATTACAAACCTGGGGAGGTAAATTAAAAAGTCACCGAATGCTAGATTATATTTCGTCAGTATTTTTTTTGTATTATTTAAACGGTATCGCAAAAATTATTTAATTTTCCTTTTGTTTTTTTTTTTTAGATTTAAATGATGAATAATTCTTTGTCTGAAATGTGTGTGTGTGTGTGTGTGTGTGTGTGTGAGTGAGTGCTTGTTTGTGTGTGTGTAGTCATTTGATTAGTTTCTTTTGATTTAACTTTCGTCAGTTCATCAAAAACTGCCAAGCAAAAGATCCATCTTTGGTCGTTTTACTGGATGAGCGGCAATAATGTAACGAGTCAATGAAAATGAATGGTGCCCACACAAGCACTTCGTTGATAAACATGACAGAATTAGAACCGAGTGCTTTTGTTGGGCGATAGCTGTGTGTAATGACCATACGTAATTACGTATGTAGGGCGATAGCTGTGTGTTGGGTAATAGCCGTTTGTTGGGCGATATGCGATAGCTGTGTGTAATGAGCATACGTGTGTTGAGCGATAGTTGTGTGTAATGAGCATATGTTCGTTGAGCGATAGCTGTGTGTAATGAGCATATGTTCGTTGGACGATACCTGAATGTAATGAGCATATGTTCGTTGGACGATACCTGAATGTAATGAGCATATGTGTAATGGGCGATAGCTGTGTGTTGAGCGATAGCTGTGCATAATGAGCATATGTTCGTTGGGCGATAGCTGTATATAATGAGCATATGTGTAATGGGCAATAGCTGTGTGTTGAGCGATAGCTGTGCGTAATGAGCATATGTGCAATGGGCGATAGCTGTGTGTTGAGCGATAGCTGTGCGTAATGAGCATATGTGCAATGGGCGATAGCTGTGTGTTGAGCGATAGCTGTGTGTTGAGCGATAGCTGTGCGTAATGAGCATATGTGCAATGGGCGATAGCTGCATCGGGCTAGTAAGTTATGTATTGTGCAATAAATATGTGTACTGGGGCTATGGGTCTGTTGGGCAATAACTGAGTGTATCCATGTAAATTGGGCAGCATACTTTTTTTAACTGGGAAATCAGCTTTTAAAATATTTAAATATTCAAAGAGGTGGCTGATGAGGCCGGGGGGGGGGGCTAACCTGTGGGTCAGTTGTTCTATTTGGGTAAAGTCCAGTAGCGGTAATTTTCTATTAGCTGAGATGCCCAATGGCAGGAATCCCCAACAGTGGTTAAAACCACATATAAAGGTGATGCTCTTGATTGGTTATGTCGTATGACGGTAATGTTCTATCCTGTCATAAGGCTGATAGTGTCTATACTTTTTATGTCTTCTTGTATGAGGGTTTTGTCCAACAAATGCTGGATTGCATTCTCGACGCACAGCTTTTAAAAGACGCTATTGCAGCAACTACCAAAATGGTCCACTGCCAAGTGCCGTATGCGAACATCTCTCGCGCCCGGGGCACAATACCTTTTTTAAAACTTTTCAGCGCCCCGCCCCCTCTCAATCACTCGAGAAACATATAATATCATATGTAAAATATCCCATTTGGCGCCCCTTTGTGAGTAGCGCCAGGTGAACGATGCCCCCACCCTTGCCCAACCCTCACTACACATCTACCACTGCTGATCCACATATTTATACAGAAACTATTCACTTGGCATGTTCTATGTAATAACAGTTATTCGTCACATGGTCAAATGTCCAGTCTTCCAATTTTTTTTCCACCGCCCCCCTCATAACAACTACTAGAGAGTATGACCAGGCAATAAAATGAAATTCATAAACATAAATAAAAACAATACGAACGCACATTGACCGGTGGTATGGACAGATGGACAGAGTTAACGGGGTGGAGTGGTGGTGGGGTGGGGTAGGGGATGACTTTCCTTGAACAGAATTTATCACATGCTCGCAGTGGCGCAACCAGGGGGGGGGGAGGATACATAATGTTATAAAGTTACAAAAAAGACTGTCAAACTGTCTTTTTTCATAATGTGACCCCCCCCCCCCCCAAGCATTTTTGATGATCGCACCACTGAATGCTGGTATAGGGGAATAGTTTTTTTTTTCTTTGCTCAAGACCAAAGCTACATTTAAATTTAACAAAATATCATGAGTCGAAAAAACAAGAAGAGAATCACGGGTACGGAAAACAAAAACAAAAAAAATAAACACATTCAGTGAACTCTATAAAAACAGATCATTTGCAGTACGTTGTTCGAAGAGGTGATTTGTTATAAATAGTTTACTGTAAAAAATTTTTTCATCGTAGTTTTACTAATAGGACGGTTCATGGATTCACTTCAAGACCATGTAAGTGTTTCATAACTTTGTTTTATTTTGCATCTGTCCAATATATTTCGGGTACAAAAATTAATATCAGTAAATATTATAAATAAATTCATTCAAATGGCCCTGACAGGTGTTTTTGCCTCGGGGTCTCTATTTCATTACTTCACTTCATTGGGACCCCCCCCCCCCACATTAATGGTTTCACTGTGGGGGGGGGGGAGCCTCTAGTTAATTAAAAAATGACGTTATTGACAATTATGTTCACTGTTATATATATATATGATATATACTGGCGACTGGTTTCAATGTGGGGAATGGGGAGGTCACTACTTTAGTCAAAATGTTGGTAGTGAAATTGAAGACTGTCGACCAGACGGTCCACTGGTTCGATCTTCGATGAAGACCAATGGATACATCTTCCGAGATGCCTATAAGTGGGGATGAAACTAGTTCATTAAATTAAGTCATAAATTAGTTTATAGGATCTAAGAGATTTCATCTCATCGCTACACAAGCTTGACACACACACAAACACACACACAAACACACAAACACACACACAAATTTCTAATGTATTATTAAGCTTAGTAAATATAGGTTACCGTTAAGTGACAGCCGAATGTCCATTATATGCTCGTTTTTATAATAATTCCTACTAATATCTTCCTTTATTGGCGTGCGTGCAGAATAAATAATTGTCGCTATAAATAATTCTGCACTTGGGATATCCTCTATGACGTCATTTCACGTCACTGGGTCACCCCGGGTGAATCCATGACAGTTACTGTTCTTTTTTTAATATTGCTGTAGTGGAAAAAAAACTAACATTTTGAAAATTTTTGATTTCAGAGTTATTATTTGCCTCCTCCACCCATAGCGGCTAGACCTCCTCAACCCATAGCGGCTGGACCTCCTCAACCCATAGCAACTGGACCTCCTCAACCCATAGCAACTGGACCTCCTCAACCCATAGCAACTGGACCTCCTCAACCCATAGCAACTGGACCTCCTCAACCCATAGCAACTGGACCTCCTCAACCCATAGCAACTGGACCTCCTCAACCCATAGCAACTGGACCTCCTCAACCCATAGAAACTGGACCTCCTCAACCCATAGCAACTGGACCTCCTCAACCCATAGCAACTGGACCTCCTCAACCCATAGCAACTGGACCTCCTCAACCCATAGCAACTGGACCTCCTCAACCCATAGCAACTGGACCTCCTCAACCCATAGCAACTGGACCTCCTCAACCCATAGGAACTGGATCTCCTCCATACAAAGCGGCTGGTAATGAGGTATGTGGTTTTTTATTATTATAATTTAATAAAATTATCGCACTTGCTACTTTTCGGTCCGACTGAATCCGTATTTTTTTCGGGTACCAGCCGTAGATATTGCTCCACACCCTAACCCTATCCCTAACCCTATCCCTAACCCTATCCCTAACCCTATCCCTATCCCTATCCCTAACCCTAACCCTAACCCTAACCCTATCCCTAACCCTATCCCTAACCATATCCCTAACCCTAATCCTAACCCTATATTTAAATATTTTAAAAAATGACTATCTTTGACAAATATCCCCACAAATATCTGATGATTATAGGTCAGTGACTTTCATACCCTAATATAATGGTTTTGGCTGGTGCCGTAGCCACTAAGTAAAATAATATGGTTAAGTAAAGTAAATCAAAGTTCCCTTAGCACTAACGGGCCATCGGGGGCAGACGAAGTGTAGAATTCATCTGTTTCTATAACCTCGGCACATGAAGGGATTGTGTGGTTAGCACAACGCCCAGCCGCCTTTACTTCCCCAACTTAAGTCAGGTACCCATTTAAAGCTGGGTGGACTTGTGGACGACTTTGTATCAAATTTCACCTTGAAAAATTCCATGGACATTACAGAGGATCGAACCCAGGACTTTCAGGTCGACAGTTGAGTATCTACACCACTCGGCCACCCGTCCCACCAGAATCGGGTTAAGAGTCCCGAAAATACTTATATATATATTAGGGTGCATCACCAAAGAAAATTTTTTATAATTGATCTGTCTGCTATTTAAATGTGTTCCATTGATCAAAAAGAAGCATTGTGTAAAAAAATAAAAAATATTTGACAATATTTAGAGGTCCCCCGGACTTCAACAAAGTTTGCATAATTAAGCGAAAACTAGATAAAACCATCCTTCTTGTAAAGTCTTACAGACTTACATACAAAAAGTGAAGCGCTATATAAATTGTTTTATAGTCTTTGGTTTTATAATGTTTGGTAGCTATGATTGATTTTGAAATGCAGTTGTGCTAGAAATAAAATTTAAAATTCAGATTTTATTAGCAAAAACAACACTTTTCCTTATTATTATCAATATTGATGACCAAGGCAAGCATTTTAATTTCTTTATTTATATTATTTTAATTTCTGATACACACGACCTATAAAATCAGAACATGGAAATGATATGAAAAACAACAATAAAATGTTTACACCCTCTAAGGAAATGCTGGCTGACCCTGAATCAAGTTAATGCTTTCTACGAAAAAGCAAACATTCCAATGGTGACAAAGAGGAGAGCTTGTGAGAAGATTGTTCAGCTTCTGGATGAATACAATAAACTTCGTTCAATTGATAAAAGTCGCCGAAACACACCAGCCACCAAACGTAAACTGGAACAAATGAAATCTATGTTGGCAACAACTTTTCAACTGTGGCCACCAAATGTCGAGACTATTATCAAGAATGCTGAAGATCTTGCATTCTTGAGGTCTATGAAAGGAGACAGGTCTTCCAGCTTTGGATCATTTGACAAAACACTTGCAAAAAAAGTCGCTCGACGCCATTCACGAGATGTCGCAACATTGGAACGTCAGAAACGCGCAAGAGAAGAAAATGCAGCATGTTCAACGATATCAGTGCCTTCCAGCGAGGGAAGCAGTGACGAACCCGATGATTCTACTTCTAAATCTGAAGATAATATTGAGTTTGTTGATAACTGTTTGGATGATATAATACCATTGCAAAAGCGAAGAAAGCCAACAGGAGCTTTAGTATTTGTACCTCCAGATGTTTTAAGCCGACCAAATCTTGTGTCACTAGCGGCAAGATTAAAGATTACACCAACACAGCAGGCAGCTTTCACACAGGGCCTTATTAGCGAGTCTGGGGGTGATGTATCAATGGTGGCTTCTTCCTATGCCACTGCAGATCGTTCACGTCGCAAAGTTGTAAGTGAGATATCTACAAAGATCCACAACTCCTGGAAACCACCCAAACTCTGCACTCTCCACTGCGATGGCAAACTGACACCTTCTCTAAAAAAATCATCGTGTCACTGAAGAACGCATAACAGTTGTTGTCGGTGATGCAAAGCAATTGAAACTTCTAGGAGTGCCAAATTATGCCAAGGCAACAAAGAAACCCGTTGGTGAAATAATTGCAGAATTAACCATGAAGCTAATGACAGAGTGGCGTTGTAATGATTGTATCGTTAATATGACATTCAACACAACAAGATCAAACACTGGTCATCAGACTGCTGCCTGCATTGCCATACAAAATATGCTGCAACGTGCTCTTCTGTGGTCAGGTTGTCGCCATCACATTGATGAAGTTATCCTCTCGCATGTGTTTGCAGACATGAAAATAGAAGTTTCCAAATCCCCGGATATAACTTTGTTCACCAAGCTGTGAAGTAATTGGGAGTTGGTGACACATGATTGGTCTCACGTTTGTAGTTTGTTTACGTTAGCTGATCATGATCTGAAGGCTCAAGAGCGACTGACGATAATGAGAGATGAGGTAATTGCACATGCCAACTCTAGTAAACAAACCGAATTCTTGCGAGACGACTACCACGAATTCCTTAAGCTGTCCCTTGTTTACTTGAATGCTACAAATAAGGAGGTTAACTTTAAAAGACCAGGTGCCCTGCACAAAGCACGATGGATGGCAAAGCTGATATATTGCCTCAAGATTGCACTGTATGAGAAACAAATTCAATTATTGCCTCCAGGTACTATTACCACACGTGATCAAGTGCCAAAGATTCTGTGGTTTTTTATTTTGAAATGTAAAAGTCCTAAATATTAAATAATAATAATATATATATATAATATCATTCCAATCATTTTAGTTTTTATTACAACAGATAACATTTTAGTCAGACTAGTTCACTAGCGAGCGCGTTCGTAAATAACCTATGACCTATGACGTTGCATTTTTTTAATGCTTTGTTTTGATTTTAACTATAAACAGAATTCAAGGCAAAACGCTGTAAATAAAAATCCTATGTGATGTCAAATAAAAAAATAATAATTCTGCACTTGATTTCACGTAAATCGGCACATTGGGAAGGTGGCATAAATCAGCACCTAATTAAATTAATTAAATTGATTAGGAAGTGGTTTAACATTACACCTAGATTTCCCGGGCAACGCTGGCTTAATATCTAGTTTCTAATACATATCTAAACAATCGGTACTAAAATTCACCATTCCAGATATGGAACTACAAAAAATTTTCTTGAGATCCCTTCCTCAAACCACTCCTCTCCGTTCGGAAGCGTTCGGTGCTTCGCGCTTCCATCTTCGCGCCCCCCCCCCCCGATCGTTTCTTCGGACCCCCCTTCGAAAATTTCTTTCCCCCTCCCCAACCCAATAATCCTGGCTACGGGCCTGTTTGATTTTAAAGAAAACAGAGAATACATGAAAAATTTGCATTTTTTGTTTAAAAAATTCATTGCTTGTCCTATTAATGTGCAGCTTCAAATTTGTTTGAACCAACATGAACTACGTTAATTAAGACACATGTTTTCCCCATTTTTTAATATTGTGGGTTTTATCTATGAAAATAAATTAGTTACTTGTTGGCCAATGGATTGTAAATTGAAGATCCTTAAAAAAATTGTTGGCATCTCGGCGCCTCTGGGGATGCCGGGGATATCCCCGGCACTGAGAATTGACATCCCCGGCTCTGGTTTAGCTTTTTTCATCCCCGCCGGGGATGACATTTATCCCCGGCTCTGCAGAAAATTTTGTTCATCCCCGGCACTGCTTTTTTCTTAAATCGAGCACTGCTACTGACATCAGTCATGTTGATCAGCTGACAGTTGTTGTTCACTATGTGGATCAGCTGACAGTTGTTGTTCACTATGTGGATCAGCTGACAGTTGTTGTTCACTATGTGGATCAGCTGACAGTTGTTGTTCACTATGTGGATCAGCTGACAGTTGTTGTTCACTATGTGGATCAGCTGACAGTTGTTGTTCACTATGTGGATCAGCTGACAGTTGTTGTTCACTATGTGGATCAGCTGACAGTTGTTGTTCACTATGTGGATCAGCTGACAGTTGTTGTTCACTATGTGGATCAGCTGACAGTTGTTGTTCACTATGTGGATCAGCTGACAGTTGTTGTTCACTATGTGGATCAGCTGACAGTTGTTGTTCACTATGTGGATCAGCTGACAGTTGTTGTTCACTATGTGGATCAGCTGACAGTTGTTGTTCACTATGTGGATCAGCTGACAGTTGTTGTTCGCTATGTTCTCAAAAGTGGAGCTTTTGTAGAGCGTTTTTTCAGTTAATTCCAAAAAGATGGTAAATATCTTTTCGATCTGTTGGTGATTACTCTGACTCCATTGTAAAGATATTGGCAACTGCAGATCGCATCCTTATGATTTATTCGTGAGAACAAACCAGATTTACAGATTAATAAATTAGCGGAGTGGGTGCCATGCGCTGCCCACAGCTTAAATATGGTAGGCTCATTTGATGTGGAGAGTTGTTAAGCTGCAGTTAATTATTTTAGCTATTGTTCAGTCAGTCTACACGTTTTATTCCACTTCCATCACATGGTTGGTTAAAATTCGAAAGGAAAAAAATTAGAGCTGCTGTTCGATTAAAAAAATTGATCGCAATTAACGCATGATTAAAATTTTTATCGCAAATTAACACAGATTTTAATCGACACAATATAATACATTTGTTTGTAGTCAAACTAGTCGTACATACCCCCCTCCACTTCCCATCGAATGCATCCCATATGTGCCTTTCCTTCATAAAATAATAATATAGCAAGAAAGTATTTGCTCCCTTATTGTTAACGCGGGTTTTTTTTTAATAACCCCCCCCCCCCTTGCCCATCCTTGTTTCATTTTAGACACAGCTGCAGAAAGATGACGTCACTTACCAACCACAAGTTACATTGTTTCAAAGCCATGACACTTGTCAATCAAACTATAACACGTGCAGATGTTCATTAATTGCATCATTCAGGGTCATAAGTTTGAATTAAGAAACGGGAATCCTATTGTTTCAAGGTCATATCGCTGCTATGATTTTATGCAAACGTGACAAACGGGGGTCTTTTTTTTCTTGTTTTTTTTAAAAATCTCGTCTGATCTGGTTATAGAATTGGGTTATTTACTGATTTTTTAATTTTTTCTGCAACTCTGAAATAAACAGCTTTTGGGTAAAATTTAACGCATTTAGGTGTTTGTGTTAAAAAATGTAATCGCATTTTTTAACGCATTAATTACGCTTTAATTGCAGAAAATCAACAGCCATATATAAAATTTAACCCAGTATCACAATAATTATGAAAATTACAACCACTGTCTCGGGTACAGATGTATTATTAGTTCAGCTGTTGCCGACGAGCAAGATAATATACTATCAAAATATGATACAAAATTATGCGCAAAAAAATTATACACAATTTCTAGATTCTCGTTATTTTGATCTAATCATAAACGGGTTCATTATACCTTCAACAATACACTATAGTACCTCCACCAATACACTACAGTATATAATGTTAACTATTGAATGAAAGTTTTCTTTTTTTACACTGACGGGGAAGGGAGCAGGAGGTTTACTTGTCGAAGGGCTAAATAACCAAAACATCTTCATTATATATTACAAGTGGGGCTTCAGTCGACATACCTGGGGGTGAGGGTATGTGCGAATTGCGACAGGGTGGGGGTGGTAGATCTACTCAATAAGTGAACGGACCTTAAACTTCAAATGGTTGAGTGAAATTCTGTTATTTATCGATTTGGTGAACTTTCCGCATTTGGTCAAATTAACGCATTTAAGTGTTGCGTTAAAAATTTTAATCGCAAATTTTTTTGACGCGTTAATCGCAAATTAACGCAGTTTAATTAGCAGCCCTAAAAAAATATGTTGCAAGAGCTATCAGCAACAAGATGGTCAGCATTTTATGCCAGTTATAAGGAAAGTCAACAAGCAATGTCTGATGTTGCTACAACCGAACGTCAACCACCAGCATCTGTGCATGAAGTCAAATCACTCATAAAGAAGTTGGACCATTTCGAGACAGCGTTAATGTGTGTGATTTGGAAAGACTTGCTCCAAAAAATTGATATTGTCAGCAAAACTCTACAGGAGTCTATCATAGACTTATTATTGAGATGGGAAAACGGCGAGTATCCAACACAACACTTCATTAAAGGCTCAATTTTCTCCTGGACAGATCTCTATCAACTGATCAAACAGTTTCGAAAGCCAAGTCACTAATTGAGATATCCCCATCAGATCTGGAAGAGGCATTTACCGATGAAATTATTTTGTTCTCAAGGATGTTTACTGACAAGATAACTGTGGCGCACATAGAGAATAGGTTGATCAAAAGTTTTCCAAATGTAAATATTGCTTTACGGATCTGTCTTTAGATTTTTTTGGAACAAGTGCGTTCAGAATGGGATGTCGCTATAAAAACTTCTGCACTTGGGATATCCTCTTTGACGTCATTTCACGACACTGGGTCACCCCGGGTGAATCCATCATACGGAAGTCGGCTCCCCCTACCACTATTACTCCCCCTCCACCTACCACCACTACTCCCCTTTCCCCCTACCACCACTACTCCCCCTCTCCCTACCACTACTCCCCTTTCCCCCTACCACTATTACTCCCCCTCCACCTACCACCACTACTCCCCTTTCCCCCTACCACCACTACTCCCCCTTTCCCTACCACTACTCCCCTTTCCCCCTACCACCACTACTCCCCCCTACCACCACTACTCCCCTTTCCATCTACCACCACTACTCCCCTTTCCCTACCACTACTCCCCTTTCTATCTACCACCACTACTCCCCTTTCCCTACCACTACTCCCCTTTCCATCTACCACCACTACTCCCCTTTCCCTACCACTACTCCCCTTTCTATCTACCACCACTACCCCCCTTTCTATCTACCACCACTACTCCCCTTTCCCTACCACTACTCCCCTTTCCCCCTACCACTATTACTCCCCCTCCACCTACCACCACTACTCCCCTTTCCCCCTACCACCACTACTCCCCCTTTCCCTACCACTACTCCCCTTTCCCCCTACCACCACTACTCCCCCCTACCACCACTACTCCCCCTTTCTATCTACCACCACTACCCCCCCTTTCCCTACCACTACTACCCCTCCCCCTACCACCACTACTCCCCTTTCCATCTACCACCACTACTCCCCTTTCCATCTACCAGCACTACCCCCCCCTCCCCCTACCACCACTAATCCACTTTCCCCCTCCCACCACTACTTCCCCTTCCCCCTACCTCCACTTCTCCCCTTTCCCTACCACTACTCCCCCTCCCCCTAATACCACTACCCCCCTCCCCCTACCACCACTACTTCCCCTTTCCATCTACCACCACTGCTCCCCCTCTCCCTACCACTACTCCCCTTTCCCCCTACCACTAACCCCTACCACTACTCCCAATTTCATACAACGCCCTACCATAGAACAAATCATATACAACCCTCACTAATATAATGAACAGCGCAAACTTAGTTAGACACTGATAAATCGCACTGAACATGGCTAACTGTACGGACATCAACATAACACAAACATACTAATTCTCTCCATGTACTGACAGAAAATATGGAACGCTATACAGCAGAGGTTCTTAAACTTATGTACTCCGCGAACCCCCACTTGAAAATTTTTTTTTGACGGACCCCATCCCAACTTTAGGTACTTTATATATGTATATATTTTACGATGATCAACGGACCACAGTTTAAGAATCTCTGCTATACAGGACAGTAAAAACAGCAGACCAAAATTTGCCTGGTGTTGTGCTAAAACATCTTTAAAAAAAGAAAAAAGGTTTATTAGTGATGAAATAAATCTATAATAATCAAAATTGTAGCACAATGTTCTCTGAAATATATAATTTACTAAAGAATTGGCTAGTGGTATCAGTGGGATGCCTTTTAGTAATTTTGGGTTATGTGGTGGACGACTGTCCACTAGTCACAACCTTATTATTTGCCCGTGTTTACAGAAACAGATGATTTGTACACTTCATCTCCCCCAATAGCCTTTAAGTGCCAACGGAACATTTATAAAAGAAAAAAAATCCATTTTGTTTTCAGGGCCATGTTTTGACTCATATAATGACAGACTGTGAAGGCACACGAGGCTATATGCCAGATCTGGAAAAGGTATGATTTTTTAAATACAAATAAAAGTTAGAGAATAGGTTTTAAGTTTCCCGAATAGTACTTTTTGTTATGGCAAATCCTTACGGCATGCCGCGTTAATGCATTGGCCAGTCTGTAAACACTTGCCCGTCGGTTTAATTTATGTGTATAAATAGTACTTTTTTTCGTAAATAAAGTTTAAAAATAGTGGACTTAAGAAGTGGATATCTATGATGATTACCGGAAGCTGATTTACTCCCCTTGTCGTAATGGTTCCTTTCCCTCTTCTTCTTCCATATGTCAACAAGTTGGACACTTTATCATACACCTCCCTTCCCCCAGAAGTTGTTGATATAATTTACTGCATAAGCATTTACAAAACATTCTATATTTTAAAGAAATTATTTCGTTGCTTGTGCCCATTTAATTATTTGACCTCTGTATTTGTTTACATTTTCCATTGTTTGTGATTTTTTTTTATGTAAAATATTATTTCATTTTTCCCGAAGATGCCAAGAAGGATAAAAAACGTCATCAGAAAACTGGCAGACAAGGTTGGAGAGAAGGGATCTAACATGGAGGATATCCTTAGTTCGGTACTAACATATCTCGAGAGCACAGAAAGAGACAAAGACATCTTGACAGAAGATTTAAAAAAAGAAGCTAAAAAGAACAAGAAAATGGTCAAAAAGATCGAAGCCTTAAATAATGACAACCGAACACTTAGATCTGCTCTGGATGATGTTGAGTTGATATCCAAGGACGCTATGGGTAAATGCTTAAATATACGCTTATTTTTTTTTTTTTAAAAAAAAGATAAAATATCAATTATAAAATTATATTGGTACATTTCAGCTATTTTGTAACATCTTAATGACTGGGCTAACGAAATTATGAACGGTTAAATGAGACCTTTGTTTTTAGTTTTACTTCGAAATTAAAAATGTAAATTTTTTTTTCCGTTTAAAAATTGAATTCATTATTTGGCATTTACACGATCAAGAACATTGAACCTCCTTTGGCTGGTGTGTCGTAAACGGTATCCGGACAAAACCGCCAACGGACAAAACTCCCAGCGGACTAACCCCCCCCCCCCCCAGCAAACAATGTATGGTGTTACTACCAAAGTTTTTTTTAATGCCTTTATGATTCTATAGAATTTATTGTTTTTATATACTTAGTTTTACCATATTGATATGTATTAATCGTAATCTTTTTTTTATTTTTTTTTTATTTACAGATTGTCTTCGCCGACAAAAAGAAAAGATAGATGCACTGAAAGGGAAAAATAGCAGCAAAGCGGGTGAGGGAAGCAAAGGAGGCGAGGGGGGCGAGGGGGTGGGGAAAATAAATAGTGACGTACCATATGATATTGATATACTTAATTGAATTGTATTTTTTTGTTTAACAAATAATAAATAAAATAAGTGTACAATTATTTAATCTAAGCTCTTTTTTTATTTTATTACAAAAAAAACTTGTTTTATAACTAGCAATCATAAGCATTTAAACAATTTATATTTGTCTAAACAATAACACTTATAATTAGGGCTTGGATTTGATTAAACTTACAAAATAAAATGTAGAAATAAGCATTCCAGAATGATCTATAGAAAAAAAATATGCCTACAAATTACACAGTATCCCTCTTATCTCTTAAAATAAAACATTTCTTTTACACACTAGTAAACAAAGGCCCGGTACCCGGACCGGCGAGTAGGCACACAGTTGGAGTTGAAAAAAGTTTTATATATATATATATGAGTGTCTTAACAATCAGTCTATATACTCACAGTAGCCCCAAGGACATGGACAGATTATTGTAGCCATAATACATTTGAGAATAGGGACACCTAATAGTACGTCAAATAAAGTTCATAAGTTAAATAGTTCCTCCCAAAGAAAATAGTCCTCACTATGGATAAACATAAACAACCCCCGATGATTAAACTCATGAAATCTCAATTGCTTCACAATATTTTAATGGACTCCTTTCCAAACAGTTATTCATTTTATGTTTTATGATGTTCAACATGGCGCATTTAAAAAAAGAGAGAGACGTGAGTGAGTGCTTGTGTTAAGCAAAACGCTACATGTTTAACAGGTGGTTTATTTACTGTTATACACACTGTAGCATAGTACAATTAACTAAGAAAATATTGCCAACCCGGCAGTGCAGAACCTAGGGATTTAGGGGCCCGGTGGGCTTGGCCTCTTTGGGGGCTGCCCCTGCATTTTGACATGAGATAATTTTTGACGTTTCTCAAGCTTGGTCCCGAGAAGAAAGAATCGTTGTGTAGCTTTTAGCTGACCTTCAATTAAAAACATAGTATTCCATCAATGCAGTTGAGGCCGCAGACGCAGAAAATATCAGGCCTCTAATAAACAGGAAATATCAAAGCTTTAAACATTATAGTTCTGTGAAGCCAGTGCCGAGCCTAGGGATTTGGTGTTTGTCCTGTTCAGGGGCCCCTGCATGTTGACAAGAGATAATGTACGTACTATTTAATGTAAAAAATATTTTCTGGGGCCCCCGTTAAGCTGCGATAATACTTAAATCTCATTCCCAAGAGAATAATCCTCATTATGGGCTCAGAAGCTTAACAAAAAGAACCCCCGACTATTAAACGTTGAATCTAACATCCAACTATAGCCTATATAATTTGCGCACACAAAACCTTATCATTGATAAATCTTAATTCCTTCATAATATTTTAATGGTTTCCTTTCCAAACAGTTCTTCACGTTATGTTTTATGATGTTCAACATGACTTATTTAAAAAAAAAAAAAGAGAAACGTCAGTGAGTGCCTGTAATTTAAGCAAAATACTACAAGTTTAGTAGGTGGTTTACTTACTGTAATACACATTGTAGTATAGCACAACATATCGTGCTGAGAATATACTAAGATAATACTGCCAACCCGGCCGTGACCCAGTTTGACTAACTATGTGCGGGTTCGATTCCTCTGAGAGACATAATTTTTTTTTTCAGATTTTATTTTTCAGGATCAGGTTAGGGATAGGGGGTTAGGGATGGGGTTAGGGTGTGGAGCAATATCTATTGATGGTCCCCGAAAAAAAAATACGGGAGACATACATTTTTTTTTCAGATTTTTTTTTCAGGATTAGGGTTAGGGTTAGGGGTAGGGCTAGGGCTAGGGTGTGGAGCAATATCTATTTATGGTCCCCGAAAAAAAAAATATCTCCGATTATTAACAGTAAATGACGTCATCAACGTCTGCAGTAAATAAGAGTTCTCATTCATTCTGTTTACTTTTTATACACCTCTCTCACAAAGTAGTCCACTTACTGAATTGTTTGTTTAGATGGACAAGTTACACTTCCGGTACCAATTAATGTACTTGAATTTGCGAATAATAAATTTCTGTTGCCGCTATTCTTTTAATTTTAATCATAAAAATCAAATAATCAAAATTTGATATATTTTTTCAGTGTGATTATTTATTATTATTATCTTAAAAGTTGAAGCTAAAAAGTAGAATGGTTAAAAAAATAATATCATTGACCATCACCTCATCATAATGAGGAAGTAGTTTCAAACCTTTTACTACCGATTTTTAATTACTATCTATCGCACAATATATGCTAACCAAAATATACTGTTTTACATATGACCCTACATAAGTCCCTTCATATGACCCTACATAAGTCCCTACATTAATCCCTACATAAGTACTTACGTAAGTCTCTACATATGACCCTACATAAGTCCCTACATCTGACCCTACATAAGTCCCTACATTAATCCCTACATAAGTACCTACATAAGTCTCTACATATGACCCTACATAAGTCCCTACATATGACCCCACATAAGTCCCTATATAACATATGTCTCTACATATGTCCGTAATATGACCCTACACAAGTCTCTACATATTACCCTACATAAGTCTCTACATATACATAAGTCCCTATATAAGTCACTACATAAGTCCCTATATAAGTCTCCACATACGTCACTACATAAGTTCCTACATAAGTACCGACATAAGTCTCTACATAATCTGATATCGGGACATTTTGTGACTTTAAAAACTTGTCAACGTCAGAAAAATTAAATTTTGGTAATAAATTTAAACTCATTATATCTTAGATTAGACGAAAATGTAGAAAAAATAATCGAGAATTAATAGAATTTATCGAGCTAAGTATTAATCAAGTATATAAATATCAATAACACAAAGCGACCGGAAGCCCGTTATGATCTTTTCACAACGACAGCTGACGCGCAGGAATACATGTGAGAAAGGTCCATACGTGTTAAAACGATCGCCGATTTTGAGCACCATCATTGTGTAATAATATAATATAAACTGCATTTCCCGCGAAAAGAAAATAACTTGAAATCATAAGAGTTCATTCTGTTTACTGACGTATCCCGAAAAAAAAAATACGTAGTACGTCTTAGACGTATCCGGAGCCAGTGAGATTATGATGAATAGTGGAATTTTTTTTTTAGTTAGGGCTGACTTTAGAACACATTAATACACGTTTACCAGTTAATACAGTGTATGCTAAAGGATTTATTAAATACCCATAACATTATTCACATTATATAAGATAGTATTACCCAGCTGACTAAGAATCTTGATTATTCAGTGATAATGATATTATTAATAATATTAAATTATTAAACATTTTTTTATGGTCATAAAAAAAATCACACAAGAGAAATGATGTTATATAAGAAATAATGCAAACTATAATGATGGTTCCTTTAAAAATGAAATGCCTAATATTGCATATATTTTTTTATTTTTAATGTAAATTTAGTGAATGGGACATTCTGAATGATGTCTTTGCAGCTATTAATAGAATTACTGCTATCTGTTTGCTCATGGTAATATTTTTTGAAACATTAACATAGAACATATACTTTGATAATTGTATTTGACACAAACATATGATTAACATAAACAAATACATTTACTCACTACCTACCGGTTAAATATATTTATATATATTTTTTTCTTGTTTATATATTTTTTAGAGCATTTTCTAGAAAAAATGCTCTATTGTCCCCGTTTTGTCTGTCCGTCATCACCCTAGATCTCAACAACCATAAGTCCTAGACCCATGATGTATATATCATTTTGTAGGTCTTGGTCTGCCAAGAAATGACTTTTTTTCATTTCGCGATCTGACCTCTCAGGGCCGTAAAAGGGGCCTTAGTACCGTTTTTTACTATATAAGCTATATTAATAATGGAGCGCTATATCTCAGCAACTATAAGTCCTAGACCCATGATGTATATATCATTTTGTAGGTCTTGGCCTGCCATGTGTACATCAAAAGTTCATTTCGCGATAGGACCTCTGAGGGCCGGGCTTCAGGGCTCCTAAGGGGCTTATATATTATATATACACCTTGTACGTTCAATAACCCGTTCATTTGGTGCGAAATACTGCAGCACGTAGTTTCACCAAGATTTATTAAGAAACTCATCAAATGAAATAGTAAGCTTGTGTTCTGAGTTGAATTGAAAGTATCAGAGCTATGCAACAATTGACGGAGTTTTCGGACGATTAAATGACTATAATTTAGAATGTTTTCAATTATGAGCCCTTTTTCAGTAACCACAAACCACTTGTAGTTAGATTTAAGAGACAATAATTTTTTTTTCAAATATAAAGAAACGTCTTTATAATTTATTTTTTACAGATATATGCATTACACAATTGAATTTATAAACATTTCCAAAATTTACAAATATTTACTGAAATATAGCATACGTACTGATACATAACATGAAAATGCGCTAACACGTCCTGTGTCCAGAATGGAACAGGCTTAATTGCTTGTTATTCTTGTCTTGCTTGAAAATTAAGTCATATTGTATTTAAATGTTTTGCTCAACATGTAAAACACTTATCTTATAATATAATTTAATTGTAAACTGAGATCCTGTTGTTATATTACTTAAATCATGATAAATAAAATCTCAATATAAAAAGAATATAAAACTGCTGATGTCTGTATTTTTAAATGACACATTTAATGACACAAATTATTATAAGTCTTGAAGGCCAGATGATTTTAGATTTTACTTTTTCTATTAATAATACCCATACCTTGTAGTATACAATATCCAACTGGTATTGATTAAATTTTAAATAAATATGAAACAAAAAGTCAGCTGCATTGCATAAATATATTTCTCATTTATTTTCACATTTTCATTGTTTCAAAAATGAACATTGAAAGAAAACTTTAAACTACAATAACAGTCAATTTCAAACACTTGGAAGCATTTACCCCCAAATTAAAAGTTAAATACGATAGAAACATTAAACAGTCCGCAGCATTTTTTAACGTGAACAAGCTTTTTTACCAATTGTGTCCTTTAAATATGTCCTACCACTACATTAGGGTGTTGGGTGTCCCTTTGGTAGTAATCTGGATCTGCATGCTGTTGATGTGGGTACAAATGCAAGTGTGTTCCGTCATTTACCTATGTCTTCCATGTTGCCTCAAGGGCCTTAGCCCTTTCACATATGGTGGGTTCTTTTATAGAATGGCACAACTAAAACCATTCCATCTGTGGTTTATAGAACCTAATAAATGAACATCTCATCCTTTCATAAAATGTATAGATAATAATACAATTTTCCACTAAGTAATACATAACATATAACTATTAGCTATTAAAAATTATATTACCTCAACCCTTAAGTCATTGGAAATAATAGTTGCCAATAATCCATTCATAAATAAATATGACATAAAAACATGATCTTAAACAATTTAGTGTTTTCTAAAATTTGAAATGAATATACAAAAATTAAAAACAGTTAAAAAGTTACATCACTTATTTATAATGTATTACAACGTTGCAGTTATTTTTCCTTTGTATCAAAATCTAGACTTCTAGCCCTTCTGGTAGCATTTACTTAGTTCCTGAATGCATTAGGCTCATCACTTACATTTTCTGTATTAAAAAAACGTGTCTGGGGTACTGTTCAAGTACCAGTAATTGTGACAATCCAGGCAATCAAAACAATGCTTTTGGATGTTTCTACTTCTGTTCTTGGTGGGTGAAAGGAAAACTACAATCACTGAGTCAGAATCCCAGATGTATTTTCTACAACCCTGCTAGCTCTGCCCCTGTTTTTTTTTTAAACCAATATCTGTCTTTGCCTGCCAAAATGGCACTGTTCAAGCTGGCCTGTTGATAATTTGACAAATCGGTTGTGCAACTCACCAGCCTCTTATCTTCATCACATAATGGAGGTCCAAATATTCCCATCTTCATATATCTGCACAGAGAATATTGTAGTCTGACACTTAAATAGTTATCAAAACTATTATAAATGTATGCATGTAACAATAGTAATTCTTTGGGTTGGACATGTGATTGTTACATGCTTACCATCTATGGCAACACAGTTTGGAAAATTTCTCCTGTTTTGAAATCCTTTGCAGATTTTTGCCACAATAACGTCATTAAGTTGTTATGCATATGGCCTGGCATACCTCTTTAACTACTGTGCCAACTGTTGATTACCCTACACAAAAACTGTAGCCAATGGTATATTTGGGAGTGTCCAGTGGCAAGAAATCTGAAAATGAAAGAACATTTTAAAAAATAAAATGGAAAAAAAATTATATCAATATATAAAATTTAATAATTGGCTGTTTTTTTTTCAAATTTTTAGGTGATGAAATTTTAAAAAAAATGGATAACTGTGTCCAATGGTATAAAAGGAATCACCTGTGGCATGAAATCTGAAAAAAAATTAGCAAACATTTATTATTACAAAGTGTACATTTATTACTATTTATGTATTTTTTATTTTTAGGTGATGAAAATTAAAGAGAAGGAAAAACTAAAGGGACAGTTATAATAAAAAAAATGGCAGTGATCAAGCCAATTAGAATTCATCAGACCTTTTTGTTTCTTTGAACAAAACAACTTCCAATGTGATAGCATTAAATGAAGGTGTAGTAGATGATTCATCTAAAATTCAAAAATTACTTGAACATATGAGGTCTACGTTGACCTTGATTAATCTATCTACACTCTTGAGGCTATCCCATTAAAAACTGATGTATCTTCTTCAAATAGAAAGAAAAAAAAAACATTCTAAAATGTATGCAGTGGAATTAAATTTTTTTAAATCACCAGAAGAAGGCAGCTGCTGACATGCAAACTTTTACAGCAGAAAGACAAGCTTGTGTAAAACTAGAAATTACTGAACTTTTTAAAAAATTTACAATAAAGCACATTTATATAGAAGTAAAATACATCATGTTTTTCTTTTTAATTTTGTGTGTGAATTATTAGTAATATTAAAAATTTTCATTAATTTTATAATTATATTACCTTAAAGTGATTGCCAATATTTCTTGAATAGAAATTGCTTCACGGCTATTTGTGTCTTGCTTCTTTACTTCTGAGAAAATAATTGAGACGATTTCATCAAAGCATTCACAGCTCATTTGGAAATATTGTTGAAATCTTATAGGATCATTCCTGAGCGGTGGGATCAATGTAAAAAAATTCCCCTTTAAATGGCCTTTCTAAGTTGATAGGATGAACCCACTTTCTTTTTCTGTAAATTCAAGAATAAATTAAAAATAATATTATTTAAAAAAAAAAAAAACACCACCATCCTCATTAAATGACAATAATGTCATACAGATTAAGATATTCAAAATCATTATTAGAAGAACCAGTCCCTACAGCTTATAATATAAAACACTTGAAAAAAATATAAAGTCCTATTGTATCTTGCAATAAGACTCTTAAGACTATTGACAAAAACGCTAGTATGTATATCCTTTAAAACTGTCAACACCATACTAAGCATCTTGGCAAACTTAGTGAGTGATCCATATTGTGATGCATGTGAAGGACCAAATCTAAAATTAGCACTTACAATGTAACTATCATATGTACTAAGTATGGCTTGTTCACCCAGCTTTGAACTGGGGTTGCATTATCTGACTGAGTGCGGAATTGTCAGTTAGGGGCTGTTTCAATTCACATCTTGAAGCAGAGTGAAGATATGTTACCCGGACAAAAAAACACAGCAGATATAACCCACTTCTTTTGTACTATATAATAACTGGATGTAATAATATTTACAAATACGTATTTTTACAAGGATTTTTTTCAAAGAACCCCCAATTACCCGCATTAGCCCTTCAAGTCATAGTGGTCAAAAGTCACTCTTTCGTTAGCTTTACATCAACAGGCAGCTTATCTTACCAGGTAAAGCAAAAAAAAATTAGGAGTTCTAACCCAAGGTCAAGACTGGCCGTATCTTTATTCTACCTTTCAATTCTTGCACCAGACACACATTATAATTTTTATAGTAGATGGTAAACAAACAGCGAACCACGATGGTCGAGAGCCAATCTTTTATTCTGGTAAAACAATACAGGAACATGCCTATTTATATACTGTTTTGACAGACATGATGTCTCATATCAACAGAAATTTAACATAGCAATAATCCGCATGGGGTGGGGGGAAGGGGGGTTTGTCCTACACTTTGTTAATATACACACCAGGCCCGTAGCCAGGTCAAAGTAAGCAGGGAGGCACCAATACCCAAAAAGGGGGCACCTTTTACTTTTTCTTTATTTTTTCCACTTTTTCTTCTTTTTTAAGCGGGGGGGGGGGCACTCCACACCTAGCGGGGGAAGGGCACGGCCCCCCAGTGCCACCCTTGGCTGCGGGGCTGATACACATGACATGCGTTAATTAAATGAAATATAGTAATACAAAAGGAAAAAGGTATGCCGTATAGGTCAGAATAGTCTACAACTATTTACAGTTAAAGCTTCAGCCTCTTCCTTTGGCTCTACAACCAATTTAGGGCCCTTACCTGCCATACTACTATTCTCCACTTTTCCCAATCCATGGCCTTCTTCCTCACTCTCTTACTTCTATGGCTTTAATGTCTTTCTCCGCCTCCTCTAACTATATGCTTCTTGGTCTGCCATTAGACCTTTTCTCATTGGCTGTTGCCTTATGTATTGCTTTTAGACCTCAGTTTCCATTCTTTCTATGTGCCTACCCACCTCAATCTACTCATTTTGATTTCAGCTGTTTTATTTAGTTCTTGGTATAGTTCTGAATTTGTTCTACTTCTCCACTCGTTATAAATAATAATACCTGATCATTTAATGAAATATGCTTACCTTGAATTTTGATCATCCACTAAAGCCATTAAAATGATAGCTTCCAGTATAAGTAACTGAAAGAAATGCTTAGTAAATCCCTTCTGCCGACGCCCACAAACACTAAAAAGAAAATTAGAAATATTGCTTCCGGTCGGCTGACGCCTACTTTCGCTTCGCCTAGGTGTAGCGAGGGTTTTTCGCGCTTAGAAAAATCTCACGTGAGAAATAGCGCAGCGGAAAGTTTCGCTTTGGTTTGGTGAGACCTTAATTCCCCTTCGGTAATGATTGAGGAGGTCGAAAACAGTATTACATTGTGATTGCCATTTGGCATTCATGATCTAACCTGCCGTATGTTAGTGTACGGTGTTTTGTCACCTCGGCACTAAACATATGGCTGGTCCTATGTCATTTCTGGCAGCCATTAGGAGACAAATCTAACTCGGCTGGTCAGTTGGTAGCCGGATATTGCATGTTCAGAAGAAAACAGTAAATATTTCTGCCATCTTTGAATTGTTTTTGCCGCCATCTTGGATGACAGACGGAAGTCGCGATGACAGACGGAAGTCGCGATGACAGACAATGGGACACATGATGTATTTTTGCATTATAGATAGATCTTATTATAAAAGTGGTACTTTTAGAGATTTTACTTGGCTAAACCTAGCAAAATGTACAGCATCGTATTTAGTTCCATTAGAGTAGTGTTATCTCCTTCCTTGATTATTAGGAGCCTTAGACATGATGTTTGTTACAAGTTGGTGTTCTAAGCATAAATACATAAAAAGTTCCATTAAGCCCATAAGGGCTCAACAGGGCAGATGAAGTGTAGGATTCATCTGTTTCAATGTCCTCGGCATATGAAGTGATTTTACGGTTAGCTTAAAGCACAGCCGCCTTTACTCCCCCAACTTACAGTCAGTACCCATTTAAAATTGGGTGGACTTACACCACGACCTTAAAATATCCCAAGGTTCTCACTGAGGTTAGAACCCAGGACTCTCTACACCGCACGACCAACTGTTCCCAATACGAATAAGTACATGTCGCGGCACAAACGAGATAATAACTTGTACTGAATGTTTGCTATAAACTGAATTAATACTTGGAAAATACGCACTAGCCCTAGGGTGCCAAATCTATGATCTCTACTATCAGAGATCAGCTAAAACAATTCACCTTAATTTTGTCAATTCACAATTAAGTCAATTTTTTAAAACTTAGAAAACTTTTTAAAAATTGACCCCCTCCCCCTTTTCTAAAACTACAAAAGTAATAACAAATTTTGAACAGTGTACCCACATACACGGTTCACTAACACAGTGTACATTGAAATGTTACTATGACGTAACGAGGGTTAAAGTTAATGAATGGGGATGATATTAAGGCCTTTCCCATGTAATGTTCGTACGATACAGAAGCACTATAGACAAGAAAATTGAAATTGTTATGATGTTGTTAAACAATGGGCAACATGTAAATAAAGAAATGGGTCAGTCAACAATGCGAGGTCATTGTAATTATCTGGGACACATTATACCAAGGTGTTCAAAGACTGATTAATTACCTTTTGGGAATTCAAATGTTATGAAGATTCTTAGGTACGTAGAGACAAGCTTTTAATCAAAAGAATTGTATATCAGTGTTTACTAATGCGAGGGCTGTTCCCTATAAGACAACAACCTAATAGTGGTCAATTTGAAATATTCAGTTTTTCTTCAAATAGTGGTCAATTTGAAATACTCAGTTTTTTATCAAATAGTGGTCAATTTGAAATACTCAGTTTTTTATCAAATAGTGGTCAATTTGAAATATTCAGTTTTTCTTCAAATAGTGGTCAATTTGAAATAATCAGTTTTTTATCAAATAGTGGTCAATTTGAAATATTCAGTTTTTTATCAAATAGTGGTCAATTTGAAATACTCAGTTTTTTATCAAATAGTGGTCAATTTGAAATACTCAGTTTTTTATCAAATAGTGGGCGATTTAAAAGTTATATTTTCTATTAAATAATGGATGATTTGAAATGTTGAGTTTTCTATTCTTGAAACTAATTTTATTGATATTGGTCGTTATTATACGATTATTATCGTAAATAAGAGGCATTAAATATTGGTCATTGAAGCTGGTTGAGCTATAATCATTATAACAATCACAGCACTTTATCAAGGTATTAAGCGTTAAATACCAAATTAGTTATTTATTAGTTTCATTGTTTAAGGTGCTTTCAATATAAACAACATCAAATCAGTCTTTAATGCAGCGTCATGATCCTCTGACGTTATTTATTATGATTATTTAAGTTTAGTTTCTCATTAAGTTTTATTTGTTTTCCATAACGTCTATGATTATAATCTTCTAGTGTTACCTAAAAATTGTTTTTATTCATTGTTGCCATTAAAGGATTATTCATTCAGTTTATTATATTCAAATTAATTTATCTATTTATCATTATTTTGTTGATGCATTGCACAAATTTTGTCTTAATAAATTAAGTGTCACAAAAATATCTGCATGTCTCTTTTTATTAAAGAAAATGCGATGAATATTCTATAAGTAATTTACGATATATCAAGGCGTCAACATTTCTTTTATTTCAATAATTTCTTGCATCATTCGAAATAGTTTACTCTATGGTTTGATTAAATTTGTTATCATGAGAAAAAACAATGGCAAAATGACCTTTTTTATTTAATGATGGATAGTAGTAATTAGCAAAACATATAATATCATTAAAGTATATGGTTTAGTATTATTACGATTATCAAACTTGAATGGTATCATTTAAGTTATGAAATTAAGCTGACTTATTTATTAACTATAATGTCATTAAAGATGATTACATGATCAGTGGTTCTATTTATGAAAGTGATTAAGCTGTTTGATCAAATAGTATATGGCACCGTGATCGTTGCCATTGGATTAAAGCCACACTTTGCATACAATCCCATCAAATGGATTCCATATTTATTTTTATTACCATCGTGAAAAATGTCTGGGTGGATTTTTCAATCGATGCATTAAAACAAAAAATCTTGGATGATTACATTACTCTATTGTTTTTGTAAGATTTATTAAAGTATTAATATTTTCATTATTTGCTAAAAGAAATTATTATTGCGAAACTCAAACATAAAAATTGCCCAGTTATTGTTTGTGTTTCTGATGATCATATCATTTTTCTCTTTTCAAAAAAACGCAGTATTATATTATTACAAATAAAATTAATTAAGCTTTTTCGTTTAATAAACAATTAATTATATAGTTTACTTGCGAGGTGGGGGTTATTAGCGCTCTTTAAAGTTAGAAAGGAGTATGAAGCCAAGAAAATTGGTTTATGAAAGTATAAGGATTGTATTATCTGGGCGATCTATCTTTGAAATGTAAGCGAAGCCATAATCAATTAGAACATTACACTGGTGGCAAAATGCTTTATTTCGATTGTTTATTTGCTTTATTATTATATTAAAAGTTCTATCAAATTTAATGAGTACATTATTGTTTCTTTGAATCTTGAGAAAAATTACCAAAGCTGTGCAGTTGGTTATCTATCAGTTGTTTTGTTATTAGCGTAATTTCGTGCGGCTATCAAATGGTTATCTGATTTAATTTATAAATACACAAAGATTTTACTATCTATTTCGCATCATAATTAATATAAGTTGTGCGTCGATGGTTTAAAATTATTTCCACTATATTGATTTATGAAAAGTTTCATTAACGAAGTGCCGGTAAGTATTTCATATGATTTAAACGCTAGTTTTGTTGATTGTGTTGCTCCATTGAATCAGAAAAAATTAATTTGATTAATGAAGTTATTAGTGAATTATGGATGAAGCATCATTAAAGTGGGTGTGATTATAATATTATGTCATTTTTCCTTCATAAGGATTATTTTTGTTGTGTTCTGCAGTTATGTACTTGGTAATCAACATAGGCAAGATACTATTAAAATAAAAATGCAAAGGTGGCGATATGCTTGTTTGCCAAAAAATGGGTTCACATCAATACATATTTTCTATCTTTTTGGGTATCGTTGCACCTTAATGACATCAATGATTATCATTTGAAATAATATTTATTTAATAAAAATAAAGTTACGTTCAGGTTTATTAAAGTTTAAGCCAAGCTTACCAAATACGATATGTTCTTTTAACAAATAAAGCTAACGATTGTTTATTGATTATTTGATGCTGTTTGTTTCCATTTAGATATTATAATTAATTATATATATAAGGTAACAAATACATCACGTTTGAAAGTCTTTTTATAGTCTTTGTATCAGCGTCTTTTTACAGTGTTATTAGTCATTTTCAATTATATTTTGCTTATTAAAATGTGTACAAAGTAGTATCTACTGTTAAGTCAGCATCAATGATGATTGATTATGTTTTCTTTAAAATTACTTTATCTTTTTCTAGTTTTTCTTTTTCTTCGTTTAAGTCTTGTTCTACCAACATAATCGTTAATATACCAACATCTGGTGACGCTGATCAAAAGTAACATCTTGTATAATTTTCTGACGCAAAGGATTGTAATTAAATTCATCTTTGAAATTTCTTCTTTAAATATTAAGATGCAAATCTTTTCAATTCAAAAGTATTTGACCATTTCTTGATTGATATTATTAAAGATCATTATTAATAATGATAACATAATAAAAATTTAGGTCAGTCTTCAATGATTATTGAAGAAGGTCTTTGTATTATCGTTTTAATAAGATGTTCATAGTCTGCAGTTATTTACCTGGTTTCGATTGTTATCGTTGCTGGTGCATGATGCCTCCATTCAATGATTGCAATCATTGTTTCAATGCCATTATTTATAAAGGCCGCAACTAACAATGCAATTCTTTAAATATATTGGTTTTATCAATGGTACCAAGTTATTAAATATTTGGTTTGCCGCTGAAGCTAATGGTTTGTTGAAATCTTTCATCTAACTTTATGAGTAAAACTGGTTGTCTTAATATGGGCTGATTATAATCAAGAAGTTAAAAGTTCTTTAAAATTTGGGATGCAAATGAAGCTTCTCCATGCGTAAAAAGTTTGCGAATACAGAATCATATAATCCGAAAGTTGATGTTATTTGATGTTTATTAGCGAACAAACAAAAATTTGAATCAATCTATTATTTGATGTACGAAGGTGTTGTCGTCGTACTCAACAAGGTTGTTCAGGCTGATTCATTGCTTTAGATTTGAAGCTTGATTGAAGTTTCTTTGAGTTTATGTTATTTTTTTAACTTCAAAACAACATAAGTCGGTGTTTCAATACGTTGCATTTATAATAAATAACTAATGTTGATCTTTTCTTCTCGATTTTCCTTCAATCTTGTTTATGTGATATATCCATATAAGTTAACAATTATTTCAAATTGATACCACAGCATCACAGTTCTTCTGCAATTTTGATGTTAAATTCTTCTATTTGTCATCTTGATAAAATGCAAATCAGCGCATATGATGCTATTTATATATTTGATGTTGATTGTCAACAATGATTTTACAGATAATAAAACCACATTTATCATAAAGTGGTTGACTTGATCCAAACATTATTATTATCGTCAAATTTTTATCACGGTGATTAAGGTTCTTTTGAAATATACATAAGACCATTTTAAAGTTTTTATAATGTAAATTTATTTTGCAGTTATCTTTGATATTCTGGTGTTAATCTTTTATTTTTTGAAATTAATATCGATCAATATAAATATTGATTTCAATAATTTTAATTTAAAGTTTTCGTTATTAAATTAAATGATTGATTTTAACTTTCAGTTCTGTTTTCATTAATAATGGATAATATGATATTGTTTCTATTAACATTGATCATTTTAATTTTGTTTCATTTGATTATTTGCATCTTAACTATGTGGACCACTTATTGAGTTTGGTTGATTATTCTGTTATTGTTACACTTTGATTCTTTAACTTGACTTGTTGTTTAATTAATGGTGTTTTGTCGCGTCATCTATTTGACTTTTAACAACTGCAAAGCTATTGAAAAGCGTACTGATAATTAGTTAACTCTCTAAACATTCTTCTTTATGGCTGATCTCCCATTCTTCTTTGATGATAAAAACTAGTCAACCTTTATTATTTGGAATTAGATGAGTGTGTACAAGTCGTTCTTCATTTTACAGGTCTATTGCGAAGCTTCAAGGATGCAGGTATAATTCTTATAAGTTTTGGATAAAATTTAAAATCTTATTTTTGATGATTGTGGTGCGCACAATTGGATTATAGTATATCATGATGACATTTCTGGTGATATTAGTCGAGATTTGATATTGAAGCGATTATCATTGGTCAGTGATATCGGTTTGGCAGTACTCTTTATAGCATTTATTGATCGATGATTATCCATTCCCAAGACGTTTGCTGCGTGTGTTTTCAGGATTTGTGTTCATTGTTATTTAATGACGCAAATGATGACATTTTCAAGTCAAAGACCAAGATGCAATAATCAACGTTGCAATCAACCTCATCGTTTTGGTTAAATTTATCAAGCAGTGATCGGTCTGGCAATGGTTTTAGGACCACTGCAGTAAGTTGTTTGCCTTTATCTAATGTTGATTAATCTTTGTCTATTCATACCAACTATTACATCTCAATATGCATTAACAACAATCGCTGCTTATTGTCTTGCCTACTTGTATACATTCTTTACTTACTACTTGCTATTTACTATTGCACTATAATACACATTGCTTTACTTACTCTTGTTGCATTACTTTACTTATTAGCGTATTTTACATTCTTTACTTACTACATGTACATTCTTACTTATTACTTGTGTTATTTTCTTTACTTACTACTTCTTCTTCACATTCTTTACCTTCTGCATTTTACATTCTGGTCTTATTACTTGTATTTACATTCTTTGCTTACTACATGTGTTACATTTTTACTTATTACTTGTGTTACATTCTTTACTTACTGCAATGTTCACATTTCTTTACTTACTACATGTATTTATTCTTTACTTATTACTTGTGTTACATTCTTTACTTACTACATGTGTACGACATACACTTACTGCTTGTGTTACATTCTTTCTTACTTCTTGTGTTACATTCTACTTACTACTTGTGTTGTTCTTTGCTTATTGCTTGTTACATTTCTTTACTTACTACTTGTGTTACATTCTTTACTTATTGCTTGTGTTACATTTTCTTTTGCCTACTTGTTTCATCTTCTTTACTACTTGTGTTACATTCTTTACTTACTACTTGTGTTACATTCTTTACTTATTACTTGTGTTACATTCTTTACTTACTACTTGTGTTACATTCTTTACTTACTACTTGTGTTACATTCTTTACTTACTACTTGTGTTACATTCTTTACTTATTACTTGTGTTACATTCTTTACTTATTACTTGTAATTTACATTCTTTACTTATTACTTGTGTTGTTCTTACCTACTTCTATACATTCTTTACCTGCTTGTGTTTCATATTTTACCCCACTACTTGTGTTGCATTTCTTTACTTACTACTTGTGTTACATTCATTGCTCTTGGTTTTTACGTAAAGTGAGGCAGTACTAAACTATTGCCAACTGACCAAATATTGTAAACATTTGTTTTAATGAACAATTCAATAATAATTTTAACAAGCATCTGTTAAGTTTGAATATTTTAAAAACTATACAACCTGAAATACCAAACTGTAGAGTTGCTATTTTCTGGATTGGAAAGAGGACAGAAGAGGGGGGGGGGGTGTTAGAGGCTAGGAGGAAGGGGGAATGGGGTAAAAGGCTTCCATTGTTTAGATAATGAAGCTGCTTGCCACTTATACCTACAAGTAAATCTTCAATATCCTTCTATAAAATAATATCATATACAGTGGCGTAGTGGGGGAGGGGGGGCAAAGGGGACATCATGCCCCGGGCACATTTCACAAAGGGGCGCTAAATGGTATATTTCGTATATAATGTTATATGGTTATTACATGGAGGGAGGCGCTAGAAAGGTTTTGTTTCCCGGACGTCACTCATCATATAATTATAGAAATTTGTTATTTGCAAAGGGAAATAATAAAATTAATTTACGGAATGTTTTGCTTTGTACTATATGTCAGTACGAAGAACTTTCATAATATCTAATCAATTCAATTTTTTTTTTTAAAATATATTACTATAACTAAGAGTTCAGTGCCTGGTACAGGACAAGGTATCTGGAATAAACCCAGCTAGTGGTTTCCGCTGGTTTTTTTTTATCGCCTGGGGGTTTTTCCGTAGGGGTTTAGTCAATGAGAGTTTTGTCCAGATTTTTGTCATACACTGACAGGAGACATACCAAGATGTGCTGATTAATAAAACACAGTGGTTAAAATACAATGCCTTATAAACTTTAGGTCGCCTTATCCAACAAATAGTTATAGCCCATGGTCAAGACTGACCGTATCTTCATTCTACCTTACATTTCTCGCCCCAGACACCCATTTTACAACCGAAGGTAAAACAAACAGCATAACGTGGCCGATAACCAATCCTTTATTAGCTTTAAGTAAAGCAAACAACATAGGAACATGCCTATTAAAATTTCTAGTGTTTACAGACATTTCGCTTAGCCTATTGTCAAGATGACCATATGAAGTAGTCTTAATTTCGTTGTAAGCAAATAATACAGACTTGTTGTGTTGCCTGACATGGTAAAAAGACAGTGCTTCAAATTCAAGAAAGTACCCGTCAATTATCCATCATGTTTTTGTTGAGTAAACTAGGTCACATGAGGACGGGTGGTCGAGAAGTGTAGAGAGCTCAACTGTCTACAGGAGAGTCTTGGGTTCGAACCTCAGTGAGAACCTTGGGATTTTTTATTAGGTCCGGGTGTTTGACCCCAAGTTAACCAAGTTTTAGATGGGTACCCGACTTTAAGTTGGGGGAGTAAATGTGGCTGTGCGTTGTGCCAACCACACAATTACTTCACATGCCTAGGTTGTTGAAACAAATACATTCTACACTTCATCAGCCCCGATGAGCCCCTAGGGGCTTAAGGGATTTTTTTTTTTACTTTAGGCCATAATTGAAGGCATCAGTCGTGGTAGGAACTTATGAGAAAGATGAAGATCGGTATCCAAGAAAACTATTGGCTATGCACATCATACTATATGTAGAGTCATAGATCCCTTGACACGAGACAAAAAGAAGGATGAGGATAAAAAAAAGGTTGAAAGACACGCACGCACAAACACACACAAATCCCCACATCAGAATAGAATGCACATATTGTGTACCGACCATATCGAGAAAAACAATCCAAGAAACAAACAATCCAACACAACAACAGCCAATCAGTGTTTACCAACCTGAGGCATGTGCCCCACCAATCTACAATAAACTGAAGATGGTCACATTCAAATGTTAAGTATTCTGTTAAAGATACTAATTCAGTTTGGTAATTAATGTTATGCTATTATCCTGTGAGGGCCGCTCTCTTCTGTTGGTGTTTGGGGTGGGGGATACGATTAGAGATTTTGTTTTATAGCAGCTAACAGTTGAACCAATTAATCGTTTATTTAGGTCCCGTCATTTCACACCCGAGTTAGAGCCCCAAAAGATCTCTTCCTCAGCCCCCGCGTGATTCTGAATTCGTGTTTGTATGCAAACGTTCCGTACTTGTACATACTAATAAGAATGTATTATGTTTTGATGAATTAGTTCTCAACTGTCCCTTGTCGGGTGATTGGTGAATTTTTCAAATTCTTCCTGAATAGATTAAAAACAGGCCAAAATTTTAATGGCCTATATTTTAGTGGGTGTCTACAAAGTTGTTCTTATGGTTTTGTTGTTGTTTTTTTTTTTGGATTTTAGGCAGCGAGCTTCAGAGATATTTGGTATGGGCCCATTTCGATAAAGTTCTTGTCGGGGCGCTTTTGAGAATTTATTTTGATAGATAATTTCAAGTGGGTGCCCTTTTGGTTGCCTTCTAACCAGTGGCGGACCGAGGGGTATTGGGAGGCCCCAGCATTTTGACATTCAACACCATGACATAATTTAATTGGGGGCTTCTCTTAAGCTGGGGCTTGAGGGTACTTTCGAATTTAGACCCCCCCATCTGCATCCAAGGTACGCCTCTGCTTCTAATGTGTCTATCCATGATAACGGCAATAATGATGTTAGAGTCAGAGATCTCGTTTAGTGGCGGGTGTCATGGGGTGCAATGATTAGTCTGAGAGCAACCTAGTTGTACCTGGCAGCACAGTAGGAAACAGAGAGTTGAATCCCAATCCATTGTGTGTGTCTCACTTTATGTTATGGTCTTTACACATAGCTACACTCATACATGCCATGTTACATGCATTCCATTTCACGTTCGTATTTATCATTATTATTATGTTACAATTGTTACATTACATTATTATGTAAAATTGATGCACTAGTTGTTTTAATTCACTACTCATTACTTGTGTTTCTTTCACTACTCTTTACTTGTGTTACATTCATTACTCATAATTTGTGTTAAATTCACTGGAAGTTAATTGTGTTAGATTTATTGATTATTACTTGTATTATATTCAGTACTCATTATTTGTGTTACATTAATTGCATATTACTTGTATTACATTTTTTAACTCGGTTTTTATATAAAGTGACCAACTCCACTGCCCGTAGGACAATACTTAACAAAGGTCAATCGACCAAATATTTTACGCTTTTGTTTCAATGACCAAAAAAAAATTAAAATTAAAAAAAAGCACTTGAATTTTAAACTTTTTAAAAACTATATATCCTGAATCATCTTATTGCAAAGTTGTTGTATTATGTGGGGGATTGGGGGGAAAAGAGGAAAGGGTCCGAGATAAAGGTTCATTGGGAGGGGGTGTTAAGAACGATTAGATAATGCCGCCGCTGGACAATTTGGCCTCCAAACAAATCTTTAATTAACATCATATATTTTATATACATTTGTTATAGCTAAAAGGTAAATTAATTTAAGGAATAAGTCCCGTTGTACTAAACGTCATTACGACAATATTTAACAAAATCAATTCCATGAACAAGCATTCCCAAAATATATTATAACTAGCTGTACCCTGCAAAACATTTGCATAGAGTTATATCCCCTTTGGACTTAGGCTTGATCGGTAGGCGAGGTTATTTTTTGGTTTCGGGCAGATCCGATTTTTTTCATGATTGTATTTTAAACTGGAATACTGTTGTATTAATTCTTTACTTTCGATTTAACGCAGCGCCCAAATCGCTATTATTATATTATATAGTTTGGAGTGCAGTTAGTGCTTTAGGAGACATACTAGAATCTGCAAAGGAAATGACTCCCTGGATAGAAATGTAAACAAACCAACAATTTTTATTTGAACTGTATTTATAAGGTGGCAATAAATGTCTTGAAAATAATATATTGGGGATTATGCCCAACACACTTTATTCAAAGTGATAAAGATGAGAGCACTAGATTGATTTATTCAATAAGTATAAACAGGACAACATGCCACCTTCTTATGCATATCTTTCTTTTGTAAAATAATTAGAGCAAAATATTGACAATCGGTACGTGTAATTGGATTTAAAAGCAAAAACAATAAAATATCATTAATTTTCCTTTGGAGTTTATTAAAAGTTCCAGGGAGACGTAAGTGGGTTACATTTATTCGCTCTTTTAATCGCCTGAAAAACCACCAGCTTGTTACGGTGGATTCTCTTCTCAGATTTACTTTGACTAAGACGTAGGTAACTTTTGGCTTTGTCAATGAGTTCCTCTAGACAATATGTGTAAGCTCCACAAGGAACCACTTCCCTCTCTGTATATTTCAGCATCAATGAGGCAATATGGGACTGTTCGTCAGAGCCTGATTCACACATTATTATCTTCTTTTCTGCATAGTAGACTTCCCTAAAAAGTTTCGTCATGAAGAAGTTTGCAGTAAAACATTTCTTGGTTAAGCGCTCCGCGGTTGGTGTTTCTCCAGTTAAATCAGAAAAATAACACATCTTTAGACTAAGTTGGCAAGCAAGTATATGTGTATTGCTTAGAACATCAACCAAGATATGGACGTAGTTGATATTTCCTTCATAAGGATGACTTTTTTGACTATCATTACTGCAGTTATGATGGTTTTCTTCCTGGAAACAGAAATACAGTAATAGCAAATAACGACGTGTTTAACTAAACATTTGCATAAAAAATAAATATGAAATTTCATGACATCTCTATACACCCATACCTCGCTTTACGGCCTAGATACGTTCCACGAAATTTGGCCGCTAAGCGAAAAGCCGTATAATGAATCAATTATTCTAGTACAAATCCATACAAATTCAACGAGATCGGTTCCAAGTTGTTCAAATATGTAACATGGTTTATGATTCAAAATGTATTTTCTCTTTTTATTTCATTTAAATTAAAGCTGCATACATTTGTACATAAAATAATAACAACTCCAACAATCAACAATAGTCTATAAACAAAAAAAAACCATGTCATGTTACATAAAATATGAATCTGTTTATTTTTTTTAAAATGAAGACAATGACGAAATGGAAACTGCAGATCAATGACGTCATCATTTTCCGCTGGTAAGGATGGGCGTGGCTTGCAAAAATTGTCCAACGTTGTTTATCTTGCCTTCTTGTTTATTTCGTTCTTCAATGAGTTATAACAGCTAATGGTTGAGTTAATTCCTCGAGAAATTGTGCGCTACGTCTGACTTCATGATCGTTTTCAAGGAGGAGGTTCCCTATCAGCTACAAGTAGAGCAAGCACATCACGTTCGTTCAAACCTTCCAAAATATTTTGCCTAATTTCAGGAATAAAATTAACTTCTGTATTCAGTGCCGAACTTAGGGGTTTTAGGGCCCCTCTTTGGAGGCCCCTGCATTTTGACATTCGACAACATGACATAAGATAATGTACTTTATATTTAATGTAAAAAAATTGGGGGGGGGGGCCTCAGGCTAAGGCCGGGGAGGCTTTTGAATTTGGACCCCCTACCCCCACCCTAGGTACGCTTCTGTCTGCAACAGTACTTTTTACACATTCTGGCCATATTTTTTTCCATCCATGGTTCATTGATGTCAATTTTAATTCCTCCCATCATTCACTGATGCTGTCAACAGTTCCCTTGATGTTATAGTTTTTCCAAAATTGAAGATTCACCATCGGTTTCCCTTATGCTGAGTTTACGGAAAGTTCGGTGTAGGTAATGTGCCTTAAAAGTGACTATTGCGCCCTTTTCCATTGGTTGGATCAGTGCTGTTGTATTTTTCGGACATCTTCAGATAGTTCGGATAAATTAGGTAGGATGCCCTGGTGCATTATACAAAATAATCAAAATTTTTTCACTTCTGTACAAAAGTGTTTTTTTTTTTGGCCGTTATAGCGAAACATTTTAGGCCGTATATCGAAAACGTGCCATAAATGATGAAGGCCGTTATAGCGAAATGCCGTATAACGAGCGGCCGTATAGCGAGGTATGAGTGTACTTATAAGACGCATTTGCTGTCTGTCTGTTCCCTTATAACTCAAGATCCAGACAACCAAATAACGTGAAATTTGGTACACGTACACATAATTACATGGGGAAGGTTATAGGACATGTTTCGTTTCATCTCGATGGGTAGTTTAATTGTAATTAATTATTTTTTTTAGTATATTTTACTATATTAAAGTAATCTCGACGGCGCCATAAATAAAACTCTTATGTGACGTCATTTCCCGATGATCGAATAGAACTTGCGCGCTGGTGCTGTATCGTGCCTTTGTGCTGCAAAGAATTGTTGATGTTTTTTCATACTTCCCGATTTGTACAGTTTGAGGAAGGTAAATGAATGAAGAAGGATTTTAGAAGAAGTGTGAAGCCATAATATATATATATATATATATATATATATATATATATATATATATATATATATATATGTATATTAGAGTGTTTCAAAAATAATTTTTTTTTCAAATTGAACCACATAGGGCATTAATGGATGAGGATTGATGTATTAGGTAACCAGTAAAAATTTCAGTCAAAAAGATTGACATTAACAGACTGCTCAAAGGGTCTCCTTCTTTTGGCATATTCGTAAGCAGGGACGAGGCGTGAGTGTTGCCGGTCTAACTCTTAGTGAAAAATTGATTGATGTTTTTATAGCCATATACAAAGCACAAACGAACAAATATCTATATATTTTTATGAAATATTGGACTAATAATATACACAATTTATATATAACTGATGTTATATATATATTTAAACTTGTAGTCATTTTATTGTGAAAGATTATGCTAACTATATTCAATACACACAATACCATTTTATAGCTATATAATGGTCCTGTGTGCATTGAATATAGTTAACACTAATCCTCATAATAAAATGATTACAAGTTTAAATATATATAAAATTTATTTATATAAATTGTATATATTATTACTCCAATAAACGTGACCGACCCTTGATACATCACGATTTGCTGCTATTGATATCTTTACATCCAGATCAGAGTTGACAAACAGTGAGAAAGCTTGGCTTTATGAGAGAAAAGCAGACCATGATGCTTAAAGGGGCCCAACATGAGTACAATATTATTTGATTAACAGGAATTCTCTATCAAAATAGTATACACATATATGTTACTTACTAACTGTATAACAAACATCATTTCATGTCTTATAGGCTCTTGGCTATACTGGGTCAAATATTGATGAAAACTGTCTGAAGTGCAATGTTTGGAAATTTTTTGGGCATTCTTTGTGCAAGCTACACTTAGGAATAAATACATCATTCGGCTTTCAGGATTAATCAATGAGACCCACACTGAAAATTTCAGCCTGATTACCTAGTTTTTGAGAAATATTCACGAATCAAATATCGCATAAAATGTAAATGTCCACGCGAGACATGCGACTACCCATAAAACTTAAAAAAATCATAGCTCACAGAGTTTTTGACCAAACGGTCTGAAATATTCAGGAATCACTCAACTTTGAATGTACCACAAGCCTACAATCTCAAAAGAGATCTGCAGGAGGTCGGGTGAACAATTGTCAAAAAACTGGTTTGAGTTGACATGGAATGACCCTTTTGCAAAAAAAAACTTATAAAGTTTGATGCTAATGAGCAGTCACTTAGACTCAATATTTTTTCCTATAATTTGGCCATCGTATTACTGACCCGAAACATCACATTTCTGGGGGGTATGCGAAAGTGAATTGAACAATTTTTTTTTCACCATTATCTTTTGAAACACTCTAATGTATATATATATATATATATATATATATATATATATATAGAGAGAGAGAGAGAGAGAGAGAGAGAGAGAGAGAGAGGGAGGGAAAGAGAGATAAAGCGAGAGAGAGAGGGGGTAGGGGGAGAGACGAAAGGATGTTTGGGGGGAGGAGGGAGGGAGAAGGAGGGAAGGATCATTTTTTCTAGATATATTTTTAACTAATCTAAAATACTGTTTAAGAAAGTAAATACATAATTTAGATCAGCATCAAATGAATGGAATTTGGTGTTATGAACGTACCTTATTTTCGAAATCCATTTTATCTGTTTTACTAATTTTCTTTTTCTTTGGTTTAAGTCTCAACATGTTTCTGCATAACTTTCTTCGTCTGACAATCTCCATGTCTGAGTGAAACTGAACAAAGTAACTCTTGTATGGACACTTAGACGTAAAAGTTTATAATTAGTGCTAATGTTGAGGCTTCTTCCATGCAATGTTCATAAGATATAATCACTAAAAACTAGAAAATTATTTAAGCCTACACGTATTTATACTTGGATGATATTGTTAGGATGGGCTACAGGTAAACAAGGAAACGTGTCAGTCAACAATCCGGTCTAGGCCAGGTCATTGTAATTATCTGGGACACTTTCATCCAAGGTGTTCATAGCCTGATAAAGTACCACCTGGGAATTCAATTGTTAACGAGTTTCTTAGGTACGTAGTGACACGCTTTCACACAAAAGAATTGTAATAGAGTGTAGACCAATGCGACGCCTGTGCCCCATAGGACAACAATCTAATAATGGTCTATTTGAAATATTCATTTTTTTTATCAAATAGTGGTCAGTTTGAAATATTCAATTTTATATCTAATAGTGGTCAGTTTGAAATATTCAGTTTTATATCTAATATTGGTCAGTTTGAAATATTCAGTTTTCTATCAAAAAGTAGTCTATTTGAAATATTCAGTTTTCTATCAAGTAGTGGTCAGTTTGATATATTCAGTTTTATATCTAATAGTGGTCAATTTGAAATATTCAGTTTTCTATCTAATAGTGGTCAGTTTGAAATATTCAGTTTTCTATCAAATAGTGGTCTATTTGAAATGTTCAGTTTTATATCAAATAGTGGTCTATTTGAAATATTCTCCTTGTTTGAGTTAAACCGGACAAAGTAACTCTTGAATGGAAACTATGACGTCACGAGTTCATGTATTGGTATCATGTTGAGACTTCTCCCATGTAACGTTGATAAAAAATAGAATAATTTTAGACTAGCATATAATTTCTGACCATTTATACTAGGATGATATTGTTAGGAAGTTTTCTAACAATGAGTTACAGGTAAACAAATAAACGTGACTGACAACAAAGTGATCCAGACTTGGTAATGGTAACAATCTCAGACACTTACTTCCAAGGTGGTCAAGGACTGATGAAATGCCACATGGGAATCCATTTTTAAAACACTGTTTACCAATGTGAGGCCTGTGCCCCTGTCACAGGTTGTGACTAATTTATCGAAACTGCCTACTCCAACCCTTAACGTAAAAATAGTAATATCTTTAATATGTATATCAAAGTAAACTATACATAACAATCTACGTTCCCGCTCCTCAGTTCTTCCCCACCCTCTTCACCCCACCCCGTAATTGGGTCACCGTCCAGGTGTTCAACAAAATCTCCTTCAACGAAACTCCGCCGGGCGTAGTACGGTGGTTAGCAGAAACATGTTACTATCCTCGGTGGGAATATTCTCTGACCTCCGGGACTATTCTCCGGTCGGTTTCTTCAAAGGGACAGCGACCCGCTCGATGTCCAGTTACTAAGGTCTTTGTCTACGCGGCGTATTCTCCTCCCCTTTAGGCTCCACCCCTATTTGAAAGTTTGAATGTGCTTGCGCTAGCTCATATTTGATTGGTTAATGGTCACGTGTGAGAAAGTGATGAGCGAGATAGTAGATAGATTTTTCTGGCATTCGACCGGCGGGCTCTCGAGTGAGCGGGTCGATTAGTGAATAGTCTCTGAGTGAGAAAAAGAGAGAGAGAGAGAGAGAGAGAGGAATAGAGAGAGATCTAGAGCGAACACGTCCCTCAACTTATTCATAATTTTATATTGGATTACCTCGTTGCTGTATCTTTTGGACTATCTTTGATTTATTTAAAAGGCCACTAGATCCCTGATACGAACTAGTGCCTCTGTATATAATAAATATCTGATTGTTGTACCCACGACTTTGTCGAGTTGATCCTAGTCACCTGTTGTACCTGTAATTGCTGTGGAGACTGTGTGTGTGGCAGGAATACAAATAAAATACGAGTCAAACTTTGAGTCAGCCCTCATACACTTAGACACAAGCCAAGGGTACCCTTCTCGGGATCCTCAATATTCTGAGGGCCCTTCAAGGGATCCGTAACAGCCCCATGGGACAAGAAACTGATAGTGGACCATTTGAAATGTTCAGTTTTCTGTTAAATAATTGACAATATGAAATGTTCAGTTTCTAATTTTGAATTATTTTCTTACAGCACACCCATGTGTGGCCCCCGCTCTATTGGAGGGTTTACAGTTGGATAATTTGTCATTGTTGTTAACAGTTTAACCCCAGCGTTTGACACTCATGATTGACCCGGAAATGGTCTCATCTAAGGTCAACTCTGTCTACAAACTCTGCATACCTATACAATTTAATAAAAAATGTATCACCTATAGATGGATTGGTTAGTTCTAAACTGTCCCTTGTAATGTGATGGGTGCATCTTCCCAATGCTTCGCACAGTGATTAAAAACATGCCAACCCTTTAATGACTGAGACATTAATGGGTGTGTCCTTAGGTATTTTTGGGATCCTAGGCAGAGAGCTTTAGGGATATTTGGTATGGGCCTATTTTGATAAAGTGTTGATCGGAGCCCTTTTAATTTTTTTTTTGATGGATGGTTGCCCTTTAAGTTGGATTCTAGTGTGTCTATCCATGTTGACGGCTATAGTGTTAAAGTCCGAGATTCCAGTTTAGAGACGGTTGTCAGTTGGTCAATGATATCAGTTTGGCGAGAACCAAATTGTACATGGCAGTACAGTAGAGCAGTGGTCCCCCCAGCCCCCGGAACGTTTACTGTTGTGTATTTCTGTCGGGATTGTGTGACTTTCCATGTACAAGCGGTTAACCTGGAGCCGAGCGGCGGTGGTATTTTAGATCAAAAGAACCTAAAATAAAAATAATCAATGTCTACCCCCCCCCCTTCGCCCCCAGCGGGCTGCGGTTACATTTATTAGACTGTGTCGTACGTTATATTGTGTACTTAACACAATGCATCTCTTGTGTTACAATAAGAAGTCATTGCTTGTGTTACATTCTTTACTTATTACTTTTGTTACATTGACTGATTAATTTTAACAAGCATCTGTTAAGTTCAAATATTTCAAAAACTATACAACCTGAAATACCAAACTGTAGAGTTTTTTTTTCTGGATTGGAAAGGGGGGGGGGAGGGTTAAAGGCTAGGAGGAAGGGGGAAAAGGTTGCCATGGTTTAGATAATGAAGCTGCTTGCAACTTCTACTTCCAAACAAATCTTCAATATCCTTCCAATAAAATAACATCATATACAGTGGAGTATGGGGGGGGGGGGGCGGATCAAAGGGGATATCATGCCCCGGGCACTTCTCACAAAGGGGCGCTAAATGGTATATTTTACATATAATGTTATATGGTTATTACATGGAAGGGGGGGGCGATAAAAATGTTTAGTACCCTGGATGCGAGGTAAGGGAGTAGGGTGGTAGGCGGGGAGGGAGTAGGGTGGTAGGCGGGGAGGGAGTAGGGGCGGTAGGCGGGGAGGGAGTAGGGTGGTAGGCGGGGAGGGAGTAGGGGCGGTAGGCGGCGAGGGAGTAGGGGCGGTAGGCGGGGAGGGTAGTAATGATTGTAGTGAATTAAATATTGAAAATTAAGTAGTCTATTATCTATCTATCTATCTATCTATCTATCTATCTATCTATCTATCTATCTATCTATCTATCTATCTATCTATCTATCTATCTATCTATCTATATATATATATATATATATATATATATATATATATATATATTGTGGGGGAGGGGAAATTTTTAATAACATTGTAATGGGAGGGTGGGGGGAATTTGGCAGTTCATTCAGTGATGTTGTACGCAGTTTGTTTATCAAATTTCGTTTATCAATAATTATCTCAATTTGTAGAATTCGTAAATAATTTTAAAGGTGTTCAGTTAAATTTTTTTTTTTGATTAAGGGGTGGTAGGACAGATTTCTTTAACGTTTTTTTTTTAAATTATTTTTTTATGTGACGGGATTTGCAGACTTTGACCCATGAGATGCCCTTTGGTCACCATGACGGAGTGAGTGTACAGGATTCTAGTCTGCCCGTCCTACGTGAAGCCGGCATGTTCAAAGGCTGTATAATGGCGTACCCCCCCCCCCCTTTTTTTTTACCTTAGCTGGAGGTTAAGCCAACTGTTGATAAAATCATGCAAGCCATTTTGACTAATCAAAATGAGGTTTAATTAATTTTTGGAGGCATTTGAAGGTAGAGACCAGTGTACTGAATCTATAAACACTGAAAAGTGATTTTTTTTTGCTCATTGTTCGCTTTCATTGTGTTCTTTTTTTTTTGGATCCATGTGAGGAATCATCCATATCCCATTGTAATTTAAGGCTTTTACTATATCATAAACACTGAACACTGGAGGTCCGGTGACAATCATATGACTACCTTAACAGTCACAAAAGACTAAAACTAATGCATTTATATTTAGAAATAATTTGGTCTCTTTATTTGAAATTACAGTATTCTTGAAGTTGTTTTGTTTCTTTTGATAATGGCTCTGAACCATAAATTGATGTCAACTACATTCCTTTCTTAAAAGATTGTTCCTGCTTAGAATAATTATTTCAAAATTCAAATGTTAAGTTCAATTTCTTAAAAGGCCCTGTCATTCATTTTGTAACATTACAAAACAGCTTTAAATAAACAGAAACTGCTTATGTTTATTTTTATTAAAAGAACAAGTTATTATTGCCAAAGTTACTTTTAGTTGTAAATAATCATCAAATACATTGCCTTTTTTGATGTTTTCATTCAAAACTGTCCATTTAATTTTTGTTAATAATGAAATGGATTTAATATTTGTAAAGGAGTTTTTCTTTACATTGTCTTCCATTTGGTATCCATTTCTTTCTTAATAATAAAGTTATAAATTACTGTTGTCTTTATGTAGTGATTCATCTTACTTGGAATTAATTGTATTGATTTACATACATATTGTAAAAGTACATATTGCATTTTTTATAGTATAACATTTTTGAAAGTAAAAAAAATTAAAATGCATAATTTTACTACATTCATATATTTGAAATATAATAAAATAAAATACTTTTTTTTTTTGTTATTTTTGTAACCTTTTTTGCTGACACCAATACATGTGTAGAATCATAAATAAAATTTAACTATTATGTGTTTTTTCTTTTATTAATTAATGAACTAATTGACAGGGTTTGTTACAAATTCAAAAGGATTTCTTTTTCTTTTTTTTTATTAGTTTACAATTAAAAAAAAATAATGAATGATTTCTTTACAAATCTAATAGCATCTCATAGGGATACAATGTTAAAAGGAATCTCAAAGGATTTTTCTATGGATTCATGAGAGAAAAAAATATTTTGTATGTGGCCCATGATTGGTAGAGCGATTGACTGTCCTCATTTAGGGCCCATGATTGGTAAAGCGCTTGACTGTCCTCATTTAGGGCCCTTGATTGGTTGAGTGATTGACTGTCCACATTTAGGGCCCATGATTGGTTGAGTGATTGACTGTCCACATTTAGGGCACATGATTGGTTGAGCACTTGACTGTCCTCATTTAGGGCACATGATTGGTTGAGCGATTGACTGTCCTCATTTAGGGCACATGATTAATTGAACGCTTGACTGTCCTCATTTAGGGCACATGATTGGTTGAGCGATTGACTGTCCTCATTTAGGGCCCATGATTGGTAAAGCGCTTGACTGTCCTCATTTAGGGCACATGATTGGTTGAGCGCTTGACTGTCCTCATTTAGGGCCCATGATTGGTTGAGCGATTGACTGTCCTCATTTAGGGCCCATGATTGGTAAAGCGCTTGACTGTCCTCATTTAGAGACCATGATTGGTTGAGCGCTTGACTGTCCTCATTTAGTGCCCATGATTGGTATAGCGCTTGACTGTCCTCATTTAGGGCCCATGATTGGTTGAGCGCTTGACTGTCCTCATTTAGGGCCCATGATTGGAATAGCGATTGACTGTCCTCATTTAGGGCCCATGATTGGTAAAGCGCTTGACTGTCCTCATTTAGGGCCCATGATTGGAATAGCGCTTGACTGTCCTCATTTAGGGCCCATGATTGGTTGAGCGCTTGACTGTCCTCATTTAGTGCCCATGATTGGTATAGCGCTTGACTGTCCTCATTTAGGGCCCATGATTGGTTGAGCGCTTGACTGTCCTCATTTAGGGCCCATGATTGGAATAGCGATTGACTGTCCTCATTTAGGGCCTATGATTGGTTGAGTGATTGACTGTCCTCATTTAGGGCCCATGATTGGTAGAGCACTTGACTGACCCCATTTGGGGCCCATGATTGATAAAGAACTTGACTGTCCTCATTTAGGGACCATGATTGGTTGAGGGATTGACTGTACTCATTTATGGGCCATGATTGGTTGAGTGCTTGACATTCCACATTTAGGGCACATGATTGGCTGAGGGATTGACTGCCCTCATTTAGGGCCCATACTTGATTGAGCACTTGACTGTCCTCATTTATGGCCCAGTGATTGGTTGAGTGCTTGACTGTCCTCATTTATGGAATATGATTGGACCATGATTGGTTGAGGGATTGACTGTCCTCATTTAGGGCCCATGATTGGTTGAAGGATTGACTGTCCTCAATTAGGGCCTATGATTGATAGAGCGCTTGACTGTCCTCATCTAGGGCGAAGCCCCCCCCCCCCCTTGAAAATTAAAGGAGGGGCAAGACAAAATATGACCGAAAGACAAATTTTACACCCTTAATTCAATAATAGAATATAGTAATTCTGTAGCAAGTATTTAATGGATATTATTAAAAGATAGTATATTAAAAACATGAAAATGAATATTGAGCACTTCTGTGGTCAACTGATTCGTAATGTCAGTTTGTTTACAAATCTAAAAGTGAAATTAGATCAGAAAATTACTGATAATTATCATGAATGATGATGAACATGAAACTGAAACCGGAAACGGAGAGGGAGGGAAGAAAAGAGGGAGGGAGAGAGAGAGAGAGAGGGAGGGAAGAGAGGAACTGCAAAAATGTTGTGTATCACATTGCTTTAAGATAAATGTACCCTTTTATTACATGCAAATAAACCCTTTTTTACGCGTCTCATTTTAAATCTTAATTAAACGTCAAATTACGCTTCTTAAATAAACAGAAAACCTTATTTTTAACCCGGGCAAAGCCGGATACTTGCAACTAGTTTTAAAATATGCCACAACAACCTTCAATAATGTCATTACTGTAAAATGTAAATTAATTATAATTTTTTTCAAATATTAAATTTAAGAAATAAATCAAATAAATTTTGAAAATGAAAATGATACATATAAACTAAAATGAATTACAAAGTTAAAAAATTTAAAATCACAGGGGGGGGGGGGTAGACTGGAAATTCAAGGGGGGGGGGTGCCGCCACCCCTTAAAAGTTTTACGGGGGGGGGGCCGCCGCCCCCTGCCCTCCCCTGCTCCGCCGCCAGTGAACAGATGAATCCTAAACTTAATTTGCCTGATGACCCTTGAAGGTTCAATGGAAACTTTTTTACTATGTCTTCGTTTAAAAGCTGATATAAACTGTGTTGGTATTGTTATAACTCTGCTTCACCCCCCCCCCCCACCCGGGTCACACCCTTGCCCCGAGATGAATGATGCAATCACGACTCATGTACGCCTACACATTTTTAATTCGGTCGTTCACCCCGCGCCTTAGTACAAGTGATGAAATATTGTTATTTACCACTTGCACTCCCACGCAATGACCTTCACCCACCATTTTGGCGGGAAAACGATGGATTTAGCGTGGGTGGGACTACCTATAAAAAGGAACTGTGCTGTCGAACATAGGTTGAACGTTAGAGAGGAAAGACGACGAGCGACGATCAAGGAAAAAGGAAGGGACAACGAGAGACCAGGTCTGTTGATGCCGCGAGTTCGTTATCAGCACATCGCCCGCGATAACACGTAGACTCGTTTCAACTGGATTAGTTGTACGCATAAAGGACTTTTGTTGTTTTGTTTTAGCCTGGACTTATAACCTGTACATTGTAGACTGTGAATAAATCTTATTATTCAACTAACGAACCCACGTGTACTTTAGTACCTACCTAGAGAGTTTTGCAAGTTCGCAACAGTATTATACTTTTGTTGAAATTTACAGGACTTAGATAAGTTTTGAAAGCCAAAAGTGTAAAAAAAAGGGTATTTTAATTAAAATTTTTCCACATTGCTACTTCATGCATACTAAAATAAATATAAAGTCTGGTGGTTCGTGCTTTTATTACAGTTGTATTGAATAAGTATAGAATGTATGTTTATTTATAAAATAATAAACATCTATGAATATATATATATATATATATATATATATCCATATGTAAGTAAATATACAGATAAATATGTATGAATTATTATGTAAAATGACTAATTTCTAAACAGGTGATTTTGTAGTTCTTAATGGTACATATAGTTGGACTAAGATAAGGGAGATAATAATGTAGTATGAGCATGATTGGAATGACTTCAGTATTTATAAAACAAAACAAAAAAAAAAATGGACATTAATTTCTTACCGTGAACATGTGCAAACTAACATTTCAGTAAACTAATACCATGGAACAATAATATTGTTTTAAAAGAATTTTTATTTAAAGTACTGATTATAACTAAATAATACTTTTGATGAAATTTGGGAGAAACATCTATCAACTGTTTCTGTTTACTTATTCAGCCGATTAACAGGCACTAGTTGTAAAACAAAACTTAATTTGAACAACCAATTTAAAAAAAAAATGTATGGTTCTTTGTTATTCCAACATTTGCACACATATTTATAATATACAAATTTGTGACATTTAAACAAGCACTTCATCTGTTATGAAGCTCATATGCCTATATGTTATGTACAGTGACTACATTCAATTTATTCGACTATTGTAATACATGATTTAATTGTGTAGATAACATTTATACATTCGGTCAAGACTGGGTAAAGATTGTATGCTTGTATGTGTAAAGTATAAAGGCATATTCAATTTTATATTTCAAGTATGATGCTATATTGAATTTTATGTTTCAAGTATGGTGCCACATTGAATTGTATGTTTGAAATATGATGGCAAATTAAATTCTATGTTTAAAGTATGATGACAAATTAAATACTATGTTTAAAGTAAAAAAAAAAGTACTGGTTGGACCTGATGTGAATGTTCCCAAGATCACTCACCATTTATACGTTGGATTGGTCGCAAGGCTTTCATAACCTTTCCTGCCGTGTTTAACAGTGTAGTGTGCTTGCTCACCTCTTCACTCTACATTTGGCTGGACCGATGTCATTACTGCCAGCTAAATAGGGGACATCCTGCTTGGC
>JAGDYQ010000076.1:3150433-3247933 GCA_021962125.1 Bulinus truncatus
TTTTAGATTGAAAATAAAATATATGTAGCGGTTAACACTTTCGACCAATTATAGTACAATTTAAAAAAAATAACCAAATCTCATAAACATCTGCAAAAAAAAAAAAACCGCATATTTCTAAAAGAAATCAAATATAAAGGATATTTGCGATGAAGCCATATACACATGTATTTTCCTTTCTTTTACTATAAATGATAAGTATTTTATTGATACATTTCTGTGTTTATTGTAATAGTACCAGATGGTCTTCTAAAAAGAAATTCTGAAGAAAAAGTGCTTTAAAAAGCGCTAAATTCTTTATCGCTGTTTTTTTTTCGTCTTTGTCGTCTGCTGAACTCCGCTGTTGCCTATTTGGGTATTGACAACTTTTACAATGTGCCAGGAAAGCTGTATCGATCACTGAACATAGTGGCCATTATGAAGCACTTTAGACAGATGTTTTGGGGGCTTTTGGGACTGAGAGCCTGCTTGAAAACAGAGTCAGAAAGCCAAGTTTTACCTTTTCCTAAAGTAATGAGCACTTCATTTCAAAATTAGTCACTTTAAGTTTTGTTGTACATGAAGCCTGCAAAACAATGTTTATTTTTAGCTTACTCAGACAGAGGGTGTAAGCAATTAACTGTTAGCCAGGTGTCGATTCACGCTGAAAGACGATGGATTTTTTTTTCAGTCCTGGTAAAAGTTTTTAAAGTTCACCGGCTTAAATGATAACTTGACATTAATTGTGCTAGTCATTAATGATTGTATCACGTTGTGCCTCTATGTTCATTGCACTCTCGGCAATGATGGGGGTTAAGGAAGTCAAAAGAAAACCCATCCTATTAGTGGTTTACAATATCTAAAACATAAATATTTCATTTTTACAGGGACTTAACAAAATAAATACAAGCACTTGACAGTCTTAACAGCATTATGGGCCTTGGGCAAACTGTTGCACACATAGATGAAATTAAATGTTGGATTAGTATAATGCTACCCCACACTCAGTGTAATTAAATGCAAAAATTATCCCCACTCAGACTATTTGATTAATATAAATTATATTATCTGATTAGATGCTCTAATTGTGAATAAATATAAAGCACAGTAGAGAAAAATCTTTATTTTTATGCGCAAAATGAGACAAAATTTTCATTATGAATGATACATATGGTAAATCTAAAGCAATAAAACAATGACCGGATATTTTAGTTGCTACAAATGTACAATAAAGATAAACAACTCGTATTTTAAATAGACAGGATCAACTATCAAATCTTGTCTGAAATTTAGATTCAGTTTAACAATTAAAACAATGATATTGAAAGGAAAACTGTTTTCTAATACACAAAATGTCTGCCAAAAAAAACCATTGTAATATAAATATATTTTAGTCTTCGACTCACTATGAACTTGTCTTTTTGTAATATAAATACTTTTTCAAATCACTAAAACCTAAGATATAATGTATCTGATTTCTTTTTTACAGTACAATTACACCCAGTATTTAAATACTTTGATTATTTTAATCAAAGTTCACAAATGTTATTTTATTTTATAATTGTATAATAATATTCTTTAAAAAAAATTAGCCTATGTATTCATTATGAAAATATATACTTAAGAAATAATCCTGATATACTGATAAAGCTAACACTTTTTCTGCTAAAAACTTTATCTGCTTCTAGATACTTACATTATTTAATGTAGAAGACATGTGCTAATCATTTATGATTTGCTATTAAACATATAAAATAAGTTTTACATGTCAAAAATTGTTTTGATAAAAATAAATTAAATCAGTAAGCATAAATTTTGATTGTGTCAATTACTTTTGTAAATACACACTACAGCCAACAATAAACAAAATTTCAGTTTTGAAAAATTTATTGTAAACAAACATATAATCTCACCAAACAGACCCCTTCAAATTGTTATTTACACAATTACACATGATTGCCATTTTACAGATGAATACATTCACTAATTTGAAAGAATTGATAACATTTTAAACTTTACATAATTACACATGATTGCCATTTTACAGATGAATACATTCACTAATTTGAAAGAATTGATAACATTTTAAACTTTACATAATTACACATGATTGCCATTTTACAGATGAATACATTCACTAATTTGAAAGAATTGATAACATTTTAAACTTTACATAAAGTAATTAGAGAAAATGAATCGCGCACATAAAGTAGATTTAATTTACTGTAAACAAAATTAATTTAAATATTTATTTTGTCCATTGTGTGTCATAATTATTATAATTAGCTGAATATTTCACTGGAAAGAGAAACAAGCAGAAGTTCAGGGGAAACTAAACGATATCTAAATTACTTAAAGCTTTTTTTATGGTTATCTCCTTTACAAGAAAATACCATTGAAAATTCCACCTGATATGATATCACTGTAAAAACAATTGAATAAAATAAAAATGTTAAATGTTTTTATTCTCTAAGAATAGCTGTTTATTTTTTTTTATTATCTTTTTTTTTTGCTTTTAAATTTTTAAAGCATTGGTACTTTTTTTTTTAAAAAAAAAAGAGTTAGTAAAATTAAGAATTTTTTTTTTTTTAAAAAGCACCACTTTTTTTTTTGTCTTTTGGTCTCACGATTTACAAGGGACAGAACTACAATGTTATAGGAGAGATAAGACCTATGTGTACGGTTAGGGCTGTAGCACAATCAGAAGGGCAAGGGATATCACTACAACTGTAGGAACCTCTCTACATACAATTTCTTAGGTATACAGTTAATAGACTGTTCTACACCAGCTGCGGCCCTTTTATTATTGTGGGACTGCGTGGCCTAGGGCGAATGTCGTCAAATGCTGAGAATTAGAATCTTAAAATACGTCATCTTATTTAGAAATGTTTATTAACAGAGCATGTCCGTGCTTTCTGTAATGACCTGTTTTATTCCATTTTTTTGGCTTTTTTTTTATACCAATTGTTTTAATTATAAAAAAAAACAATTAGTGCACTTAAAAATCTTTTAGCTATGCTCATTTAGTCAGTAATCTATGGCCAATTACAATAGGCGATAATTTATTAATAAACATAAGTCCTTCACAAACTGTTCGGTACATAATACTAACAGTAAGCATAATACTCATTTGTGTGAGACTATTTTGAAAAGTTGATGGAGAATCTTTATGGCGAGTTAAAATGTGCAGTGTATCATCTCATCAAAATCTGAATATCTAAAAGAGTATAAGACTGCATAGTGCATAGCTAGGTTTAAAAAAAAGTTTCAACTTATTTTGACTTTTTTTTTTATAAGAAATATTATTTTAGTGCAGTGAACATCTTACTTTGTCTATTAAGTCAGCATTTTAAATCATTCCTTTACGCTTTACTCATAAAATACAAGATAATTTGATAAAACATTTATCAGAGAATGATCAGAACACTCACCTGTATAAAACTATTATGATTTAATTGTTACTAAATCGTTTTGTAGTTAAACCTGCATTATATATCATTAAGATATGTTTATTAATAGAGTAATTGAGTGCATAGAATATACCCCTGTCACATGTCAATCAAAATTTGGTGCAATGTCTTCAATTCGTTCGCTTTATTTTAAGATGTACTGTCATAATTAGAAATAATATCATTACTGCTCTGACAAATTTTTCAACTTGCTCATAGATTCAGTCGTTTCAATGAATTCAATGCTTGGGCGGGTTAGGCGGGGGGGGGAGGTGTAAACTTTTTAATTACACTGGCCACTTAAAATACGCAATAATAAAAAATAATAATTATGAATCTTTTACATGATGCTCAACACAAAATATCCATTGTACAGTGATGACTCAAAGATAATTAAAAAGTTACTACCTAAAAGTTTTACATTTTTTTTAGTTACAAGCTAAGGAAGAGAAAAAAAGAAATTTAGTTAAATAGGTTGTTAATTTTTTTTTTTTAGTAAAGTTAGTTAACTTTTTAGACTGTAACTTTTTACTTAAATTTTCACCACCACTGATTGTCACATTCATAAAAAAGATTGTTGGGGGGGGGGGGGACGGTAGTAAATCGGGAAATTTAGGTCAACAAGACAAACGTACAAATAAAAAGAGAGATATACAGAATAAGAGACGAGGAGTAGTGGAGAATGTAACAAACATACACACACACAAACACACACACACACACACAGTCAAATATACTGAAGGAAGTGGGAAAAAAGACATACGTTCACTCACACACATACAGATACAAACATAGTTTAAATTATAACTCGTTATAATTGCTGAAAATTAATTACAAAAATATTCACGTCTTCCGCTGATCTCTAGAAAACAAAAGACTCTGATCTAAAGTACTGAAAATTTCGTTCCAACAGAAGTACAGTGGACACGGGTTTTTTAGAAAAATACGTCATGGACCGGTCGTTCACCACCAGTGAGAAGGAATATCAATCACAAAAATGAATGCACTACTTAATGGTTGATTCATCCATAATCACACAATGGTCGATTACAAGCTTTTTGGTTTTTGATTTACTTCCTTGTTATACTTATACTAAGGTTAGTGAATACAGTGCTGTTAGGGTTTTTGGAGTCCTAGGTCAGGGGTAGGCAACCTACCGTTCGCTAGCCGCATGCTGCTCTTTCGATGTCACATTGCGGCCTTACAGTTTCATTTGCAAATAATAATAATTATATTATTTTATATACTTAATATTAATCAAATACCATAATATTGAAAGAACAATTTAAGTGGCTCTTTAAAAACTGAGAAAATTGTAAATTGTAATTTTTGGCTCTTCCGTCTCAAAAGGTTGCCGACCCCTGTCCTAGTCTAAGGTGTCAGTGTGGGCCGCTTCATATATACAGAGTGGGCCAAAAAAAAATGAGAACATGGCGTAGACGGTAATATAATTATATCTAAGTTTGTTAAGCTGTATGCTTAGAAAAAATTGTTGATAAGCAGGGAGGACACATTGAACAGGATTTCTGATTGGCTAAATACTTTGCAAACAAAATTACATGAAACAATACAATTAATTATATACAATTATATTTTTTTTAAATTCGTATGTTATATGATGTTCTCACTTTTTTTGGCCCACCATATATATATATATATACATACAGTGGCGTCACCAGAGAATGCGGGCCGCACCGGGTGACAGCAATATAGGGGTGACACCAAAATGAACAATTCAAATGTTATATCAAAAAGAAGTCAGTGCAGTCGGATTGTATAACCGGTCATAGATAAAACAAGCAATCTAAGCCTGTTCCATTCTGGACACAGGACGTGTTAGCGCATTTTCGTATTATGTATCAGTACGTATGCTATCTTTCAGTAAATATTTGTAAATTTTGGAAATGTTTACAAATTCAATTGTGTAATGCATATATCTGAAAAAAGATATTAAAAAGACGTTTCTTTATAATTGAAAACAAAATTATTTTCTCTTAAATCTAACTACAAGTGGTTTGTGGTCACTGAAATACGACTCATAATTGAAACATTCTAAATTGTTGTCATTTAATCGTCCGAAAACTCTGTCAATTGTTGTTTGATAAATTGTTGTTGCCAATCTTGGTGAAAGTAGTTCAATGTGCTTTTATTATTTATATTTAAAATATAAGCAAAACGGTACATAAAAAAACTCTTATATTTTGGCCCTGAGAGGTCAAATCGCGAAATGAACTTTTGATGTACACTTGGCAGGCCAAGACCTACACAATGATATATACATCATGGGTCTAGGACTTATGGTTGCTGAGATATAGGGCGGTCCATTATTAATATAACTTATATAGTTAAAAGCGGTAATTTATGAGGCCCCTTTTGCGGCCCTGAGAGGTCGAATCGATTGAAATGGAAAAAGGTTATTTCTTGGCAGGCCAAGACCTGCAAAATGATATATACATCATGGGTCTAGGACCTATGGTTGTTGAGATCTAGGATGATGACGGACGGACAGACAGACAGACAGACAGACAGACAGACAAAACGGGGATAATAGAGCATTTTTTTTCGAAAATGCTCTAAAAAAGTGTGAGGTAGCACAAGGTAGCCAGCATGTATAGGATCTGGAGCTTAAGTAAATGAATACAATTCTTGAGATGGTTGAAACGCTTTTGAATATGACTCATTGTTAAAAGATCACCTAATGAGATTAAAGAGGACAATCTACATGTACAATAAAGGCATCCATATCTTGTCTATCACATGTAACTCAAAATGAGTTTATTAATGTCTCAGCACGTAATGTAAAGTAGATACTTAAAGGGATTTAAAGGCTGCAAAGTATTTTGAAATTATGTTCGTCAGCACGCCTGACATAACACACACTGACTAGATGTTGAGCGCTCTGATTTTTTTATGATGAATTATTCGAAATTGAGCTTTTAAAAAAAAAGGTACGAAGGCTAAGAAGAAATCTGAAAGCGGAAGATGTTGATCTTGACAACGCCATTGAGTGGTCAGTATGTTTTGATGTTTTGAAATTCATTGCTGAATGGGGGCTTCCTAGAATCTCGGCCAAAACTCTCACTGAGCCTTCAATTATTTATCACTATCTGTGTGTCTGTAGCTTCATGCGAGAGGAGATTTTCAAAGCTGAAACTGATTTTTAAAAAAATTACCTGCCATCCACTGTAGCCCCGGTTCTCAACCTTTTTTTTTTGAGACTGTACCCCAAAAGGGTGCGAAAAAATTTCCGAAGATACCTCTCTCACGTAAGTTCTTTAAATTTCCGATTGTTTTAAAGTTAAATTGTAACCTTTCTCGTACCCTAAACACTATAGGATAGTAAAAGATTTTCTGATCTTGCTGTTTTCTATTGAAAGTGATATGGTGAAAGATTTTGATGGAGTGATTGACATTATTGGCAGCTTAGAAAGGAAAAAATTAGAATAAAATTCATTGTCAAAATAACAATAATTTGACTTTGCTTTGCTGGTTGTGGCAGTTCTTAAATGATTTCACGTTAAATTATATTTTGGACGTCTGGGGGGGGGGGGAGGGAAGACACCAACCATAGTGACGACACTGTATAAATGTATACGCGCGCATTCTTACATTTAAAGGAGATAGAATATACGTGGTGGCCCCTATACAAATATATACTTGGTAGGCCCTAGGCAAAGATATTCTTGGGGGCCTTAATGACAAGTAATATACTTAGGGGCCCTCTAGGAAATATACTTGAGGGGCCCAAGAAAAAATATACTTAGGAGACCTAGACCGAGATATTTTTGGGGGCCCTAGACAAAATATAATTGGGGGCCCTAGACAAATATATATTTGAGGGCCCTAAACAATATATATTTGAGGGCCCTAAACAAAATATACTTGGGGCCCTAGACAAAATATACTTTGGGGCCCTAGACAAAGATATACGTGGGGGCCCTAGACAAAATATGCTTTGGGGCCCTGAGACAAAGAGATATGCGTGGGGGCCCTGGGCAAGTATGCTGGAAGCTAGACGAAAAATTAATTGGGGGGCTGGACCCTATTGGGGTTTGTGGGGTACACTTGTTGTATTTGAAAGTTTCTTTTGTAATCACTGGATGTGTAAATATATATATATATATATATATATATATATATATATATATATATATATATATATATATATAGAATTTCTTTGAAAACATCTATTTCCTAACATTTTTATGTAAAAATCCACGCAGCAATCTTTTTACGCCGTTGAGTAACATTTGAAATAAATATGTGAAAGCCGTAACAATTTAGAAAATAGACAATATTTTTGTCCTCCCCCCCTCCCCCGGGCCGCGGATCAAATTGCACGGGGCCGCCCAATAAACATTAAAACATTTCCTCTTTATTTACTGTGGTGCATTTCTCCAGAGTTAATACACCATGATGTGTTTATTTTGAAGCAAGAAATACATTTCCAGGGGCTATTACACTATGATGTGTTTTACTTTGAAGCATAGAAATACATCTCCAGAATTGAAATAGCACCATGATGTGGTTACTGAAGATAGAAATACATCTCCAGAGTTAATACACCATGATAGTGTTTACTTTGAAGCAAGAAATATATCTCCAGAGTTAATACATACCATGATTGTGTTTACTTTGGAAGCAAGAAATACATCTCCCAGAGTTAATACACCATGATGTGTTTACTTTGAAAGAAAGAAAATAACATCTCCAAAGTTAATACACCATGATGTGTTTACTTTGAAGCAAGAAATACATCTCCAGAGTTAATACACCATGATGTGTTTACTTTGAAGTAAGAAATACATCTCCAGAGTTAATACACCATGATGTGTTTACTTTGAAGCAAGAAATACATCTCCAGAGTTAATACACCATGATGTGTTTACTTTGAAGCAAGAAATACATCTCCAGAGTTAATACACCATGATGTGTTTACTTTGAAGCAAGAAATACATCTCCAGAGTTAATACACCATGATGTGTTTACTTTGAAGCAAGAAATACATCTCCAGAGTTAATACACCATGATGTGTTTACTTTGAAGCAAGAAATACATCTAGTTAATACACCATGATGTGTTTACTTTGAAGCAAGAAATACATCTCCAGAGTTAATACACCATGATGTGTTTACTTTGAAGCAAGAAATACATCTCCAGAGTTAATACACCATGATGTGTTTACTTTGAAGCAAGATATACATCTCCAGAGCTAATACACCATGATGTGTTTACTTTGAAGCAAGAAATACATCTCCAGAGTTAATACACCATGATGTGTTTATTTTGAAACAAGAAATACCTCTCCAGAGTTAATACACCATGATGTGTTTATTTTCAAGCAAGAAATACATTTCCAGGGCTATTACACCATGATGTGTTTACTTTGAAGCAAGAAATACATCTCCAGAGTTAATACACCATGATGTGTTTACTTTGAAGCAAGAAATGCATCTCCAGAGTTAATACACCATGATGTGTTTACTTTGAAGCAAGAAATACATCTCCAGAGCTAATACACCATGATGTGTTTACTTTGAAGCAAGAAATACATCTCCAGAGTTAATACACCATGATGTGTTTACTTTGAAGCAAGAAATACATCTCCAGAGTTAATACACCATGGTGTGTTTACTTTGAAGCAAGAAATACATCTCCAGAGTTAATACACCATGATGTGTTTACTTTGAAGCAAGAAATACATCTCCAGAGTTAATACACCATGATGTGTTTACTTTAAAGCAAGAAATACATCTCCAGAGCTAATACACCATGATGTGTTTACTTTGAAGCAAGAAATACATCTAGTTAATACACCATGATGTGTTTACTTTGAAGCAAGAAATACATCTCCAGAGTTAATACACCATGATGTGTTTACTTTGAAGCAAGAAATACATCTCCAGAGCTAATACACCATGATGTGTTTACTTTGAAGCAAGAAATACATCTCCAGAGTTAATACACCATGATGTGTTTACTTTGAAGCAAGAAATACATCTCCAGAGTTAATACACCATGATGTGTTTACTTTGAAGCAAGAAATACATCTCCAGAGCTAATACACCATGATGTGTTTACTTTGAAGCAAGAAATACATCTCCAGAGTTAATACACCATGATGTGTTTATTTTGAAGCAAGAAATACCTCTCCAGAGTTAATACACCATGATGTGTTTATTTTGAAGCAAGAAATACATTTCCAGGGCTATTACACCATGATGTGTTTACTTTGAAGCAAGAAATACATCTCCAGAGTTAATACACCATGATGTGTTTACTTTGAAGCAAGAAATACATCTCCAGAGTTAATACACCATGATGTGTTTACTTTGAAGCAAGAAATACATCTCCAGAGCTAATACACCATGATGTGTTTACTTTGAAGCAAGAAATACATCTCCAGAGTTAATACACCATGATGTGTTTACTTTGAAGCAAGAAATACATCTCCAGAGTTAATACACCATGATGTGTTTACTTTGAAGCAAGAAATACATCTCCAGAGTTAATACACCATGATGTGTTTACTTTGAAGCAAGAAATACATCTCCAGAGTTAATACACCATGATGTGTTTACTTTGAAGCAAGAAATACATCTCCAGAGTTAATACACCATGATGTGTTTACTTTGAAGCAAGAAATACATCTCCAGAGTTAATACACCATGATGTGTTTACTTTGAAGCAAGAAATACATTTCCAGGGCTATTACACCATGATGTGTTTACTTTGAAGCAAGAAATACATCTCCAGAGTTAATACACCATGATGTGTTTACTTTGAAGCAAGAAATACATCTCCAGAGTTAATACAACCATGATGTGTTTACTTTGAAGCAAGAAATACATCTCCAGAGTTAATACACCATGATGTGTTTACTTTGAAGCAAGAAATACATCTCCAGAGTTAATACACCATGATGTGTTTACTAGTTGAAGCAAAATACATCTCCAGAGTTAATACACCATGATGTGTTTACTTTGAAGCAAGAAATACATCTCCAGAGTTAATACACTATGATGTGTTTACTTTGAAGCAAGAAATACATCTCCAGAGTTAATACACCATGATGTGTTTACTTTGAAGCAAGAAATACATCTCCAGAGTTAATAGACCATGATATGTTTACATTGAAGCAAGAAATACATCTAGTTAATACACCATGATATGTTTACTTTGAAGCAAGAAATACATCTCCAGAGTTAATACACCATGATGTGTTTACTTTGAAGCAAGAAATACATCTCAGAGTTAATACACCATGATGTGTTTACTTTGAAGCAAGAAATACATCTCCAGAGTTAATACACCATGATGTGTTTACTTTGAAGCAAGAAATACATCTCCAGAGTTAATACACCATGATGTGTTTACTTTGAAGCAAGAAATACATCTCCAGAGTTAATACACCATGATGTGTTTACTTTGAAGCAAGAAATACATCTAGTTAATACACCATGATGTGTTTACTTTGAAGCAAGAAATACATCTCCAGAGTTAATACACCATGATGTGTTTACTTTGAAGCAAGAAATACATCTCCAGAGCTAATACACCATGATGTGTTTACTTTGAAGCAAGAAATACATCTCCAGAGTTAATACACCATGATGTGTTTATTTTGGAAGCAAGAACACCTTCCAGAGTTAATACAATTCCATGATGTGTTTATTTTGAAGCAAGAAATACATTTCTAGGGCTATTACACCACATGTGTTTAGCTTCTTGAAGCAAGAAATACATCTCCAGAGTTAATACACCATGATGTGTTTAATGAAGCAAGAAATACATCTCCAGAGCATTACAATTCATGACAGGTTTACTTTGAAGCAAGAAATACATCTCCAGAGCTAATACACCATGATGTGTTTACTTTGAAGCAAGAAATACATCTCCAGAGTTAATACACCATGATGTGTTTACTTTGAAGCAAGAAATACATCTCCAGAGTTAATACACCATGATGTGTTTACTTTGAAGCAAGAAATACATCTCCAGAGTTAATACACCATGATGTGTTTACTTTGAAGCAAGAAATACATCTCCAGAGTTAATACACCATGATGTGTTTACTTTGAAGCAAGAAATACATCTCCAGAGTTAATACACCATGATGTGTTTACTTTGAAGCAAGAAATACATCTCCAGAGTTAATACACCATGATGTGTTTACTTTGAAGCAAGAAATACATCTAGTTAATACACCATGATGTGTTTACTTTGAAGCAAGAAATACATCTCCAGGTTAATACACCATGATGTGTTTACTTTGAAGCAAGAAATACATCTCCAGAGTTAATACACCATGATGTGTTTACTTTGAAGCAAGAAATACATCTCCAGAGTTAATACACCATGATGTGTTTACTTTGAAGCAAGAAATACATCTCCAGAGTTAATACACCATGATGTGTTTACTTTGAAGCAAGAAATACATCTCCAGAGTTAATACACCATGATGTGTTTACTTTGAAGCAAGAAATACATCTCCAGAGTTAATACACCATGATGTGTTTACTTTGAAGAAAATCCACACACCCACCAAGAAATACATCTCCAGAGTTAATACACCATGATGTGTTTACTTTGAAGCAAGAAATACATCTCCAGAGTTAATACACCATGATGTGTTTACTTTGAAGCAAGAAATACATCTCCAGAGTTAATACACCATGATATGCTTACTTTGAAGCAAGAAATACATCTCCAGAGTTAATACACCATGATGTGTTTACTTTAAAGCAAGAAATACATCTCCAGAGTTAATACACCATGATGTGTTTACTTTGAAGCAAAAAATACATCTCCAGAGTTAATACACCATGATGTGTTTACTTTGAAGCAAGAAATACATCTCCAGAGTTAATACACCATGATGTGTTTACTTTGAAGCAAAATACATCTCCAGAGCTAATACACCATGATGTGTTTACTTTGAAGCAAGAAATACATCTCCAGAGTTAATACACCATGATGTGTTTACTTTGAAGCAAGAAATACATCTCCAGAGTTAATACACCATGATGTGTTTACTTTGAAGCAAGAAATACATCTCCAGAGTTAATACACCATGATGTGTTTACTTTGAAGCAAGAAATACATCTCCAGAGTTAATACACCATGATGTGTTTACTTTGAAGCAAGAAATACATCTCCAGAGTTAGTACACCATGATGTGTTTACTTTGAAGCACGAAATACATCTCCAGAGTTAATACACCATGATGTGTTTACTTTGAAGCAAGAAATACATCTCCAGAGCTAATACACCATGATGTGTTTACTTTGAAGCAAGAAATACATCTCCAGTTAATACACCATGATGTGTTTACTTTGAAGCAAGAAATACATCTTCAGAGTTAATACACCATGATCTGTTTACTTTGAAGCAAAAATACATCTCCAGAGTTAATACACCATGATGTGTTTACTTTGAAGCAAGAAATACATCTCCAGAGTTAATACACCATGATCTGTTTACTTGAAGCAAGAAATACATCTCCAGAGTTAATACACCATGATGTGTTTACTTTGGAGCAAGAAATACATCTCCAGAGTTAATGTCACACTATGATGTGTTTATTTTGAAGCAAGAAATACATTTCCAGGGCTATTACACCATGATGTGCTTACTTTGAAGCAAGAAATACATCTCCAGAGTTAATACACCATGATGTGTTTACTTTGAAGCAAGAAATACATCTCCAGAGTTAATACACCATGATGTGTTTACTTTGAAGCAAGAAATACATCTCCAGAGTTAATACACCATGATGTGTTTACTTTGAAGCAAGAAATACATCTCCAGAGTTAATACACCATGATGTGTTTACTTTGAAGCAAGAAATACATCTCCAGAGTTAATACACCATGATGTGTTTACTTTGAAGCAAGAAATACATCTCCAGAGTTAATACACCATGATGTGTTTACTTTGAAGCAAGAAATACATCTCCAGAGTTAATACACCATGATGTGTTTACTTTGAAGCAAGAAATACATCTCCAGAGTTAATAGACCATGATATGCTTACATTGAAGCAAGAAATACATCTCCAGAGTTAATACACCATGATGTGTTTACTTTGAAGCAAGAAATACATCTCCAGAGTTAATACACCATGATGTGTTTACTTTGAAGCAAGAAATACATCTCCAGAGTTAATACACCATGATGTGTTTACTTTGAAGCAAGAAATACATCTCCAGAGTTAATACACCATGATGTGTTTACTTTGAAGCAAGAAATACATCTCCAGAGTTAATACACCATGATGTGTTTACTTTGAAGCAAGAAATACATCTCCAGAGTTAATACACCATGATCTGTTTACTTTGAAGCAAGAAATACATCTCCAGAGCTAATACACCATGATGTGTTTACTTTGAAGCAAGAAATACATCTCCAGAGTTAATACACCATGATGTGTTTACTTTTGAAGCAAGAAATACATCTAGTTAATACACCATGATGTGTTGACTTTGAAGCAAGAAATACATCTCCAGAGTTAATACACCATGATGTGTTTACTTTGAAGCAAGAAATACATCTCCAGAGTTAATACACCATGATGTGTTTACTTTGAAGCAAGAAATACATCTCCAGAGTTAATACACCATGATGTGTTTACTTTGAAGCAAGAAATACATCTCCAGAGCTAATACACCATGATGTGTTTACTTTGAAGCAAGAAATACTCTCTCCAGATAATACACCATGATGTGTTTATTTTCAAGCAAGTTAATACACCATGATGTGTTTACTTTGAAGCAAGAAATACATCTCCAGAGTTAATACACCATGATGTTTACTTTGAAGCAAGAAATGCATCTCCAGAGCTAATACACCATGATGTGTTTATTTGGAAGCAAGAAATACATCTCCAGAGTTAATACACCATGATGTGTTTACTTTGAAGCAAGAAATACATCTCCAGAGTTAATACACCATGATGTGTTTACTTTGAAGCAAGAAATACATCTCCAGAGCTAATACACCATGATGTGTTTACTTTGAAGCAAGAAATACATCTCCAGAGTTAATACACCATGATGTGTTTACTTTGAAGCAAGAAATACATCTCCAGAGTTAATACACCATGATGTGTTTACTTTGAAGCAAGAAATACATCTCCAGAGTTAATACACCATGATGTGTTTACTTTGAAGCAAGAAATACATCTCCAGAGTTAATACACCATGATGTGTTTACTTTGAAGCAAGAAATACATCTCCAGAGCTAATACACCATGATGTGTTTACTTTGAAGCAAGAAATACATCTCCAGAGTTAATACACCATGATGTGTTTACTTTGAAGCAAGAAATACATCTCCAGAGTTAATACACCATGATGTGTTTACTTTGAAGCAAGAAATACATCTCCAGAGTTAATACACCATGATGTGTTTACTTTGAAGCAAGAAATACATCTCCAGAGTTAATACACCATGATGTGTTTACTTTGAAGCAAGAAATACATCTCCAGAGTTAATACACCATGATGTGTTTACTTTGAAGCAAGAAATACATCTCCAGAGTTAATACACCATGATGTGTTTACTTTGAAGCAAGAAATACATCTCCAGAGTTAATACACCATGATGTGTTTACTGTGAAGCACGAAATACATCTCCAGAGTTAATACACCATGATGTGTTTACTTTGAAGCAAGAAATACATCTCCAGAGTTAATACACCATGATCTGTTTACTTTGAAGCAAGAAATACATCTCCAGAGTTAATACACCATGATGTGTTTACTTTGAAGCAAGAAATACATCTCCAGAGTTAATACACCATGATGTGTTTACTTTGAAGCAAGAAATACATCTCTCCAGAGTTAATACACCTATGATGTGTTTACTTTGAAGCAAGAAATACATCTCCAGAGTTAATACACCATGATGTGTTTACTTTGAAGCAAGAAATACATCTCCAGAGTTAATACACAGATTATGATGTGTTTACTTTGAAGCAAGAAATACATCTCCAGAGTTAATACACCATGATGTGTTTACTTTGAAGCAAGAAATACATCTCCAGAGTTAATACACCATGATGTGTTTACTTTGAAGCAAGAAATACATCTCCAGAGTTAATACACCATGATGTGTTTACTTTGAAGCAAGAAATACATCTCCAGAGTTAATACACCATGATGTGTTTACTTTGAAGCAAGAAATACATCTCCAGAGTTAATACACCATGATGAAGCAAGACTGTTTACATTGAAGCAAGAAATACATCTGTTAATACACCATGATATGTTTTTGAAGCAAGAAATAGCATCTCCAGAGTTAATACACCATGATGTGTTTACTTTGAAGCAAGAAATACATCTCCAGAGTTAATACACCATGATGTGTTTACTTTGAAGCAAGAAATACATCTCCAGAGTTAATACACCATGATGTGTTTACTTTGAAGCAAGAAATACATCTCCAGAGTTAATACACCATGATGTGTTTACTTTGAAGCAAGAAATACATCTCCAAGAAATACATCTCCAGAGTTAATACACCATGATGTGTTTACTTTGAAGCAAGAAATACATCTCCAGAGCACACCATGATGTGTTTACTTTGAAGCAAGAAATACATCTCCATACACCACAGATGTGTTTACTTTGAAGCAAGAAATATATCTAATACACCATGATGTGTTTACTTTGAAGCAAGAAATACATCTCCAGAGTTAATACACCATGATGTGTTTACTTTGAAGCAAGAAATACATCTCCAGAGCTAATACACCATGATGTGCTTACTTTGAAGCAAGAAATACATCTAGTTAATACACCATGATGTGTTTACTTTGAAGCAAGAAATACATCTCCAGAGTTAATACACCATGATGTGTTAATACAATTCATGATGTGCTTACTTTGAAGCAAGAAATACATCTCCAGAGTTAATACACCATGATGTGTTTACTTTGAAGCAAGAAATACATCTCAGAGTTAATACACCATGATATGTTTACATCTTTGCAAGTTTACTTAAGAAATACATCTCCAGAGTTAATACACCATGATGTGTTTACTTTGAAGCAAGAAATACATCTCCAGAGTTAATACACCATGATGTGTTTACTTTGAAGCAAGAAATACATCTCCAGAGCTAATACACCATGATGTGTTTACTTTGAAGCAAGAAATACATCTCCAGAGTTAATACACCATGATGTGTTTACTTTGAAGCAAGAAATACATCTCCAGAGTTAATACACCATGATGTGTTTACTTTGAAGCAAGAAATACATCTCCAGAGTTAATACACCATGATGTGTTTACTTTGAAGCAAGAAATACATCTCCAGAGTTAATACACCATGATGTGTTTACTTTGAAGCAAGAAATACATCTAGTTAATACACCATGATGTGTTTACTTTGAAGCAAGAAATACATCTCCAGAGTTAATACACCATGATGTGTTTACTTTGAAGCAAGAAATACATCTCCAGAGCTAATACACCATGATGTGTTTACTTTGAAGCAAGAAATACATCTCCAGAGTTAATACACCATGATGTGTTTACTTTGAAGCAAGAAATACATCTCAGAGTTAATACACCATGATGTGTTTACTTTCAAGCAAGAAATACATCTCCAGAGCTAATACACCATGATGTGTTTACTTTGAAGCAAGAAATACATCTAGTTAATACACCATGATGTGTTTACTTTGAAGCAAGAAATACATCTCCAGAGTTAATACACCATGATGTGTTTACTTTGAAGCAAGAAATACATTTCCAGGGCTATTACACCATGATGTGTTTACTTTGAAGCAAGAAATACATCTCCAGAGTTAATACACCATGATGTGTTTACTTTGAAGCAAGAAATGCATCTCCAGAGTTAATACACCATGATGTGTTTACTTTGAAGCAAGAAATACATCTCCAGAGCTAATACACCATGATGTGTTTACTTTGAAGCAAGAAATACATCTCCAGAGTTAATACACCATGATGTGTTTACTTTGAAGCAAGAAATACATCTCCAGAGTTAATACACCATGATGTGTTTACTTTGAAGCAAGAAATACATCTCCAGAGTTAATACACCATGATGTGTTTACTTTGAAGAAATACATCTCCAGAGTTAATACACCATGATGTGTTTATTTTTTGAAGCAAGAAATACTTCTCCAGAGTTAATACACCATGATGTGTTTACTTTGAAGCAAGAAATACATCTCAGAGTTAATACACCATGATGTGTTTACTTTGAAGCAAGAAATACATCTCCAGAGTTAATACACCATGATGTGTTTACTTTGAAGCAAGAAATACATCTCCAGAGTTAATACACCATGATGTGTTTACTTTGAAGCAAGAAATACATCTCCAGAGTTAATACACCATGATGTGTTTACTTTGAAGCAAGAAATACATCTCCAGATAATACACCATGATCTGTTTTTGAAGCAAGAAATACATCTCCAGAGTTAATACACCATGATGTGTTTACTTTGAAGCAAGAAATACATCTCCAGAGTTAATACACCATGATGTGTTTACTTTGAAGCAAGAAATACATCTCCAGAGTTAATACACCATGATGTGTTTACTTTGAAGCAAGAAATACATCTCCAGAGCTAATACACCATGATGTGTTTACTTTGAAGCAAGAAATACATCTCCAGAGTTAATACACCATGATGTGTTTATTTTGAAGCAAGAAATACATCTCCAGAGTTAATACACCATGATGTGTGTTTATGTGTTTTGAAGCAAGAAATACATCTCCAGAGCTATTACACCATGATGTGTTTACTTTGAAGCAAGAAATACATCTCCAGAGTTAATACACCATGATGTGTTTACTTTGAAGCAAGAAATACATCTCCTAGAGTTAATACACCATGATGTGTTTACTTTGAAGCAAGAAATACATCTCCAGAGTTAATACACCATGATGTGTTTACTTTGAAGCAAGAAATACATCTCCAGAGTTAATACACCATGATGTGTTTACTTTGAAGCAAGAAATACATCTCCAGAGTTAATACACCATGATGTGTTTACTTTGAAGCAAGAAATACATCTCCAGAGTTAATACACCATGATGTGTTTACTTTGAAGCAAGAAATACATCTCCAGAGTTAATACACCATGATGTGTTTACTTTGAAGCAAGAAATACATCTCCAGAGTTAATACACCATGATGTGTTTACTTTGAAGCAAGAAATACATCTCCAGAGCTAATACACCATGATGTGTTTACTTTGAAGCAAGAAATACATCTCCAGAGTTAATACACCATGATGTGTTTACTTTGAAGCAAGAAATACATCTCCAGAGTTAATACACCATGATGTGTTTACTTTGAAGCAAGAAATACATCTCCAGAGTTAATACACTATGATGTGTTTTTACTTTGAAGCAAGAAATACATCTCCAGAGTTAATACACCATGATGTGTTTACTTTGAAGCAAGAAATACATTCCAGAGTTAATACACCATGATGTGTTTACTTTGAAGCAAGAAATACATCTCCAGAGCTAATACAATTCATGATGTGTTTACTTTTGAAGCAAGGAAATACATCTCAGAGTTAATACAATTCATGATGTGTTTACTTTGAAGCAAGAAATACATCTCCAGAGCTAATACACCATGATGTGTTTACTTTGAAGCAAGAAATACATCTCCAGAGTTAATACACCATGATGTGTTTACTTTGAAGCAAGAAATACATCTCCAGAGTTAATACACCATGATGTGTTTACTTTGAAGCAAGAAATACATCTCCAGAGCTAATACACCATGATGTGTTTACTTTGAAGCAAGAAATACATCTCCAGAGTTAATACACACATTGAAGCCATGATGTGTTTACTTTGAAGCAAGAAATACATCTCCAGAGTTAATACACCATGATGTGTTTACTTTGAAGCAAGAAATACATCTCCAGAGTTAATACACCATGATGTGTTTACTTTGAAGCAAGAAATACATCTCCAGAGTTAATACACCATGATGTGTTTACTTTGAAGCAAGAAATACATCTCCAGAGTTAATACACCATGATGTGTTTACTTTGAAGCAAGAAATACATCTCCAGAGTTAATACACCATGATGTGTTTACTTTGAAGCAAGAAATACATCTCCAAGAGTTAATACACCATGATGTGTTTACTTTGAAGCAAGAAATACATCTCCAGAGTTAATACACCATGATGTGTTTACTTTGAAGCAAGAAATACATCTCCAGAGTTAATACACCATGATGTGTTTAAAAACAGAAAGAAATACATCTCCAGAGTTAGCCACACCATGGTGTGTTTACTTTGAAGCAAGAAATACATCTCCAGAGTTAATACACCATGATGTGTTTACTTTGAAGCAAGAAATACATCTCCAGAGTTAATACACCATGATGTGTTTACTTACCATGATGTGTTTACTTTGAAGCAAGAAATACATCTCCAGAGTTAATACACATTCATGATGTGTTTACTTTGAAGCAAGAAATACATCTCCAGAGTTAATACACCATGATACATGTTTTACTTTGAAGCAAGAAATACATCTCCAGAGTTAATACACCATGATGTGTTTACTTTGAAGCAAGAAATACATCTCCAGAGTTAATACACCATGATGTGTTTACTTTGAAGCAAGAAATACATCTCCAGAGTTAATACACCATGATGTGTTTACTTTGAAGCAAGAAATACATCTCCAGAGTTAATACACCATGATGTGTTTACTTTGAAGCAAGAAATACATCTCCAGAGCATCTAGTTAATACACCATGATGTGTTTACTTTGAAGCAAGAAATACATCTCCAGAGTTAATACACCATGATGTGTTTACTTTGAAGCAAGAAATACATCTCCAAGCTAATACACCATGATGTGTTTACTTCTAGCAAGAAATACATCTCCAGAGTTAATACACCATGATGTGTTTACTTTGAAGCAAGAAATACATCTCCAGAGTTAATACACCATGATGTGTTTACTTTGAAGCAAGAAATACATCTCCAGAGTTAATACACCATGATGTGTTTACTTTGAAGCAAGAAATACATCTCCAGAGTTAATGCACCTTTGAAGCAAGAAATACATCCAGAGTTAATACACCATGATGTGTTTACTTTGAAGCAAGAAATACACAGGGTTATTACACCATGATGTGTTTACTTTGAAGCAAGAAATACATCTCCAGAGTTAATACACCATGATGTGTTTACTTTGAAGCAAGAAATACATCTCCAGAGTTAATACACCATGATGTGTTTACTTTGAAGCAAGAAATACATCTCCAGAGTTAATACACCATGATGTGTTTACTTTGAAGCAAGAAATACATCTCCAGAGTTAATACACCATGATGTGTTTACTTTGAAGCAAGAAATACATCTCCAGAGTTAATACACCATGATGTGTTTACTTTGAAGCAAGAAATACATCTACACCAGCTAAGCGAGAAATACATCTCCAGAGCTACACACCATGATGTGTTTCTTTTCGAAGCAAGAAAAGCCATCTAGTTAATACACCATGATGTGTTTACTTTGAAGCAAGAAATACATCTCCAGAGTTAATACACCATGATGTGTTTACTTTGAAGCAAGTTAATACACTATGATAATTTACTTTGAAGCATAGAAAATACAATATCGACTAACTACTGATGATGTGTTACTTTGGAAGCAATACCGTATCGAGTTAATACATCTCCAGAGTTAATACACCATGATGTGTTTACTTTGAAGAAACAACTTCGAGCTATACACACCACGAGTTGCTGAAACAAAAATACATCAGTTATATGACATTTTACTTTGAAGCAGAGCTATCGACGAGTCTACTTTATGATGTTTGCTGAAACAAATGCACACCAAGAAATACATCTCCAGAGTTAATACACCATGATGTGTTTACTTTGAAGCAAGAAAATACATCCAGAGTTAATACACCATGATGTGTTTACTTTGAAGCAAGAAATACATCTCCAGAGTTACATACACCATGATGTGTTTACTTTGAAGCAAGAAATACATCTCCAGAGTTAATACACCATGATGTGTTTACTTTGAAGCAAGAAATACATCTCCAGAGTTAATACACCATGATGTGTTTACTTTGAAGCAAGAAATACATCTCCAGAGCTAATACACCATGATGTGTTTACTTTGAAGCAAGAAATACATCTCCAGAGTTAATACACCATGATGTGTTTATTTTGAAGCAAGAAATACATCTCCAGAGTTAATACACCATGATGTGTTTATTTTGAAGCAAGAAATACATTTCCAGGGCTATTACACCATGATGTGTTTACTTTGAAGCAAGAAATACATCTCCAGAGTTAATACACCATGATGTGTTTACTTTGAAGCAAGAAATACATCTCCAGAGGTAATACACCATGATGTGTTTACTTTGAAGCAAGAAATACATCTCCAGAGCTAATACACCATGATGTGTTTACTTTGAAGCAAGAAATACATCTCCAGAGTTAATACACCATGATGTGTTTACTTTGAAGCAAGAAATACATCTCCAGAGTTAATACACCATGATGTGTTTACTTTGAAGCAAGAAATACATCTCCAGAGTTAATACACCATGATGTGTTTATTTTGAAGCAAGAAATACATCTCCAGAGTTAATACACCATGATGTGTTTATTTTGAAGCAAGAAATACATTTCCAGGGCTATTACACCATGATGTGTTTACTTTGAAGCAAGAAATACATCTCCAGAGTTAATACACCATGATGTGTTTACTTTGAAGCAAGAAATACATCTCCAGAGTTAATACACCATGATGTGTTTACTTTGAAGCAAGAAATACATCTCCAGAGTTAATACACCATGATGTGTTTACTTTGAAGCAAGAAATACATCTCCAGAGTTAATACACCATGATGTGTTTACTTTGAAGCAAGAAATACATCTCCAGAGTTAATACACCATGATGTGTTTACTTTGAAGCAAGAAATACATCTCCAGAGTTAATACACCATGATGTGTTTACTTTGAAGCAAGAAATACATCTCCAGAGTTAATACACCATGATGTGTTTACTTTGAAGCAAGAAATACATCTCCAGAGTTAATAGACCATGATATGTTTACATTGAAGCAAGAAATACATCTAGTTAATACACCATGATGTGTTTACTTTGAAGCAAGAAATACATCTCCAGAGTTAATACACCATGATGTGTTTACTTTGAAGCAAGAAATACATCTCCAGAGCTAATACACCATGATGTGTTTACTTTGAAGCAAGAAATACATCTCCAGAGTTAATACACCATGATGTGTTTACTTTGAAGCAAGAAATACATCTCCAGAGTTAATACACCATGATGTGTTTACTTTAAAGCAAGAAATACATCTCCAGAGCTAATACACCATGATGTGTTTACTTTGAAGCAAGAAATACATCTAGTTAATACACCATGATGTGTTTACTTTGAAGCAAGAAATACATCTCCAGAGTTAATACACCATGATGTGTTTACTTTGAAGCAAGAAATACATTCCCAGAGTTAATACACCATGATGTGTTTACTTTGAAGCAAGAAATACTCTCCAGAGTTAATACACCATGATGTGTTTACTTTGAAGCAAGAAATACATCTCCAGAGCTAATACACTATGATGTGTTTACTTTGAAGCAAGAAATACATCTCCAGGGTTAATACACCATGATGTGTTTACTTTGAAGCAAGAAATACATCTCCAGAGTTAATACACCATGATGTGTTTACTTTGAAGCAAGAAATACATCTCCAGAGTTAATACACCATGATGTGTTTACTTTGAAGCAAGAAATACATCTCCAGAGTTAATACACCATGATGTGTTTACTTTGAAGCAAGAAATACATCTCCAGAGTTAATACACCATGATGTGTTTACTTTGAAGCAAGAAATACATCTCCAGAGTTAATACACCATGATGTGTTTACTTTGAAGCAAGAAATACATCTCCAGAGTTAATACACCATGATGTGTTTACTTTGAAGCAAGAAATACATCTCCAGAGTTAATACACCATGATGTGTTTACTTTGAAGCAAGAAATACATCTCCAGAGTTAATACACCATGATGTGTTTACTTTGAAGCAAGAAATACATCTCTCCAGAGCTAATACACCATGATGTTTACTTTGAAGCAAGAAATACATCTCCAGAGTTAATACACCATGATGTGTTTACTTTGAAGCAAGAAATTTTACATACCTTTCCAGAGTTAATACACCATGATGTGTTTATTTTGAAGCAAGAAATACATTTCCAGGGCTATTACACCATGATGTGTTTACTTTGAAGCAAGAAATACATCTCCAGAGTTAATACACCATGATGTGTTTACTTTGAAGCAAGAAATACATCTCCAGAGTTAATACACCATGATGTGTTTGCACTTTGAAGCAAGAAATACATCTCCAGAGTTAATACACCATGATGTGTTTACTTTGAAGCAAGAAATACATCTCCAGAGTTAATACACCTCCAGAGTTAATACACCATGATGTGTTTACTTTGAAGCAAGAAATACATACACCATGATGTGTTTATTTTGAAGCAAGAAATACATTTCCAGGGCTATTACACCATGATGTGTTTACTTTGAAGCAAGAAATACATCTCCAGAGTTAATACACCATGATGTGTTTACTTAGGAAGCAAGAAATACATCTCCAGAGTTAATACACCATGATGTGTTTACTTTGAAGCAAGAAATACATCTCCAGAGTTAATACACCATGATGTGTTTACTTTGAAGCAAGAAATACATCTCCAGAGTTAATACACCATGATGTGTTTACTTTGAAGCAAGAAATACATCTCCAGAGTTAATACACCATGATGTGTTTACTTTGAAGCAAGAAATACATCTCCAGAGTTAATACACCATGATGTGTTTACTTTGAAGCAAGAAATACATCTCCAGAGTTAATACACCATGATGTGTTTATTTTGAAGCAAGAAATACCTCTCCAGAGTTAATACACCATGATTTTGAAGCAAGTCCAGGGCATTTATTTTGAAGCAAGAAATACATCTCCAGAGTTAATACACCATGATGTGTTTACTTTGAAGCAAGAAATACATCTCCAGGGCTAATACACCATGATGTGTTTACTTTGAAGCAAGAAATACATCTCCAGAGTGTAATACACCATGATGTGTTTACTTTGAAGCAAGAAATACATCTCCAGAGTTAATACACCATGATGTGTTTACTTTGAAGCAAGAAATACATCTCCAGAGTTAATACACCATGATGTGTTTACTTTGAAGCAAGAAATACATCTCCAGAGTTAATACACCATGATGTGTTTACTTTGAAGCAAGAAATACATCTCCAGAGTTAATACACCATGATGTGTTTACTTTGAAGCAAGAAATACATCTCCAGAGTTAATACACCATGATGTGTTTACTTTGAAGCAAGAAATACATCTCCAGAGTTAATACATCTCCAGAGTTAATACCATGATGTGTTTACTTTGAAGCAAGAAATACATCTCCAGAGTTAATACACCATGATGTGTTTACTTTGAAGCAAGAAATACATCTCCAGAGTTAATACACCATGATCTGTTTACTTTGAAGCAAGAAATACATCTCCAGAGTTAATACACCATGATGTGAAGCAAGAAATACATCCAGAGTTTAGACCAGTGAAAGCATGTTTACATTACAAGAAATACATCTAGTTAATACACCATGATATGTTTTTGAAGCAAGAAATACATCTCCAGAGTTAATACACCATGATGTGTTTACTTTGCAAGCAGAAATACCATCTTTCAGAGTTAATACACCATGATGTGTTTACTTTGAAGCAAGAAATACATCTCCAGAGTTAATACACCATGATGTGTTTATTTTGAAGTACAAGAAATACATCTCCAGAGTTATTACACCATGATGTGTTTACTTTAAAGCAAGAAATACATCTCCATGATGTGTCACTTTGAAGCAAGAAATACATCTAGTTAATACACCATGATGTGTTTACTTTGAAGCAAGAAATACATCTCCAGAGTTAATACACCATGATGTGTTTACTTTGAAGCAAGAAATACATCTCCAGAGCTAATACACCATGATGTGTTTACTTTGAAGCAAGAAATACATCTCCAGAGTTAATACACCATGATGTGTTTACTTTGAAGCAAGAAATACATCTCCAGAGTTAATACACCATGATGTGTTTACTTTAGAAGCAAGAAATACATCTCCAGAGTTACACCATGATACTACCATGATGTGTTTACTTTGAAGCAAGAAATACATCTCCAGAGTTAATACACCATGATGTGTTTACTTTGAAGCAAGAAATACATCTACATTGAAGCAAGAAATACATCTAGTTAATACACCATGATGTGTTTACTTTGAAGCAAGAAATACATCTCCAGAGTTAATACACCATGATGTGTTTACTTTGAAGCAAGAAATACATCTCCAGAGTTAATACACCATGATGTGTTTACTTTGAAGCAAGAAATACATCTCCAGAGTTAATACACCATGATGTGTTTACTTTGAAGCAAGAAATACATCTCCAGAGTTAATACACCATGATGTGTTTACTTTGCAAGAAATACAGTTAATGACACCATGATAAGTTTACTTTGAAGCAAGAAATACATCTCCAGAGTTAATACACCATGATGTGTTTACTTTGAAGCAAGAAATACATCTCCAGAGTTAATACACCATGATGTGTTTACTTTGAAGCAAGAAATACATCTCCAGAGTTAATACACCATGATGTGTTTACTTTGAAGCAAGAAATACATCTCCAGAGTTAATTACACCATGATGTGTTTACTTTGAAGCAAGAAATACATCTCCAGAGTTAATACACCATGATGTGTTTACTTTGAAGCAAGAAATACATCTCCAGAGCTAATACACCATGATGTGCTTGGTTAATACACCATGATGTGTTTACTTTGAAGCAAGAAATACATCTCCAGAGTTAATACACCATGATGTGTTTACTTTGAAGCAAGAAATACATCTCCAGAGTTAATACACTATGATGTGTTTATTTTGAAGCAAGAAATACCAGAGTTAACCATGATGTGTTTATTTTGGAAGTAAGAAATACATTTGGTGGGGCTATTACACCATGATGTGTTTACTTTGAAGCAAGAAATACATCTCCAGAGTTAATACACCATGATGTGTTTACTTTGAAGCAAGAAATACATCTCCAGAGTTAATACACCATGATGTGTTTACTTTGAAGCAAGAAATACACATCTAGTTAATACACCATGATGTGTTTACTTTGAAGCAAGAAATACATCTCCAGAGTTAATACACCATGATGTGTTTACTTTGAAGCAAGAAATACATCTCCAGAGTTAATACACCATGATGAAATACATCTCCAGAGTTGAATACACCATGATGTGTTTACTTTGAAGCAAGAAATACATCTCCAGAGTTAATACACCATGATGTGTTTACTTTGAAGCAAGAAATACATCTAGTTAATACACCATGATGTGTTTACTTTGAAGCAAGAAATACATCTCCAGAGTTAATACACCATGATGTGTTTACTTTGAAGCAAGAAATACATCTCCAGAGCTAATACACCATGATGTGTTTACTTTGAAGCAAGAAATACATCTCCAGAGTTAATACACCATGATGTGTTTACTTTGAAGCAAGAAATACATCTCCAGAGTTAATACACCATGATCTGTTTACTTTGAAACAAGAAATACATCTAGAGTTAATACACCATGATGTGTTTACTTTGAAGCAAGAAATACATCTCCAGAGTTAATACACCATGATGTGTTTATTTTGAAGCAAGAAATACATCTCCAGAGTTAATACACCATGATGTGTTTATTTTGAAGCAAGAAATACATTTCCAGGGCTATTACACCATGATGTGTTTACTTTGAAGCAAGAAATACATCTCCAGAGTTAATACACCATGATGTGTTTACTTTGAAGCAAGAAATACATCTCCAGAGTTAATACACCATGATGTGTTTACTTTAAAGCAAGAAATACATCTCCAGAGCTAATACACCATGATGTGTTTACTTTGAAGCAAGAAATACATCTCCAGAGTTAATACACCATGATGTGTTTATTTTGAAGCAAGAAATACATCTTCAGAGTTAATACATCATGATGTGTTTATTTTGAAGCAAGAAATACATTTCCAGGGCCATTACACCATGATGTGTTTATTTTGAAGCAAGAAATACATCTCCAGAGTAAATACACCATGATGTGTTTACTTTGAAGCAAGAAATACATCTCCAGAGTTAATACACCATGATGTGTTTACTTTGAAGCAAGAAATACATCTAGTTAATACACCATGATGTGTTTACTTTGAAGCAAGAAATACATCTCCAGAGTTAATACACCATGATGTGTTTACTTTGAAGCAAGAAATACATCTCCAGAGCTAATACACCATGATGTGTTTACTTTGAAGCAAGAAATACATCTCCAGAGTTAATACACCATGATGTGTTTATTTTGAAGCAAGAAATACATCTCCAGAATTAATACACCATGATGTGTTTATTTTGAAGCAAGAAATACATCTCCAGAGTTAATACACCATGATGTGTTTACTTTGAAGCAAGAAATACATCTCCAGAGTTAATACACCATGATGTGTTTACTTTGAAGCAAGAAATACAACTCCAGAGCTAATACACCATGATGTGTTTACTTTGAAGCAAGAAATACATCTCCAGAGTTAATACACCATGATGTGTTTATTTTGAAGCAAGAAATACATCTCCAGAGTTAATACACCATGATGTGTTTTTTTTGAAGCAAGAAATACATTTTAAGGGCTATTACACCATGATGTGTTTACTTTGAAGCAAGAAATACATCTCCAGAGTTAATACACCATGATGTGTTTACTTTGAAGCAAGAAATACATTTCCAGGGCTATTACACCACAATGTGTATGAATGATTAGGTTCAAGAAGGTATTGTATTTTAATAGTTTTCTTTATTTTTTAATTAATTAGATTATTTGAAAACCAAAAAAAAACAAAAAAACACAGCGCATCATCAAGGGACGTGCGCACTAAAACACAGGCATGCAAACAGATAATAAGATACACACAGATATCATACACACAGAGATCATAATACCGATATCATAAACACAGATAATATAATACAGACAGATAATATCATACATACATATATCATACACACTGGTATAATACATACAGATAATATAATACAGACATATAACATCATTCACACAGATATAATACATACAGATAATATCATACACACATATATCATACACACAGATAATAACTACACACAGATATCATACACACAGATATCATACACACAGATAATATCATGCACACAGATATCATACACACAGATATCATACACACAGATAATATCATACACAGATAATAACATAAACACAGATAATAACATACACACAGATGTCATACACACAGATATCATACATACAGATAATAACATACTCACAGATATCATACACACAGATAATATACACACATATAATATACACACAGATAATATCATGCACACAGATATCATACACACAGATATCATACACACAGATAATATCATACACACAGATAATAACATAAACACAGATAATAACATACACACAGATGTCATACACACAGATATCATACATACAGATAATAACATACTCACAGATATCATACACACAGATAATATACACACATATAATATACACACAGATAATAACATACTCACAGATATCATACACACAGATACCATACATACAGATAATATCATACACACAGATTTCATACATATAGATAATATCATACATATAGAAATCATACACACAGATAATATCATAAACACAGATATCATACACACAGATAATATCATAAACACAGATATCATACACACAGATAAAATCATACACACAGATAATATCATACACGCAGATAATAGCATACACACAGATAATATCACACACGCAGATATCATACACACATATAATAACATTTTTTAATAAACACAGATTATAACATACACACATAATATAAGCGAAATTAAGTAATAATCCATATCGAAGTAAAGAGATTGTGTATTCCACAGGATGTTGTTCTACCCATGAAAGTTGTACTAATCCATTGTGAAATTTCAATGAAAGCCATAAATGAGAGATACATTCTGAGTATTTTACTCAAAAGTATATATCACTACTTCGGTAAATACAATACAAATCTACAAAGCTTACTTCATTACACTGGGCAACAGCCAAAAAATCGTCAGGGGTTTTTCAACTGATTTAAACTAATTTTGGTGTTCTGAGTCCGAATATCACATTGATTTTGCTCTGTAAGGTCAACTTCTTGAGATACAGCCTTAGACCTACCTGACGAGCAATACATATTCTAATATCAGGGGTTTTGAGTTCAATCATTTCTCTCAATTAGCTGCATAAAAATTATCAGCAAAATAATCACAATTATAAAAACAGAGATAATTATATTTCATTCATAAATCATCAATCTGGATTTTCACTTGATTATTTAATGCATCAGCACTTGATTGGGCACAGCCACCAGTACCCCGACCTTCCATCTGCCCGTCGTCCAGCTGCTCACTGCGAAGAAATTCCTGTACCAGCGTTCAGAGATCTTCCTGACAGCGACGATGAGACCACCACTTTAGATGAGGGAGGAGATACAGAAGAGGAGTATGAATCACAAGATGGTCCGCAGCCGTTCTCACAATGTGAGCTTAATGATCTGGTTCGGGATCTCAGCTAGTGGAATAATTCCTCCGAGCTGTTGGCCTCCAGACTCAAAGAATAAATCTACTTGGCAAGGACACGAGTATCACTTTCTTCCGTAGAAGGCATGAGGACTACATGGGCTATTTCTACCAGGAGGAAGACCTTGTGTACTGCCGAGATGTCGCCGGTCTTCTTGATAAACTCGGCTGTCCTCAATACGATCCGTGAGATTGGCGACTCTTCATTGACTGCTGCAAGCGCTCTTTGAAGTGTGTACTTCTCCACAACGGGAGCCAGTTCGCCTCAATCGCCCTCAATCCCTCTTGCGCACTCCACAACTCTTGAAGAGAAATATGAAGCAGTGAAGTATGTGCTCGACAAAATCCAATATGAGCAGCACCAATGGATCATCTGCGTCGACTTGAAGATTATGAACTTTCTACATGGCCAACAGTCCAGGTTCACGAAGTACCCATGCTTTATATGTATGTGGGACAGTCGCGACAGAGCCCAGCACTATGTAAAGAAAGAGTGGTCGGCGCGAGAGCAGTTAGTACATAATATGAACCTCTTGTTGACTGGGAGAAGATATTGATCCCACCGCTACACATGAAGGTTAATGAAACAGTAACACGCGCTCTGAACAAGGATGGGAGGTGCTTCAACTACATGTGCCGAGCATTTCCTCAACTGACCATTGAGAAGCTGAAGGCCGGCATTTTCGACGGCCCACAGATACGGCAGCTCATAAAGGAGAGTTTCGAACTCCATGAACACGCTTCCGTGCGCCGCCTGGAAATCGTTTGTGCAGGTGGTAAACTTCCTGGGGAACATGAAGGCAGCAAACCACGCCAGACTCATAAGCATCATGATAGAGGGCTTCCAAAAATTCGGGTGTTTGATGAGTATAAAGATGCACTTCCTGTTTTCACAAATGGAGAAGTTTCCTGAAAACCTTCGGGCGATGAGCGATGAGCAGGGAGAAAGGTTCTATCAGGACATCCGCCAAATGGAGGAAAGGTACCAGGATAGGTGGGACGCAGTAATTCTGGCGGACTACTGCTGGTCGCTGAAGAGAGACAACCCAACAGCTACTAACACACGGGAATCGAAGAAACGCCAATTTATGCCTTGAACTCTGAACTTTTGTTTGACGTAACGCTCATTGTTATACTAATATTATGATAATTATGCTTATCATATTTGGTGGATAAATAAAAAATGAATGATTTGAATACGTTGACTTTTATTTCTTGAGTAAAACGAAAAAAGTCGTCAGGGGTTTATCAGCTGATGATCCGCAAAAATGTGTTGTTGTTTTTTTTAGAGCATTTTCGAAAAAAAATGCTCTATTGTCCCCGTTTTGTCTGTCCGTCTGTCCGTGTACACCCTAGATCTCAACAACCATAAGTCCTAGACCCATGATGTATATATCATTTTGTAGGTCTTGGCCTGCCAAGAAATGACTTTTTTTCATTTCGCGATCTGACCTCTGAGGGCCGTAAAAGGGGGCTTATAAAGTACCGTTTTTTACTATATAAGCTATATTAACAAAGTAGCGCCCTAGATCTCAGCAACCATAGGTCCTAGACCCATGATGTATATATCATTTTGTAGGTCTTGACCTGCCAAGTGTACATCAAAAGTTTATTTCGCGATAGGACCTCTGAGGGCCGGGCTTCAGGGCTCCTAAGGGGCTTATATATTATATATACACCTTGTACGTTCAATAACTCGTTCATTTGGTGCGAAATACTGCAGCACGTAGTTTCACCAAGATTTATTAAGAAACTCATCAAATGAAATAGTAAGCTTGTGTTCTGAGTTTAATTGAAAGTATCAGAGCTATGCAACAATTGACGGAGTTTTCGGACGATTAAATGACTATAATTTCGAATGTTTTCAATTATGAGTCCTATTTCAGTAACCACAAACCACTTGTAGTTAGATTTAAGAGACAATAATTTTTTTTCAAATATAAATTTATAATTTTTTTTTTTACAAATATATGCATTACACAATTGAATTTATAAACATTTCCAAAATTTACAAATATTTACTGAAAGCTAACAAACGTACTGATACATAACACGAAAATGCGCTAACACGTCCTGTGTCCAGAATGGAACAGGCTTAATTGCTTGTTTTACAAAAAACCGATTTTTTAAAAAAATTCTGTAGGAAAAAATCCTGACATGATTGAGCAAAACCAAGGTCATTTTCGGACTCAGAGCATCAAAATTAGTCTAATTCGGCAGGAAAACCCAGGACGATTTTCAAAAAATATTTTTTTTGTTGTCCAGTGTTATAGTCCATACCATAGAATATATATATATATATATATATATATATATATATATATATGTGTGTGTGTGTGTGTGTGTGTGTGTGTGTGTGTGTGTGTTTATAGTGGATATGATTGTTTGGCATCATTATATTCCTTTGGTCTTAACCCGTAACACTATTTTGGTATTTTTATTGCTTCTTTAAACTTTAGAGCTTCAGAGATGGTCAATTCTATAGGTCGGTGCTGTTTTATGTTTGTAATAAATTGTTTGATCAATACATACCATCCTCTACCACGCAATTTCAAAATAGATCTATTATTAATGGGAGTACACTCGTCTTTTGTCCAGGTAATTTGTCTAATTGATGATTTTTTTTATTTGTTATGGTGAGGTTTCACTGAAATAGGTTATTGACGTTGAATGTATTTCCTCTATCCAATCTATTAAATCTATTATGGTATTTAGGTTATGCTTTTTTTCCTTCTTTTGTTCAATTATATTCTCGTTATATTCAACTCGATTTACGTTGCCAACAATTTGTTCTAAGCCTTACATAGCGTTTCGTTATAAAAATGGACATACATCAAGGTGGGGATTTATGCAAAGCAGCAAAGGAGAGATACAATGCATTGGTTATATAAATATACATAAAGCAGTAGATAGTATCTTACATTATAATTTGTATATATTTAAAGCAGTATACAGTGTCTTACATTATGATATGGATATATATATATATATATATATATATATATATATATATATATATATATATTGTTACGACCCCCTCGGTGCGCACCATACAGTCTACAGAGTGAACGCGATGACGCAGTAGGGACACTGACGTAGAAGCCGGCAAGAAGATGGCCGTGATATTGTTGTCGTTGTCAATGTTAAAAGATTAGTAAATACTCTTGGAACCCACGCCGGCCTGTGTTATGTTTTGATTTTATAAACAGAATTTAAGAGTTGTAACATTGGTGTCAGAGGTCGGAATTTTATTTTCTGAAAATGGCCGGTAAGAAGCTAAGTAAAATTCTAATCGTAGAGTTGATACAAGAATTAGATAATAGGGGCCTCCCTACTGACGGCAACAAGGAGCAATTGGCATCTAGACTAAAGAATGCCCTGATAAAGGAAGGAAATGATCCTGAGAGCCACTGTTTTGAGTCTGAAATCAAAAAGTTAAGAAAAGAAATGAAAGAAGGCCAGAATGAAATGAAAGAATTAATTTAAGCAATAAGAGACGAAATCGGAGATCTGAAGGAAGATCCCAACACTAGAACCGAGAAAGCAAAGATTGAATTACCAAAAGTGAAAGTAGTGAATGAAAAGACAACAAAAGAAAACATGACTCAGAGACAAGGTTAATCATTGAAGCAGACTTAGACATGCGGCCAGCTTTATCTGAAGATGTGGTCATCCAAGAAGTGGCACCTGAGGATGTGGTCATCCATGAAGTGGTACCTGAGGATATGGTCATCCATGAAGTGGTACCTGAGGATGTGGTCATTCATGAAGTGGTACCTGAGGATGTGGTCATCCATGAAGTGGTACCTGAGGATGTGGTCATCCAAGAAGTGGTACCTGAGGATGTGGTCATCCAGGAAGTGGTACCTGAGGATGTGGTCATCCATGAAGTGGTACCTGACGATGTGGTCATCCAGGAAGTGGTACCTGAGCATATGGTCATCCAAAAAGTGGTACCTGAGGATGTGGTCATCCATGAAGTGGTACCTGAGGATGTGGTCATCCAAGAAGTGGTACCTGAGGATGTGGTCATCCATGAAGTAGCACCTGAGGATGTGGTCATCCACGACATGATACCTGAGGATGTGGTCATCCGAAACGTAGAGCACGAGAAAGAACCAATCCAAGAAGAGCCGCCCAGCGATCTGAGCCCCTGTGAGAATGATCAGTCTGCAGAATTTCTGAAGGCTTGTTACAACCGCAGCCCTGGTTACTTTGAATATCCAGACAACTTAACAGAGTCTGATAAAAACAACGTCAAGAGCAATGATCACAACTAAACAAAAGCCACGAATGTATGGAAATCCACAACAGTGGAGCTGATGCTAGTGCCAACGTTTGGCACTGCAACGGCAAGACCCCTACAGGTCTTAATTTTGTGCACAATCTGCCGCGCTTCGATAACAAGAAAGATTTGGTGACCTGTGATGAGCCACCAGAGACGTTGGTGAATTGTGAATAGCCACCTGAGACGTTGGTGACCTGTGATGAGCCACCTGAGACGTTGGTGACCAGTGATGAGCCACCTGGGACGTTGGTGACATGTGATGAGCCACCTGGGACGTTGCTGACCCACGAAGAGCCACCTGAGACGTTGGTGACCGGTGATGAGCCACCTGAGACGTTGGTGAATTTTGAAGAGCCACCTGAGACGTTGGTGACCTTGATGAGCCACCTGAGACGCTGGTGACCCATGAAGAGCCACCTAAGACAGTGGTGAACCGATATGAGCCGCCTGGGGAGCAGAGACGAAAGGTAGAGAGGAGCGAGGAGACCAGCAGAGTGCATCGGAGCAGAGGAGAACGAAGCAGGACAGAGATGAACCTGGCCATTGACTTTAATCTGGTCAGTTCAGTATACATTCATCCTAGCTCTGTCAAACGCAAAACATTTCGTCACTGCTACAATTAGGTACCACAAACTGATTTTTTAAAATAGGTTTACAGCTTTTTTCAACATGAATATTGCAAGAACTCGAGAATCTAAGATGGTGGACATCAAATTTATTACTATAGCTCAAATAGTTTAAGAGATATAAATTTTTGAAAATGTGACTTTTTCATTTTTTCACAACACCTTCAAAAGTGCCATTTTTGCCAAGCGTTATCTGCAAAAGTATTTCCTGTACACCAAATCATTTACATTCAATACAAACACAAATATACATAGAATAAACTCAATTTTTTTCAAAGGTGTAAAATTATAATATCATTAAAATTTATAGCACTGAAAATGGGTTTTCATCATTTTTTAGAAAAAATAAAAAGGGAGATAAATTTTCAAAATTCGTGACATTTCAAAAAATCATAATAAAATTTGTAATCAACACACATAAGAACTAATTACATCAATCTGTAGGGTAACTTAAGCTCTATACATTCAATTAATCATAATATCTTAAGATTATTTATGATTAATATAATAAAGGTTAGAAAGAGGTGGGGTAATAAAAAACTAAAAAATTTGTCATTTTCAAAAATTCACAAAAAAAGAACTGTTATGTATATATTCAACATTTATATATGAAAATGTAGGATATACATAGTTCTTAACTATAAAATAGTCGTTAGACCAATTACTTTTATATATACAGTACAGGGGTGGATAAATCCATGCATGTAAAAAATCAATAAAAATACTTTTCATTAGGGAAAAATCCACTATTAAGTATTATTTGAAAAGTTATATTTAGTAACAATAGTAATCGTAACATTAGATGCATACATTTCAATTATATTCTAATTATTTCATAAGTCATGGAAAGCTAACAAATAATTTACGCATTTTACCACTACAGGAGCTCACCTAAATAAGTGCAACTTTCGAAATTTAAGTAATTTTACTTTTAAGTTAATGTAAGCATATACCATTTGAATGAGTTATTAATATACCATTTAATTGATCAGCAGGACCGGATTTAGACGTCATAAGGCCCTAAGCTATTTGGGATATAGAAATGTTCCCTTAGCCCTACTGGGCCATCGGGGCAGATGAAGTTTAGTATTCTTCTGTTTCTATAACCTCGACATATGAAGGGATTGTGTGTTAGCACAACGCCCAGCCGCCTTTAATTCCCCAACTTAAGTCAGGTACACATTTAAAGCCGGGTGGACTTGTGGGACGACTTTGCACCAGATAACATGTCGACAGTCGAGTATCTACACCACTCGGCCATCCATCATTTGGGATATGGGGCCCTTTATAATTCCAGAAATTAAATGGCAGTGTCAAATATTTAAATACATTTTTTGGGGGCCTCCTAAAAAAGTGGGGGTGCTAAGCTATAGCTTGTGTAGGTTATATATAAATCCTGCACTGTTGATCAGCATCATTCCCTTCTTTTTTTATTTCATCTTTCAATACTTCTCATACGACTCATAGTAATAAAGGTTTATTTCTGGAGCTTTTCAAAACACATCTGTTTTGTTTCAATTCATGCTTACTTAGAGATAATGTACTGTTTTGTTGATCATTTAGTGATTTTAACTCTAATTTCTTCTTGATATAGTACTACTATTTCATCAAGGACATTTTTTCCAATTAATGACCCTACCCAGGCCCGTAGCCAGGTCAAAGTAAGCAGGGAGGCACCAATACCCAGCAAGGAGGCACCTTTACTTTTTCTATATTTTTTCCCCTTTTTCTTCTTTTTTAAGCGGGGGGGGGGGCACTCCACAACTAACCGGGGGGGCTCGGCCCCACAGTGCCCCCCCCCTGGCTACCCGGCTGACCCTACCATTAAAAGTTTTATTTGTTTTAAATGTTTTATTATGTTTTCATCTATTTCTCTGTTATTATTTCTTTATCAAGAGTTTGAATGTCTGTTGTTTACTTAATATAATAAATAAAAAAATGAATGAAAAGTTCATTAGTTAATCTCTGTAGTTTTGAAAGAACAGACTCCTTCAGGGGACTGTGTATATTTCTCTTATTCACTCTAAAAGTTGCAAGGCTTTAAAATATATAACCCACATTCAAAATTGGTCCAAATAAGTTACATAATATACTGCTGATATGGTATTTAAACACATAAAAGTCTGTTCTATGTGTTACTTAACTTGATTACCAGTTCTTTTTTTTTTTTTTTGGATTTGTGAGAACCATGTTTAATTAAAGCTAAAAGATGTTCAAACGTCAATAATACTCAAACTGAACTAATATTAATAATAAGATACTTAATAATAATACAAACGCATGAGTGGCTAAGAAATATTTTAATAAAAAAAATACAGGCGTAACAGTTACATGAGTCCATGACTTGCCATTTTCCTCTTTCAAAACCAGAGTTGAAGAAGTCATGTAGGCCTATTACTAGTCTAGTAGACAAGGCAATAAAGGTATCCCTCCAACTAGCACAGAAACCTTCTATAAAGTATTGAGTTGTACACCGGCTGATAAGGATAATTATGACATTTAAAAATGGTTCTGACTTAAATAATAGTGAATTTAAGCATATACTAAACATACACAGTTATATTACAACAATAATTGAAAAAATATCCATTCAATAATAGTTATGTTAATTCGGTCGGCCAACAATCCACAATATGTTTACATTGACAACCAATTATCGACCACGTGACCTGTTATATTTGTTTAAATCTGAGACAATAAAACTATCTAACAACGGTAAAAAATATATACTAGTCAATTTTGAATATGTTATCTCTTAGAAAATATTATTATCTCTCTAAAAAAATAGCCAGAAAAAAATAGAAGTGTCCGCAAACATGAGGGGTATCGTTCAATGTACAAAAGCATCAAAATGGCCTCGAGGTTTATCATATTAAAGTTATTATAACTACAACAATAAACATTTCCAAAGAAATATAAAGCTAAAAGAGTAAGGAACAAATAATGTAACTATTTATCTACAAGTTTTTATCGTTTTTACTTACCAACTAGGTGTTTAAGTCCCAATAAAGTTCAATTCATTGTGACTGGTGTAGCGTTGCTAACTTGATTGTCGGCCATTTTCACGGTCGTGCAAGAATGGGTGAAAAATGTGTGTTATATGCTATTTCTTAGCGCTCTGCGCTTTTGGGCCATGCTTACAAATTAAGTTTTATTATAACATTTTAAAAGCAAAATGGACGGGCTTTCTAATGATACTAAAGAAAAACCTACAAAATTAAAAAATCACAAAATAATTTACTTTTTATTATGATTTTTTTATATTAAAAATATTGTTAAATATAATTTAATTAAATGTTTAGTATGGTTGTAAAGGGCATTCATTTTCGCACACACTGATATATTTGACATTACTGTAGGACGAATGGCCCAGAATCGCACGGAGATTGAAATTAGGATAGTCAAATTAGATCGCGCGTCGGCCGGTAAAAAGTGACTTCGGTGATGGTTTTCATTTTAAAAATGTAACCTTTTGTTCTAAATCTACGTAATTAAAATTTACATATTATTGTAGGGCTTACAAAATAGTTTAAAATGATATAATTGTTTATGAGATTTGATCAGTTTTAAGTAGAGAAATCATTAAGTTAAAACTATCCAAATATTGACTACAGTGACGCAAAAACACGATTTTGAGCCAGTTTGTGGTACCTACTTTATGTTACCTGGAGGGGGGGGGGACATTCGAGCCTTAGATTTTTTTTGTTAATTTTTTTTTTTTAAAACGATATATTTTAATAGTTTTTTGTTGTGTCTGAACTGCTAGAAAATATCAAAATGTTAGGCCTGCGTCAAATTCTATGGAATATTCTCTTTTCTTCTTCCTTTGAGAGCCATGTCTCAGCTTGTTGTACCATTCCTCTGCATGGTTTCCGATCCAAGGTCGTCTCCTCTCACTGACTCCCTAGGGGGCTGTAAGGTCTCTCTTGACCTCATCTATTGCCAGATCTGCTCTTCTGTCTTTTCTTATTACATTTTTTTTTAAATTAAAATTCATTTGTTCCATTGTGATGGAAGTAACATGTCGTAATTTGAATGTTTATCACAACCCATCTTTTTTTTTTTGTATTTTGTAAATTTACCCCCCCCCCACACACACACACTTTCCCTTCCCCTACCCCCCCTCCCACACACCGTTCACCGTCTAAGTGGCCACATTGAAAACCCTACCTCCCCCAGTTACGTAATAAATAAAAGCCCCCCTCCCCCCCGGGGGCGAGTGTTATTTAATAAGACACCATTTTTGGGCAGTTTTGGTACAAAATATCATTTTTTTTTTAAATTTTGGTCAAGTGAATCATTAATTTCTGCCCATATAAAAAAAAAAAACACGTTTGTGCCAGAATACGTTTAGCCGTCTCTGGAACAAGGGCATGCATATAGCTGTTTATTGTTTAGAGCAGGGCTTCTTAAACTTTTGTAATTCACGACCCCATTTATGATTGCGAGTTTCTTGACGACCCCATACAAATATAAAAGAAAAATAAATTAATATTTTACATGTTAAAAAACATTTTCTGTTAAATTGTATTTTTATCTCTCGCGACCCCAGAATTTTGCTACGTGACCCCAAATGGGGTCGCGACCCATAGTTCAAGAAGCCCTGGTTTAGAGTATTTAGACATTTTTTTGGGTTTATATTAAAATTTAACTTTTTGAACTTAGAAATATTATAACTTTGTTATTAATATTTTCATTTTAATGAAACTTTTCTATTATATACTTTTATACTATTGTATACTTTAAACTATTGTATATTTTAATTACAGATACATTTTTTTTCTAGATTGAAATCGGTCATTATTTTTAAAGTTTTGTTTTATATTTGATTATAATGCAAGGCCATCGGGGCAGAAGAAGAGTAGAATTCACATTTATCTGTAACCTCGGCGCTTAAAAAGGTTGTGTGGTTGGTACATCGTCCAGCCACATTTAATTCTCCAACCAGTCAGGCACCTATTTATCACTGAGTGAACTTGAGATACTTTATACCACATTCCACCAGGGACTGGATAATTCATTTTTAGCTTTAACTTGTGCATTGTCATCTTTATGTGTACACACACACACACACACACACACACACACACTCAAATGATCTTAAACTACTTTTTGCTAAAGACATTTCTTACTTTCAACAATTTATTGGCCAATTGAAATCTTGGGCTGGTTCGGTATTATAAATTTACAGGGTGTGTTAGATTTAAAACAAAAAAAAGTATTTTCGACTACTTTGTCGGTAAGTTAAACTACGCTTTTAAAAAAAAAAAAAGAAAATGGCGACATGTTGCCGATTTCAGCGATTCTCACACAACCTGCAAGACGGACACTCGTCGAACTCGCATTATCCAGCGGCAATGATCTTTTATCTCAGTTGTTCTATTTGGTGTGTGTCTTTCTTACCTCAAGACATATGTGAGCGTCACTAGACCCCTCAGCCGGCGCCGCGCGCCGGCTACGCCGCCGAATTTTCGTCCGCCGTAAATCCGCCGAAAAATATGCGGCGCGCCTCATTAGCCGCCGTATTTCGTTCGCCGTTATATTAACTGTCGCATTGCTTAATCTTGTTGCATATGACCTTGCTGACCATATCAGTTCTGTCTTGAAAAGCTTTTCTGTTGATCACAAAATACTAGCTGCCATGGTGGTGCTGCAATTATGATAAAGACTTCAAAGCTTTTGAAGGTTGATTTTTATCAGCACTTTACAGCACACGTATTGCACCTTAATACTACCGACAGCATCAATAAAAATGAAAAATTTCAAGACCGCAATTATAGAAGACGATGCAGCATTCTCAGAGGATAAAGAAATGATAAAGACCCTGAAAGAAGGCATGTCTTCAGTGTGTATATTGCTTCTTGTAGAATGTAGATGATCAGCTTAGTGCATCAATATTGGATGCCTCTGAATATAACGTACGACACACGCACACACGCACAATTTAATGGGCAACAACACTATGTGCTCTACTGCAGTGGTTCCCAAAATTTTTCTCGCCTTGGACCGGTCACCGTTTGATAATTTAACCGCAGCCTGCTGGGGGTGAACGGTGGGGGGGGCAGACGTTGATTATTTATATCTTTGGTTCTTTTGATCTAATATATTACCGCCTCTCAGCTCCAGGTTAACCGCTCGTACATGGAAAGTCACACACAATCCCGAGTGAAAGACACAATAGTAAATGTTCTGGGGGTTGGGAGCCACTGCTATACTGTACTGCCATGTACAAGTAGGATCTCGCCAAACTGATATCAATTATCCACTGACAACCGTCTCTAGACTGGAATCTCTGACTTAAACACCACTATAGCCGTCATCATGGATAGACACACTAGAATCCAACTTAAAGGGCGACCACCCATCAAAAAAATTCTTAAAAGGGCTCCAATCAAAATTGTATAGGCCCATCCCAAATATCCCTAAAACTCTCTGCCTGTGATCCCAAAAATACCTAAGGACACACCCATCAATGGCTCAGTCAATAAAAGGTTGGCAAGTTTTATTTCACTGTGCGAAGCATTGAGTAGATGCACCCATCACCTGTTAAGGGACAGTTTAGAACAAACAATTCATCAATACGTGATAAATTGTGTATTAGATTTTATAGGTACGTAAAGTTTGTGACCAGAGATGACCTTAGACTACACAGTTTACGGGTCAAACGTGGGTGTCAAATGCTGGGGTTAAAACAAACTGTTAGCAGCAACAATAAAATACCCAACCGTAAACCTTCCAATAGAGCGGGGCCACACATCGTTGTGCTGTAAGAAAATAATTCAAAATTAGAACCTAAACTCTTAAAATTATAAATTATTCAATAGAAATCTGAATATTTCATATTGTCAATTATTTGATAGAAAACTGAATATTTCAAATAGACCACTATTTGATAAAAAACTTAACATTTAAAATTGTCCACTATCAGTTTGTTGTCCCATGGAGCACAGGCCTCCCAGATGGTATTTCATCAGTCCTTGACCACCTTGGAAGAAAGTGTCTGAGATTATTATAATTACTACGTCTGTACCACTTTGTTGACAGACACGTTTCTTTGTTTACCTGTAACTCATTGTTAGACAAATACTTAACAATATCATCCAAGTAAAAATGGTCAGAAATTATATGCTAGTCTGTAGTGATTCAATATTTTATCAACATTACATGTGAGAAACCTCAACATCATCCCAATACATGAACTCGTGACGTCATAGTTTCCATTCAAGACTTACTTTGTCCTGTTTCACTCAGACATGGAGAATATTTCAAATAGACCACTATTTGATAGAAAGCTGAATATTTCAAATAGACCACTTTTAGGTTGTTGTCTTATGGGGCACAGGCCTCGCACTGGTAAACACTGATTTACAATTCATTTGTGTGAAAGCGTGTCACTACGTACCTAAGAAACTTGTTAACACTTGAATTACCAGGTGGTATTTAATCAGACTATGAACACCTTGGTTGATAGTGTCCAAGTTAATAACAATGACCTAGCCTGGACCGGCTTCTTGACTGACCCAATTCTTTGTTTACATGTAGCCCATCCTAACAATATCATCCAAGTATAAATACTTGTAGGCTTAAATAGTTTTCTAGTCTAAAGTGTTTCTGTATCTTATGAACATTGCATGGGAGGAGACTCAACATTAGCACTAATTATAAACTTTAATGTCATAGTGTCCATACAAGAGTTACTTTGTTCAGTTTTCACTCAGACATGGAGATGGTCAGACGGAGAAAGTTATGCAGAAACATGTTGAGACTTAAACCAAAGAAAAAGAAAATTAGAAAAACAGCCAAAATGGATTTCGAAAATAAGGTACGTTCATAACACCTAATTCCATTCACTTGATGCTGATCTAATTTATGTATTTACTTTCTTAAACAGTATTTTAGATTAGTTGGGGGGTAGGTAAGAAAAAAAATATTAAAAAAAATTCTATTTAATATTTCCAAAAATAAATTGGACGTTTGTTTGAAACACACTCATTAACATTTTTGCAAAGTTATTTTATGATATCTACAATAGATTTTAAAAATTGGTTCTTTGAAAATATGTCTTAAAATTACACTTTTTTACCCAAAAAAGTCACATAATACATATTTTAATAAATTGTTTATATATTTTTTTATTTCTTTGTTCATTAATTAGTATGTTGTATGCATGTGCCGAAAATAGCTAGGACGTGTTAGCGCATTTTCATGTTGTAAATATTTGTAAATTTTGGAAATGTTTATAAATTCAATTGTGTAATGCATATATCTGAAAAAAGATATTAAAAGGACAAGTAAGTCATGTTGAATAACTGTTACAAAAATAAATAATGATTACGCCCCTTTGATTAGCTTTTATTATTATATATATTTAAAATATAAGCAAAACGGTACGTAACAAATGAACTTTTGATGTACACTTGGTAGGCCAAGACCTACACAGTGATACATCATGGGTCTAGGACTTATGGTTGCTGAGATATAGGGCGGTCCATTATTAATATAGCTTATATAGTAAAAACGGTACTTTATAAGGCCCCTTTTACGGTCCTGAGAGGTCAGATCGCGAAATGGAAAAAAGTCGTTTCTTGGCAGGCCAAGACCTATAAAATGATATATACATCATGGGTCTAGGACTTATGGTTGTTGAGATCTAGGGTGATGACAGACAGACAGACAGACAAAACGGGGACAATAGAGCATTTTTTTTTTCGAAAATGCTCTAAAAATAGCAAAAACAACTAGCAGAAATCTTAAATGGCCCATGGACCACCTTAAGTCAGTAGCATAAGATGTCAAAAACAAAAAGATAGAATATATATATGGGTGTCAAGAAAATTCATATTTATTTGTCATGCAAATATTTAGTCAAACACACCCTTTTGTATTAATGATATCTCTGTTTCCAGGAAGATTACCGTTATAACTGCAGTAATGATTGTCAAAAAAGTCATCCTTATGAAGGAAATATCAACTACGTCCATATCTTATCGGATGTTCTATACAATACAGGTATACTTGCACACCAACTCAGACGGACGATGAGCGATTTTTCTCGTTCAACAGGAGCAACACCAACAGCGGAGCGCTTAACCAAAAAAGGTTTTGCTGCATACTTCGCAATGACAGATCTCTACAGGGAAGTCTTCTATGCAGAAAAGAAGATAATAACTTGTAACTCAGGCTCTGATGCAAAACTCCATATTGCCTCAATGGTGCTCAAATATAAGGAGAGGAAGGTGGTTCCTTGTAGAGGTTACAAATGGTGCCTGGATGAACTCATTGAAAAAGCCACACGTTACTTACGTCTTAGTCAAAGTAAATCTGAGAAGAGAATCCACCGTAACAAGTTGGTGGTTTTTCAGGCGACTAGAAGAGCGAATCAATGTAACCCACTTAAGTCTGACAGGAGGAAATTTTAATATAATACAAATAAACTTCAGGGTAAAATTATGGATATTGTATTGTCTTTACTTCCACGCGTTATATCTTAGGCAAGAAAGATTTGCATAAGAAGGTGGCATGTGTGTCCTGTTTATACTTATTGAATAAATTAATATTGTGCTCTCATCTTTATAACTCTAAATAAAGTGTGTTGGACATAATCCCCAATATATTTTCAAGACATTTATTGCAACCTTATAAATACAGTTCAAATAAAAAGTGTTGGATTGTTTACATTTCTAACCAGGGAGTCATTTCCCTTACAAATTCTGCTATGTACAATTATAATATACTTAGGGAATGCTTCTTCATTCAATTGACTTTGCTAAAGTTTGTCGTAATGACATTTAGTACAGCGGGACACATTCCTTAAATTATTAATTACCTTTTAGCCATAACAAATTGATATATGTATATGTTATTTTAATGGAAAGATGTTAAAGATTTGTTATGGTGCAAACATTTTTAATAGGCGACATTTTCTAATCGATCTTATCCCCAATCCCAATGAACCTTTATCTCGAATCCCTTCCTCTTCTCTCCTAATCCCTCACAGAATACAACAACTTTGCATAAAGGTGTTTTAGGATGCATAGTTTTAAAAAAGGTTGAAAAAATCAGGTGCTTTTAAAATTAAAAAAAAAATTTTGTCATTGAAATAAAAGCGTAAAATATTTGGTTGAATTACTTTTGTGTAGTATTGTCTCACGTGCAGCGAAGTTGGTTACATTACGTAAAACCCAAGTGTAATAAATGTAACACGAGTAATAAATGTAACAAGTAATGATTATTGAATATAACACAAGTAATATGTAATGAATGTAACACATATAATGATAATGTCGAAGAACAAAGTCAACAAATACAAACATTGACTCAGAGTTTACAATCATTGATAAAAAAAATTGAAAAATTTGAACAACACATGACAACTTATGTAACCGAACAGTCCAACACTACACTAACAATAATAGAGAAATTAGATGCACAAGTAATAAGTAAAGATAACGATCAGGTACAACAATTAAACTCCATAGATATTGCTGGAGGCATGAATGAGATATCAATAGACAAAACTTTAAAAGAAAATGAACAACATACAGATGCAATATTTAAGAAAATTCACTCAATCTCAGTTATTACACACACCAGTAAACAAAGTAAAACAAAGTCAGCACATAGACACAAACCAGCATGTTTTTATTGTAATAGTCCTCATCACAAAGCAAATAGATGCTCCAATAAATTTAAACATATAAGATGCTACAACTGTCATAATTTTGGTCACAAACAAAATTTTTGTCCCTTTAGAAATAAACAGGATAGTGGTACATATGAGAAAAACATTAGAAATAGACAACAACCACAGAAGACATATAGTAATAGACATACACATATACACAATAGAAACATCAGAAATAGACAACCACCACAGAATGTCCATAGAAACAGACAGGTACACAATAGGACTAGTCATATAGATTGGAAGGCATACAGAGCAAGAAAAGATTATAAAATAAATAAACATAATGATTATTTGAATAAACCTCACTGTAGTTTTTGCAAAAATCTTGGTCATGAAAAAGAAGAGTGCTTTAAATTAAGAAATATTTGTAAAGGCAAGATGAGAGAACACAGACAATCAAGTGGCACATTATTTGATAGGAAACATACATGTAACAAAATAAAACAGAAACAAGACTTAAATGAATGTAATAGGAACATTGTATTATATAATGAATGGGTTAGAGAATTGTATTTAAACATTTTGAGAGGTTATGGCTCTGCCACCATGGCCGGCTCTGCCACCTCTGCCACCATGGCCGGCTCTGCCACCATGGCCGGCTCTGCCACCTCTGCCACCTCTGCCACCATGACCGGCTCGGCGACCCCTGCCGACCCTGCCATCCACGCCATCCCTCAGAGCTCTGATGATATTCTCGAGTGCATCCTGTGGGCCGTCCGGTGCATCAATTAAATCTATAAGTAAGACAAAAAAAAGGCATGTAATGTATACTGTCAAAAAGATAAAACTAATTATATTAAAAAAAAAATTGACATTTATTGACTCGCTTTCACTTTAAGACGTATAGGGAACTTTGTGTTATTGCTACCAGACAGTAAAATACATTAAGCCTATACATATAAAATTTCCTGAAAAAAGATTCAGAAATAAAGCGGAAATAGCTTCCAACTCAAAATATTTCCAGGTTTGTCTTTTAATTCACCGCAATTATATTAGCCCATCAGGGGACGTCACTTCGCATTCGATTTGGAGAGGGTGAAGATTGGCTTCAAAATTTATAATGATGTATAATGTAAATTAAAATATTAACGCACACGATTACAAATAAGCCTGAGCATATTGATTCATCCCAGGAGAAAAATAATAGCATACACAGGCTACATAGTAACATGTCTTTTGACAATTCTAAAAAAAAAAAATAGAAATTGTACGCGTCCACTTCCGCAGCAAATAAAATAAGAGGCCGCAAGGTGTGTTTAAGTGTGTTTATATGAGGGAAAGGTGTTTTTTTTTTACTATGCCTATCATACTCGATCTAAACTGTTACATTTGAAGTCACTATTAATAAATATATATATATATGTATAACAGAACGGCTTTTCATAATTTTAATAATGACGTTTTTTTTTTATTCCTTACAATAGCATAACAATCATGAATCCTTGGGGGAGGGGGTGGAGGGGGGGAGGGAGAGGGAAGGGAGGGGGAGGAGAGCGGAATGGCCTACATTCTTCCACCCCCACCCCCATCCGCAAACGACGCACTATATTTCTATGTGGGACACTTTTATGACTTTGTGAAAGGTAAGACATGGTCCCACCCACCCCCCTACCCACACCACCCCTGACCCCCCACGCCCCACCGCCCTCTCCACATATGAAGCCCTCATTGTTTAATCCTATGCACAGTGTTTCAAATACATCAGCCAATGGGGGGGGGGGGGGTTCAGTGTTTTTATTACGTAAATACTATGTGCGGAAAATTATTGTAACAAAATTGGCTTTTCTTTCCCATTGTTCTAATCCAACGGTATTTCGTGGGGGGCTCCTTACTGACTGTTTTCGTTAAAAAAGACTGCAGTATAACTTTCAGTTAATGACAAGTGTTTTCAGCGTGAATTTCATTATCATTACCATTTTATGAACCATTTAATTAATCATAATCCACAACTGGCAAAATCCTTGATCTAAGGCGCATCTGCCTCTCCTCTCCCCCCCCCCCACTCGTCTTCGAAATTGACGTCCCCGAAACCTATTAATCGTTCATGTACGACACGTTACCAATAATACTAACCCATAATGATTTTATAAAGAGACTTATTGTTTACACTTTATAATTTTTACATATTTATCTTGAAGAAAAAAATTAAATGTAAACAATTACCTATTGCTTTCTGAGAGGATTTATTAACTCTCTCTAAGTGGACTTTTAGTTTTTGAAATTTTTGTAAGAGCAGAGTATTTGATTTTTTCAATTCATCATTTTCGGCCTCTACTTTCTGAAGTCTTTCTTCTAGTGACTCAGTTACGCTATCTTGATACAGTGCCCTATTGAGAGCAGTGTACACGGCCTCTTCCACTTTCATGTTTACATCACCATATGCCTTCATAAGTTCCCTAAGCAGATTACTTAGACTGTCCGTCATCTTTGATGGAAAAAATAAACAATAATAAAATGAATACGTAAACAGCGTGGGGAGGGGTGTGTCTGAAAAAAATGTTGACATTATTTGACATAGTGGCATTGGAATCAAATTGAAGGATTTTCAACTTAATAATCACAAAATTGTTAACAATAATAGTCCTTACGTGACAAACACACTAGCTCTTTCACTTGACTACAATATACAAACTAACTTAACACAACCTCGCAGTACCAGGGGTCATAGCCTAAAACTGGACATCCATCATGAACAGTTGTTCAAATCCTCAGAGCAGTGGTCCCCAAACCACCGGGCCGCGGACAGGTACCTGTCCGTGGTGCAGGGCCTCCCAAAATAACATTAAATTATTTTCCATTTTATTTACTGTGGTGTATTTTCTCTCTGGATGGTGCGGCTTACCATGGACGAGAAATTATCAAAGTCCATCCCCCTCCCTTCCAATAGGTCGCGGTGAAACAATCAAACGCTGACCGGTTTGTGGCGAGAAAAAGGTTGGGGGACCACTGCGCTCAGATCACAGTCACTCTGTGACACTAATTTTTTTTTATTTCGATTTCCGACGTCATCTATTCACTTGGTAATATACAAAAGTGTCATGTTCATGGATTGGTGAACTGTGTAGCAGGGCCGCTTTATCAACTAGGCACAGTAGGCACTGTACCTAGGGCCTACGGACTTTTCAAGGGCCTACGAAGGCCACAACATATATGACCGTTTGAGATGAGCACCTGAGCAAGTCAAGTTGCAGTAGGGTTGTTGACAATTCTCTTAAATTGTATCGTCAATACCAATACCAATACTTCATGAAAAGAGTATCGCCAATACCAATAAAAATACTCAAGTAAAAATGTATTGCCAAAGTCGATACCAATACAATACCAATACTTTTGAGAACAACAAAATATTTTTATTTAAAATAAAATGAGTGCAAGCTTTTCCAATTTAAAAAAAAAAGTAAAAATAAAATACAATGCCAAAGCACAAGTTATGAGTAGTGAATTAACACAACTAAGGCATTAATTTTACATAATAATGTAATGTAACAATAGTAACAAAATAATAATGATAAATACGAACGTGACATGAAATGCGTGTAACATGACATGTATGAATGTAGTTATGTGTAAAGACCGTAACATAAATTAAAACACACACAATGGATTGGGATTCAACTCTCTGTTTCCTACTGTGCTGCCAGGTACAACTTGGCTGCTCTCAGACTAATCACTGCCCCCCCCCCCATGACACCCGCCACTGAACTGAGATCTCTGACTCTAACATCATTATTGCCGTTATCATGGATAGACACATATGAAGCAGAGGCGTACCTTGGATGCAAAGAGGGGGGGGGAGGTCTAAATTCGAAAGTGACCTCAGGCCCCAGCTTAAGGGGAGCCCCCAAAAATTATTTTAAATTAAATATTAATACATTAAATTGTGTCATGGTGTTGAATGTCAAAATGCTGGGGCCTCCGAATACCTAAGTCCGCCACTGGTTAGAAGTCAACCTAAAGGGCACCCACTTCAAATTATCTATCAAAATAAATTATCAAAAGCGCCCCGACAAGAACTTTATCGAAATGGGCTCATACCAAATCTCTGAAGCTCGCTGCCTAAAATCCAAAAAAAAAAAAGACATAAGACCAACTTTGTACACACCCACTAAAATATAGGCCATTAAAATTGTGGCCTGTTTTTAATCTCTGCAGGAAGAATTTGAAAAATTCACCCATCACCTGACAAGGGGCAGTGGAGAACTAATTCATCAAAACATGATACATTCTTATTTTATGTACAAGTACGGAACGTTTCTATACAAACACGAATTCAGAATCACGCGGGGCTGAGGAAGAGATCTTTTGTGGTTCTAACTCGGGTGTCAATTGACGGGACTTAAGTAAACGATTAATTTTTTCAACTGTTAGCTGCTATAAAACAAAATCTGTAATCGTATCCTTCCCTCCTCCCCCCCCCCAAACACCCCCAAAAGAGAGCGGCCCGCACAGGATAATCGCATAACATAAATTACCAAACTTAATAAGTGTTTTTAACAGAACACTTAACATTTGAATTTGACCATCTTCAGTTTATTGTAGATTGGGACACACATGCCTCACATTGGTAAACACTGTTTGACTGTTGTTCTGTTGGATTGTTTGTTTGTTGGATTGTTTGTTTGTTGGATTGTTTTTCTTGATATGGTCGGTACACAATATGTGCATTCTATTCTGATGGGGGATTGGTGTGTGTTTGTGCGTGCGCGTCTTTCAACCCTATTTTATCCTGATCCTTCTGTTTAGTCTCGTGTCAAGACATCTATGACTCTACATATAGTATGATGTACAATGTACATAGCCAATATTTTTCTGGGATACTGATCTTCATCTTTCTCATATGTTCCTACCACGACTGTTGCCTTCAATTATGGCCTAATGTAAAAAAAGTAAAGTTCCCTTAAGCCCCTAGGGCAGGGGTGGGCAAAGTATGGCCCGCGGGCTGCATGCGGCCCGCCAGAGTATTTTAGTGGCCCGAACGCATGTACATGTTGCGATCATTTATCGATGTTTTTTATTTCTTTATTTAGAACTTTCGCTATTTTTTTTTTAATTTTACTAGTAAACAAAAGCCCGGGAAAAAAAACGTAGGTATGGTGAAGTTGATGATTATTAAAATTAAAGAAAACTATCCTGACTATACAATTTTACCTATCCACTGTGTCATCCATCATGAAAGTCTGTATAAAGCTGCGTTGAATATCAAGCATGTTATTGACCTAGTTGTCAGTGTAATAAATCTCATCAGAGCAAGGGCACTTAATCACAAACAGTTCCAGGCAGTGCTTAATAGCTTTGGAAACTTAAATATTCTGATATAAACTGCCACAGCAGTGTCTGCTGGCTGAGTCTGGGCAAGCTATTGAGGCGAGTGTGGAAGAAATATTTATGTTCCTGGAGAAAAGTTGAATGAACTGAGTGTCAAACTTCAGGTCGATGGCTTGTTTACACATGAAATGTTGGTGCATGTTAAATCATTTCAGGCGAAACTCTCCCTGTTCTTTTGGCAAGCAGGTGGAAACAGGTTTTGCTATTTAACTTTGCTGAAACAGAAAAAAAACATTCTGCTGAATTGGCTATCAAGTACAAGGCTCAGTTGTATGCCTTGGTTGTGGAATTTAAAAGGAGGTTCCAAAACTTCAAATAACCTGGAACCACTCTTCAATATCCTTAGTTTGCTATCTAGTGCAGAAGCTGTTACAGTCTCAAGGATATACAGTTAAAACTGCTTGACCTACTAAGTAAGTTATTACCTGAATGAGAAGTTCAGGTCAGTTTTTCTTCTGGAGTTTTATGAATGTTTGCCATCAGTGGCATGTCCACATCTAAAACACTCTGCTGCCAAGCTTTCGTCACTATCTGGGTCCACATACATTTGTGAGCAAACTTTTTCTTGCATGAAATTAAACAAGTCTAATAACAGATCGATGTCGACTGACTGTAATTTAAATGCAATCATGCGAATCACAACCAGTAAACTGGTTCCACAGTTAAAAACATTATCCGAAATTGTGAACAGTTACATACTTCTCATTAATTATATTTATACTCTGTGGTCAGCTTGTATTTGAATTAAGTTCCATCGTCTTCATAAATTTATGACCTGTAACAAAAAAAAACGTTTGTTAAAATAATTATGAATAGTAATGTCTTATGATCAAATAAGCACTGATTTGATTTAGTTTGTATTTTAAAATGTAATGTGCATGTGTAATAGAGTGTGAATGTGAAATAAAGTTACAAGTACATGGTTATTATCCTTAATTCATATTTACATACGTTATAAATTGTAATTAAAATATACAAAATATATATGCCGCCCGCCGATAACAATCGATTTTTCAATGTGGCCCTCCGTAAAAAAAGTTTGCCCACCCCTGCCCTAGGGGCTCATTGGGGCAGATGAAGTGTAGAATTTATCTGATTCAACAACCTAGGCATGTGAAGTGATTGTGTGGTTGCCACCTTTACTCCCCCAAATTAAAGTCGGGTACCCAACTAAAGATGGATGAACTTGGGGGTCAAACACCCGGACCTAAAAAAAAATCCTAAGGTTCTCACTAAGGTTCGAACCCAAGACTCTCCTGTAGACAGGTGAGCTCTCTACACTTCTCGACCATCCGTCCCCATGTGACCTAATTTACTCAACAAAAACAAGATGGATAATTGACGGGTACTTTTTTGAATTTGAAGCACTATCTTTTTCTCCATGACAGGCAACACAAAAAGGCTGTATTATTTGCTAACAACGAAATTAAGACTACTTCATATCTTGACATTAGGCTATGCGAAATGTCTGTCAACACAAAAAAATTTAATATGCATGTTCCTATGTTGTTTGCTTTACTTAAAGCTAGTAAAGGATTGGTTGTCGACCACTTTATTCTGTTTGTTTTACCTTCGGTTGTAAAATGGGTGTCTGGGGCGAGAAAAGTAATGTAGAATGAAAATGCGGTCAGTCTTGACCATGCTATATGCTATAACTATTTGTTGAATAAGGCAATCTGAAGTTGACATGGCATTGTACTTTGACCACTGTGGCTAGAAGGGATAATACAGCTTAATGTAGCTCTTTGAAAATAAAAACCACTCACAAAAATAATTCATTTTGTTACATTTTAAAATAAAAGTGAAGGTAAAAATATAACATTTAAAAAAAGTGAAGATAAAAATATTACATTTTAAAATAAAAGTGAAGTTTTATTCAGGATTGTTTTCTTTTGTTTATAAACTTTGCGTTAAAAAGAATACGGTGAATTCTTGTAAATCTGGATAAAAGATTTCCTATGACATTAGTCTTCTTATATAAATAGTTGCACAGGAAAGATATCAACAACGTACAGTCAGAACTTTACATGTAGAATAACTGAGGGCCATGCTCATCAATTCACTTATCAGTCATAAAAGCTCCAGACTTGGTTACCTCTTCTTTTGTTCACCCCTATCCAATAATATTTTACTATTTGACCTTTTAGCAAAGGTGGATCTCTAGGTAGGTGCATTATATGTTTACCTAGGCCCTAAACTTTAAATAAAAGTAAAAGTTCCCTTCTTAGCCCTAACGGGCCTTCGGGGCAGATGAAGTGTAGAATTCGTCTGTTTCTATAACCTCGGCATATGAAGGGATTGTGTGGTTAGCAATACGCCCAGCCGCCTTTACTTCCCCAACTAAAAGTCAGGTACCCATTTAAAGCTGGGTGGACTTGTGGGACGACTTTGCACCAAATTTCACCTGGAAAAATTACATGGGCCTCACCGAGGATCGAATCCAGGACTCTCAGGTCGACAGTCGAGTATCTACACCACTCGGCCATCCGTCCCACTAAACTTTAAAAAGGCCCCCACTAAACATAAACTCTCCTTTTTTCAAGGGCGCTAAAGTCACATTCCAGATGGCACACTGTTTGTTATACGTATGGATTGTTTTGAAGCTCAATCCACCCTTTGCAAATCTACACAGACATCGAATCTCTTTCAAATAATGTAAAAATAAAAGGTCTTTGGGTTTTCTACATTTTTAATCAGCAGATCAATTTATGTCTCCTGTCAGTGTATGAATAAAATCTGGACAAAACCCCCATTGACCAAACCCCTGGCGATAAAAAAACCATCCGAAACCCACAAGCTGGGTTTAATCCAGATACTTTGTCCTGAACCAAGCACTGAACTCAAAACTATAATAATATTTTTTTTTGGAAAAAAATGAAATGATTTGATTATACAAAAGTTCTTCGTACTTACATCTATTACAACGTAACAAATTCAAAAAAAATTAATTTTATCATTTCCCTTAACATATAACAAATTTCCATAATTGTATGATCAGTGACGTAACGAATTTAATGTAACACAAGTAATAAGTAAAGAATGAAACACAAGCAATGATGGCTTATTGTAACACAAGAGATTAATTGTGTTAGGTACAGAATATAATGTACGACACACGCACACATGCACAATTTAATGGGCAGCAACACTACTGCAGTGGTCCCCGAACCTTTTTCTCGACACGGACCGGTCACCGTCTATTAAAATTAATCGCAGCCCGCTGGGGGTGAAGGGTTGGGGGGGGCAGACGTTGATTACTTATATCTTTGGTTCTTTTGATCTAAAATACCACCGCTGCTCTGCTCCAGGTTAACCGCTTGAACATGGAAAGTCGAACACAATCCCGAGAGTAATACACAACAGTAAACGTTCCGGGGGCTGTGGGGACCACTGCTCTACTGTACTGCCATGTACAAGTTGGTTCTCGCAGAATTGATATCAATTATCCACTGACAACCGTCTCAAGACTGGAATCTCTGACTTAAACACCACTATAGCCGTCATTATGGATAGACACACTAGAATCCAACTTATAGGGCGACCACCAATCAAAAATATATTCTTAAAAAAGCTCCGATCAAAATTTTATAGGCCCATCCCAAGTATCCCTAAAGTTCTCTGCCTATTATCCCAGTAATACCTAAGAACGACTTTGTACACACCCACCAATGTCTCATTCAATAAATGGTTGGCATGTTTTTTATCACTGTGCGAAGCATTGGGAAGATGCACCCATCATCTGACAAGGGACAGTTTTGAAATAACAATTCATCAATACGTGGTAACTTTTGTATTCGGTTTTATAGTGACGTAAAGTTTGTAAACAGCGATAACCTAAGACGAGACAGTTTACGGGTCAATGGTGGGTGTCAAATGTTGGGGTTAAAACAAACTGTTAGCAGCAACAACAAAATATCCAACCGTAAACCCTCCAATAGAGCGAGGCCACACAGGGTTGTGCTGTAAGAAAATAATTCAAAATTAGAAACTGAACATTTAAATTATCTATTATTTAATAGAAAACTGAACATTTCATATTGTACATTATTTAATAGAAATTTGAACATTTCATATTGTCCATTATATAATAGAAAACTAAACATTTAAAATTGTCCGCTATCAGTTGGTTGTCCCATGGGGTACAGGCCTCGCATTGGTAAACACTGTTTGAAAAATGGATTCCCAAATGGTATTTAATTAGTCCTTGACTACCTTGGAAGAAAGTGTCTCAGATTGTTACAATGACCAAGTCTGGACCACTTTGTTGATAGACACGTTACTTTGTTTACCAATGTTAGACAACTCCCTAATAATAATTATCAAAGTAAAAATGGTCAGAAATTATATGCTAGTCTGTAGTGATTCAATATTTTATCAACGTTACGTGTGAGAAGCCTCAACATCATCCTAATAGATAAACGTTAGCCCTCATGACGTCATAGTAAACAGTGTCCAGTTTAATTCAGACATGTAGAATATTTCAAATATACCACTGTTTGATAGAAAATTGAATATTTCAAATTGACCACTATTAGGTTGTTGTCTTATGGGGCACAGACTTCGCTTTGGTCAACACTGATTTACAATTCATTTGTTTAAAGGCGTGTCTCTACGTACCTAAGCAAATTGTTAACAATTGAATTCCCAGGTGGCATTTAATAGGAAATTCAACACCTTGGTTGATAGTGTCCAAGAAATTACAATGACCTGGCCTGGACCAGCTTGTTGGCTGACCCAATTCTTTTTTTACCTGTAGCCCATTGTTTAGCAACGTCTTAGCAATATTATCCAAGTATAAATGGTCTTAAATAGTTTTCTAGTTTTTAGTGATTCTGTATCTTACGAACATTGCATGGGGGAAGCCTAAATATCATCCCAATACATAAACTTTTACCCTCGTGACGTCACAGTATCCATTCAAGAGTCACTTTGTCCAGTTTCACTCAGACATGGAGATGGTCAGACGGAGAAAGTTATGCAGAAACACGTTGAGATTTAAACCAAAGAAAAAAAAACTAGAAAAACAGACAAAATGGATTTCGAAAATAAGGTGCTTTCATAACACCTGAGTTCTTTTATTAGATGATAATCTAAATTATGTATTTTTTTAAGCAGTATTTTACATTATTTAAATATTAATCGCGAAAAAGGAAAAAAAAAAAAAACATTGTCGTAAATAGCACTAAGGTACAGGTAGCCGAGTAATGTAGAGCACTCGACTGCCGACCTGAAAAACAAATAGCTCGAACAAAAATAATTTTTCTAGGTCCTGATTAACAATTGGTACTAGTAGTATACAATAATTAACAATAATTTATGAATAGTAACCACTTTTACCGGCATTAGTGATAACAGGGGTGATGTACATTAGTATAGCAAAGTGCATAGAGGAAACGTCCAATCGGTTTTATATAAAATTGTACACACACACAAACACACATGTATATATATATATATATTATTTTTGCAAATGTTTAGTTAAACCCACCGCTATCTCTGTTTCCAGAAAGAAAACCATTATAACCTCAGAAATGATGATCAAAAACGTTATCCCTATGAAGGAAACATCAACTAGGTCCATGTGTTGGTAGATGTTCTCTACAATGCAATATCATTCTCATACCATCTCAGTTCAACGCTGTATAATTTTACTGAACTAACAGGAACAACGTCAACAGCTGATCGCTTGACTCGGAAATGTTTAAATCTAAACAGTGTCTTGAATAAACTTCTCACGGAAGTCTATAGACCTTTCTCACTTGTATTCCTGCGCGTCAGCTGTCTTTGTGAAAGGATCATAATGGGCTTCCGGTCGCTTTGTTTATACTTGATTAATACTTAGCTCGATTATTTTTCCTACTTTTTTTGTCTAATATATGATAAAATGACTTTAAATTCAATACCAAAATTTAATTTTTGTGATGTTGATAAGTTTTTAAAGTCACAAAATGTCCCGATATCATTCTCTTCAAATATTATTATATTGTCGGAGAATTCTTTAACCTTAATTGATGATGCTGGTTCATTTCTTTTTGGGATACTTTTACGGCCTAAAGGGAGCTGATAGTTATTCCAATTAAATAACAGAGGCACAGCTTCTTTTTTCAATAATTTGTTCTTAAACTGTAGGTTTTCACAATTTTTAAAATGTTCCTTTATGAAATGTCGAGAGCACACACAAGTGTTAACAGTGATATATAATTATATATCGTATAGTATTAAAAAACAGAAAAACATTGTTATAGTATAGACTACATGTAATAATAGATAATACTTTACTTGAAAATGTTTTCCAATATCTCTTCTTATTTTAGTAATCCATAGTTTTCTCTTATTAGCATCAATTCTGCTGCGTTTATGAAACGCACTGTCTCCGGGAGCCAGTGCGTTTATGAAATGATAATCCTCTGCATTTAACAACGTTTGCAGTACAATTAGGCACACAACAACTTCTTGGCATTCTACTTTTTAGTTTTAACTTATAAGATAATAATAAATAATCACACTGAAAAATATATAAAATTTTGATTATTTGATTTTCATGATTAAAATTAAAAGAATAGCAGCAACAGAAATTTATTATTCGCAAATTCAAGTACAGTAATTGGTACCGGAAGTGTAACTTGTCCATCTAAACAAACAATTCAGTAAGGGGACTACTTTATGAGAAAGGTCTATAATGAAGAAAATGTTATACCCTTGTCTAAACAACTGTCTGATTTACCAACCCAGTTTATCTTAAAGTTTCACAATAGGGAAGCGGTCAATTGTAGAACATTCAAACTGAAATTGGAGAACTCATTGACAAAGCCACCAATTACCTGCGTCTTAGTCAAAGAAAATCTGAGAAGAGAATCCACCATAACAAGCTGGTGGTTTTTCAGGCGTTTAAGAGAACAATAAAATGTAACCATTACAGATCAATCTGGTAAATTTAATGGGATACTAATAAACACGAATTGAAAAAAAAAAATAATGAGAATTTTGTTGTCTTTGAGTTTGAGTTTTTTCACAATTTGATTGTCAATATTTACCTCTGTAGATACATAGAATGTGTGTCTTGTATTACGTCATAGGCCTAGATACATAGAATGTGTGTCTTGTATTACGTCATAGGCCTAGATACATAGAATGTGTGTCTTGTATTACGTCATAGGCCTAGATACATAGAATGTGTGTCTTGTATTACGTCATAGGCCTAGATACATAGAATGTGTGTCTTGTATTAAAACATAGGCCTAGATACATAGAATGTGTGTCTTGTATTAAAACATAGGCCTAGATACATAGAAAGTGTGTCTTGTATTAAAACATAGGCCTAGATACATAGAAAGTGTGTCTTGTATTAAAACATAGGCCTAGATACACAGAATGTGTGTCTTGTATTACGACATAGGCCTGGATACATAGAAAGTGTGTCTTGTATTAAGACATAGGCCTAGATACATAGAAAGTGTGTTTTGTATTACGTCATAGGCCTAGATACATAGAAAGTGTGTCTTGTATTAAGACATAGGCCTATATACATAGAAATTGTGTCTTGTATTAAGACATAGGCATTTATACATAGAATGTATGTCTTGTATTAAAACATAGGCCTAGACACATAGAAAGTGTGTCCTTTTGTTTAAATGAAATAGACATTTCTCATACTAACATATTTCTTACTCTGTAGAAATAGTAAGAATTATCTAACCCATCTCACACCTGACACCCCCTACCCCCCCCTTCCCCCCCCCCACTTTCCCAAACTACATTTATCTCAACCCTAAATCCACCCACCCATATAGAAGCAACAACTCGACTTTAGGGTGTTTCAGGTTTGTATAGTTTTAAAACAAGTCTAAAAATAGGGGGTCGCTTTTTTTAAAATTATTTTGTTTTTTGTCATTGAAACAAATGTGTAAAACATTTGGGCAATTGAAACAAATGTGTAAAACATTTGGGCAATTGAAACAAATGTGTAAAACATTTGGTCAATTGAAACAAATGTGTAAAATATTTGGTCAATTGAAACAAATGTGTAAAATATTTGGTCAATTGAAACAAATGTGTAAAATATTTGGTCAATTGAAACAAATGTGTAAAATATTTGGTCAATTGAAACAAATGTGTAAAATATTTGGTCAATTGAAACAAATGTGTAAAATATTTGGGCAATTGAAACAAATGTGTAAAATATTTGGTCAATTGACCTTTGTTCAGTACTGCCTCACACGGGCAGTGACGTAGACAGCCTTTAAGACAAAAACCAAGTGTAATGAATGTAACACGAGTAGTAAATGTAAAACACAAACAATGAGTAATGACTAAAACACAAGCAGTAAGTAAGTAATGAATGTGACGCAAGTAATTATCAATGAATGTAACATTATTAATTATCAATGAATGTAACATTATTAATTATCAATGAATGTAACATTATTAATTATCAATGAATGTAACATTATTAATTATCAATGAATGTAACATTATTAATTATCAATGAATGTAACATTATTAATTATCTATGAATGTAACACGAGTAATACGTAGTGAATGTAACACAAGTAATGATTACTGAATGTTAAACAAGTAATGCATTGATTTTACACCAAGATACAATGTAACAATTGTAACATAACAATAATTTAAAAAATGCGAACGTGAAATGATAAGCATGTAGCATGAAATATATATATATATATATATATATATATATATATATATATATATATATATGGGACGGATGCCGAGTGGTGTAGATACTCGACTTTCGACCTGAGAGTCCTGGGTTCGATCCTCGTAAGACCCATGGAATTTTTCCAGGTGAAATTTGGTGCAAAGACGTCCCACAAGTCCACCCAGCTTTAAATGGGGGTACCTGACTTTAAGTTGGGGAAGTAAAGGCGGCTGGGCGTTGAGCTAACCACACAATCCCTTCATATGCCGAGGTTATAGAAACAGATGAATTCTACACTTCATCTGCCCCGATGGCCCGATAGGGCTAAGGGAACTTTACTTTACTACTTACTAATTATATATATATATATATATATATATATATATATATATATATATATATATAGTTGAATATTTCAAATAGATTATTATTTGATAGAAAGTAAATACATAATTTAGATCAGCATCAAACGTGGCTACATTATGTTGATGAACCGTGTCTGTGGCTACATTATGTTAATGAACAGTGTCTGTGGCCACATTATGTTGATGAGCCGTGTCTGTGGCTACATTATGTTAATGAACAGTGTCTGTGGCTACATTATGTTAATGAACAGTGTCTGTGGCTACATTATGTTAATGAACCGTGTCTGTGGCTACATTATGTTAATGAACCGTGTCTGTGGGTACTTTATGTTTATGAACCGTGTCTGTGGCTACATTATGTTAATGAACAGTGTCTGTGGCTACATTATGTTGATGAACCGTGTCTGTGGCTACATTATGTTGAGGAGCAGTGTCTGTGGCTACATTATGTTGATGAACCGTGTCTGTGGCTACATTATGTTAATGAACAGTGTCTGTGGCTACATTATGTTAATGAGCCGTGTCTGTGGCTACATTATGTTGATGAGCCGTGTCTGTGGCTACATTATGTTGATGAACCGTGTCTGTGGCTACATTATGTTAATGAACGATGTCTGTGGGTACTTTATGTTAATGAACCGTGTCTGTGGCTACATTATGTTGATGAACGATGTCTGTGGGTACTTTATGTTAATGAACCGTGTCTGTGGGTACTTTATGTTAATGAACCGTGTGTGTGGGTACTTTATGTTAATGAACAGTGTCTGTGGCTACATTATGTTGATGAACCGTGTCTGTGGGTACTTTATGTTAATGAACCGTGTCTGTGGCTACATTATGTTGATGAACCGTGTCTGTGGGTACTTTATGTTTATGAACCGTGTCTGTGGCTACATTATGTTAATGAACCGTGTCTGTGGGTACTTTATGTTAATGAACCGTGTCTGTGGGTACTTTATGTTAATGAACCGTGTGTGTGTGTACATTATGTTAATGAACCGTGTCTGTGGGTACTTTATGTTAATGAACCGTGTCTGTGGGTACTTTATGTTAATGAACCGTGTGTGTGTGTACATTATGTTAATGAACCGTGTATGTGGGTACTTTATGTTAATGAACCGTGTGTGTGTGTACATTATGTTAATGAACCGTGTCTGTGGGTACATTATGTTAATGAACCGTGTGTGGGTGTACATTATGTTAATGAACCGTGTCTGTGGGTACTTTATGTTAATGAACCGTGTCTGTGGGTACTTTATGTTAATGAACCGTGTCTGTGGGTACTTTATGTTAATGAACCGTGTGTGTGGGTACTTTATGTTAATGAACCGTGTCTGTGGGTACTTTATGTTAATGAACCGTGTGTGTGTGTACATTATGTTAATGAACCGTGTCTGTGGGTACTTTATGTTAATGAACCATGTCTGTGGGTACATTATGTTATGTAACTGTTGCCGACGTTGCTTCGTATTTTGTATATTAATTTTCATTTTTATTTGTTATGAAAGAAATGTTTTTGTTCATTTGTCTTAATATAGATATATTAATTATTTTTGTTTTAATTTATAGTTAAGTGTATGTACTCAGTTTAAATCCCTTGTCATGAAGAAATGTTTATTTAACTGCTACGGGTTTGTATGGGTGGGGATGGAACTGAGTTGGACGTGGGTGGGTAGGGGTGATTCAAACTTTGCGGGGATGGGAGGGGTTGGGTGAAAACTTGATCCCTGTCCAGTTTATGAGACTGGGTTTCCACGGAGTATCCTAAATAATACAAGCGTCAAATAAGAAAATGTTGGAATGAAATAATGACAAGAGATACATACAATGATACAAGATGGAGATTTTCACAAGAGATACATGCAATGATACAAGATGGAGATTTTCACAAGAGATACATACAATGATACAAGATGGAGATTTTCACAAGAGATACATACAATGATACAAGATGGAGATTTTCACAAGAGATACATACAATGATACAAGATGGAGATTTTCACAAGAGATACATACAATGATACAAGATGGAGATTTTCACAAGAGATACATACAATGATACAAGATGGAGATTTTCACAAGAGATACATACAATGATACAATATGGAGATTTCACAAGAGATACATACAATGATACAAGATGGAGATTTTCACAAGAGATACATACAATGATACAAGATGGAGATTTCACAAGAGATACATTTTTTGACGTAATTAATAGACAAGCTCAAAACTGAACCGTTTCTCATTTTTCTATATGGATAATTCATGAGTATCATGCAATACACAAAAATCATGTAAGGTGAATTGTTTTTGTTTTTTTCGCTGCTATTTAATTTGTGTTCACGATGTAATAGAACTTTTTAGAACTAAGTAATTCACGTACATTTTGAGTTTACGTTTCAGGCTTTGCATCGCGTCATTGATATCTACATTATGTACATTGATATGTTTGTTTTTTCCTTACATGGTCTGACAGTTGGTAATGTAGCGCGGATGGGGAGGGGGTGGGGGAGGGAGATCAGCTTCCTCAACAACTTCTGTCTCTACGAATCATCTTTATTTCTCATTCTGTCCAATGATAATTTTTTTTAAATAATTAATAAAAAAAAATGAAATAATTAAATTTGATTTCTGGTAGTAAATTGGACTGGTGGCTTGTGTGATACTTAGTAACAGTGCTAGGGTATATTTTATTATTATCAATTCAGTTTATAGCAAACATTGAGTAACATTCTTATCATATTTGTGAGCGTCATTATGGGGGACAGGTGGTCTTGCGGTGTAGAACGCTGCTTCCCCCCCACACACACACACCTTATCAAATATAACGTGACATACAGAAGTTCAAACTCCTTAATCCTTGTAAATCTCAATCTCTAATTTGTACACAACATCAACATCCTTCTAAATCTAATCTCTAATTTGTACACAACATCAACATCCTTGTAAATCTAATCTCTAATTTGTACACAACATCAACGAGTCCCCTTCACTGAATGATGAGCTTATTGAGGTCTTTGAAATAAAAACAAAATCCACGTAAAAAATAAATTACGTTACTTTTACATCCCAGGTATTGTATGGAAACTTTTATGATAAAAGATGACGTTTTTTTTGTCCGCTGAAATAGACATTACTTTAGTTTACAATAAATTGATTGTATTATTTCCTTTCATTTCAGAAGTCAACTAACTGAAAAAATCTCATAGCAACAAGAAAAGCGAGGTACCATGCAGAGGTCACTATAAGAAAACGTAAATTTAAAAAAAAGTTAATTAATAAATAAAATAGAAAACTAAAAAATTTTCATTGCCCATGATCAGTTTGTCGCCCCAGTAGCGTGAAAATTTTATAGGAGGGGCAAGGCATTATACAGCAGTGACCATGCAATAGCAGGGGGGCAGGTAATACATTTTACTAAGTAGAACAAATAAGCAGGGGGACCCAGCCCCCCTTCCCCCCCCCCGCACGCTACGGGCCTGGTGCTGACGTCACATTGGTAAACACTTATTGACAGTTGTTTTGTTTCAAAGCGGGCATCTATTTGAGAAACTTGTTAACAATTAGATTCCCAGGTGGTATTTAATCAGACTTGGACCTCCTTGGAGGAAAGTGTTTGTGATTGTTGGAATGACCATGTCTGGACCATAGCCTGAAACGACTTGCTTACTTACACATTCCTTTGTTTACCTAAAGCCCATTGTTTGACAACATCCTAACCATATCATTCGAGTATAGATGGCACTAAATGATTTACCAGTCTGTAGTGATTCAATATTTTATCAATATTACGTGGGTGCAGCCTCAACATCATCCCAATGGATGAACTTTGGCCCTCGTGACGTCATAGTATCTATTTAAGAGTTACTTTGTCCAGTTTCACTCAGACATGGAGATGGTCAGGTGGAGAAAGTTATGCAGAAACATGTTGAGACTTAAACTAAAGGAAAAAAACTGTCAGCAGCATTAAAAAAAATCCAAACGTAAACCCACAAGAAGAGCGGAGGCCACGCACGTTTTGCCGTAAAAAAATAAGAACCAACTTAATTAGTTTCATTCATAGAAAATTGTACATTTCAAGTCATCCATTATTTACAGAAAATTTAACCTTATATTAAATTGCACACTATTTGATAGAAAACTGAATATTTCAAATAGGCCACTTTTGGGTTAATGTCTTATGGGGCACAGGCCTCACAATGGTCAACTTTGATTTACAATTCATTTGTCTGAAAGCGTGTCACTATGTACCTAAGAAACTTGTTAACAATTAAATTCCCAGGTGGTATTTAATCAGTCTATGAACACCTTGGTTGATAGTGTCCCAGATAATTACAATGGTCTGGCCTGGACCGGCTTGATGACTGACCCAATTCTTTGTTTACCTGTAGCCCATTGTTTGACGACATCCTAACAATATCTTCCAAGGTATAAATGGTCTCAAATAATTTTCTAGTCTTAAGTGATTCTGTATCTTATAAACATTGCATGGGGGTAGACTCAATATAAACCCTATTCATGAAATTTAACCTTCGCGACGTCATACTATACATTCAAGAGTTACTTTGTCCAGTTTCACTCAGACATGGAGATGGTCAGACGGAGAAAGTTATGCAGAAACATGTTGAGACTTAAACCAATGAAAAAGAAAATTAGAAAAACAGACAAAATGGATTTCGAAAATAAGGTAAGTTCATAACAATTAATTCCATTTATTTTATGCTAACCTAAATAATGTATTTACTTTCTTAAACAGTAATTTAGATTAATTACAAACATTTCTCGAAAAAGTTAACAAACACATCTGTAACTGATAGATATGTGACTCGGCAAATATATATTTTTTTTATCCCTGATGATAATTGGGTACCTCGATGTGCAATTATTAACAACAATAACCGAAATGTAAACATCAGTATCGGCATTAGTCAATGTAAGCACCAATACTGGCATTAATCAATGTAAGCACCAATACTGGCATTAGTCAATGTAAACATCAGTACTGGTATTAGTCAATGTAAGCACCAATGCTGGCATTAGTCAATGTAAGCACCAATGCTGGCATTAGTCAATGTAAGCACCAATACTGGCATTAGTCAATGTAAACATCAGTACTGGCATTAGTCAATGTAAGCACCAATACTGGCATTAGTCAATGTAAGCACCAATACTGGCATTAGTCAATGTAAACATCAGTACCGGCATTAGTCAATGTAAGCACCAATACTGGCATTAGTCAATGTTAGCACCAATACTGGCATTAGTCAATGTAAGCACCAATACTGGCATTAGTCAATGTAAGCACCAATACTGGCATTAGTCAATGTAAGCACCAATACTGGCATTAGTCAATGTAAGCACCAATACTGGCATTAGTCAATGTAAGCACCAATACCGGCAATAGTCAATGTAAGCACCAATACTGGCATTAGTCAATGTAAGCACCAATACCGGCATTAGTCAATGTAAGCACCAATACTGGCATTAGTCAATGTAAGCACCAATACTGGCATTAGTCAATGTAAGCACCAATACTGGCATTAGTCAGTGTAAGCACCAATACTGGCATTAGTCAATGTAAGCACCAATACTGGCATTAGTCAATGTAAGCACCACTACTGGCATTAGTCAATGTAAGCACCAATACTGGCATTAGTCACCAATGACTGAGACGACAGTCTGATGAAGCTTGGGGTTTGAAATTTGTATTCAAATGTAACTTAACTTAACATTTTTTATAAAATAAATATTATTTCAGGTAAGAAAATACACGTATTGTCCTATGATGTTCAAAAAATATAGTACATATATATTGATGTAAAGAAAGTCCATATTTATTTTTAATGTAAATGTTTAGTTAAACAAACCGTTATTTTTTTATTTTGGATATTTCTTTTCCCAGGAAGAAAACCATTATAACTGCACTAACAATAAATATAAATGTCATCCTTATGAAGGAAACATTAACTACGTCCATGTCTTGGTGGATGTTCTACCAAGTACATATACATTGGCTTGTCAGATGAGTATCTCATTGGATGAGTTTTCTGAATCAACCGGAAGAACACGAACAGCGAAGCGTCTAGCAAAGAAATATTTTAATTTAACCAGTGACATGATAAAAGTTCTCAGGGAAGTCTACTATGCAGAAAATAATGAGATATTTCATGAATTTAATTATGACTCATGGCCTCATATTATCTCAATGATGCACACAAATAAGAAGAGGGAAGTGGTTCCTTGTGGATCTTACAAATTGAATTTAAAGAATCTCATTGAGAAAGCTACAAGTTACCTACGTCTTAGTCAAAGTAAATCTGAGAAGAGAATCCACCGTAACAAGCTGGTGGTTTTTCAGGCGATTAAAAGAGCAATAGAATGTGACTTAAATGTGTCTCACTGGAATTGTTAACATAATACAAATAAACACCAAATGAAAAGTATTTTGTTGCCTTTGCGTGTGTGTTTGTTTATCAATTTGTTTACAGTGTCTCCCACTGTTTATTTCTCAAAAGATAGTTTATTTACAGAAAATTTAACCACTATTTGATATAAAACTGAATATTTTAAATAGACCACTATTTGATATAAAACTGAATATTTCAATTAGACCACTATTTGAAACAAAACTGAATATTTCAAATAGACCACTATTTGATATAAAACTGAATATTTCAAATAGACCACTATTTGATAGAAAACTGAATATTTCAAATAGACCACTTTTAGGTTGTCTTATGGGGCACAGTTTCTTCATTGGTAAACACTGTATTACAATTCATTTGTTTGAAAGCGTGTCTCTACGTACCTAAGAAACTTGTTAACATTTAAATTCCCAGGTGGTATTTAGTCAGACTATGAACACCTTGGTTGAAAGTGTCCCAGATAATTACAATGACCTGGCCTGGACCGGCTTGTTGACTGACACGTTTCTTTGTTTGACAACATTCTAACGATATCACCCAAATATAAATGTTCTTAAATAATTTCTAGTCTAAAGTGATTATGTATTTGCTAGAATAGCCAGGTGTTCTTGGTCGTGACGTTAGTTAGAATGTGACGAGTTTTTAGAATAGCCAGGTGTTCTTGGTCGTGACGTTAGTTATAAAGTGGCGAGGTGAGCAAGCACCCTCAACTTCTACCAACGGCAGGTAAGGTTTGTGCCAGCCGTTCGGCCAGCATTATTTTATTGTCTGACCGCTTCGTTCATTACCTAAAGGCAATGAGAAAGGATTTTTGGAGGTTACTACAGAAATGGGTAATAAAATCTTTCTGAGTTGATTCCCACTCAGTAAAATTTTAAATCGCATATTGTTTGATATACCCAGCGGACTCGCTCGTCTACCTGGAGCACACACCAACATAGACTCTCTATATTTAAAATACTAAAAAAAATAAAACGTGTTTTTTTTTTATACATTTCTATCCAGGGAGACAATTTTTAAAATGTATTTATTTATAATAAAATTAATTTTATTATTTCCCTTTAGCTATAACAAATTTCTATAAATATATATTATTTTATTGGAAGGATATTAAAAGATTCTTTTGGAGTCAAAATGTACCATGCGGTACCGGGTCGCAAAAGAAACATTAGATTATTTCCATTAAACTATTTTTATCTAATGCGGTGTATTTCTCTCGGGATTTTGAGACATGAACGAGAGGTTGATTAACCGGGAGCTGAGCGGCTGTAAGTGGCAGTGTGTACGTGATTTGTTTGTTTTAAATTTTGCCCCTTTTTTAGTCCAAATTTGCTATCTGAATTTTCATTTGCGTGTTACATCTCTGTCACATGAGCTCTCAAATGTAACCAACACATTACCGAAAATTAGGACGAAACAGACGTCATTATAAAGTTTAATTGTGAAAAAGAAAAGGTCAAGTGAATAGGCAGAATAAGAGACGTCAAAATCAGAGAAACATAGAAGTTTTACGACATTACGACATATATTTATTGGGACATTTGGTTCCCACAGACCAACTCCGCCCTGCATAGTTTATGGCGACCGGTTTATACAATGAAGCAATGAAACCTTCAAAACTGATTCACCACTTGAACGTCAAGCGCCCTGAAATAATAGATACGCCCCCGGTGAATTTTTAAAGAAAAAAAAAAGAAAACATGAAGGATAGACGACATTTCTAAGGGCCGCCACATCAATAAATAAGAATGTACTGATAGCAGCATATTTGGTGGGTAGCCATACAAAGGACATTTGCCGTGAACCAATAGGAGAGGGTGATGTTAAATACTGCATAAGTGGCTTTGTCGGCTAGCAAGGCGCATTGAGGGAATGGCCAGAAACATTGAGACACAGCCGTTGAAGAGGATTAATACATCACCGTAGTAGGAACTCCACATTAAGTAAAAAAAATTAAGTTCCATCACAGGGCCATCGGGGCAGATGAAGTGTAGAATTCATCTGTTTCAATAACCGCGGCATATGAAGGGATTGTGTGGTAGCACAACGCCCAGCCGCCTTTACTTCCCCAAATTTAAGTCAGGTACCCATTTAAAGCTGGGTGGACTTGGGGGGACGACCTTGCACCAAATATCCCCTGGAAAAATTCCATGGTTCTCACCAACGATCGAACCCATGACTCTCAGTCGAGTATCTACACCACTCGGCCATCCGTCCCACCCACAATAAGGCAATTCTGTTAATTTCTGTCCGATATCTTAATCAGGAGGTTGTGATGGAATATTTGTTATGTGCACTATCCTACCAACATCAAAAGAGCTGAATAGTTTAAGTCACTGGATTGGTTATATATTAGGGCGATTAAAATGGTCCTTTTGTGTCTGCGTATGCAAAGACAGTGCTGCTGCATTTTTGGACGACTGTCTGGTTGAATTGCTCGGATTAAGGAGATTAAGAGTGGGTCTACGCATTGTATCTTTCACGGGACAATGCTAGCAAGTTGAAAAATGTCACCGTAATTTAATAGCGTATTGATTGATGTCGTTAAAGGTATTAACCACACGTTCATTAGCTCTCGCCTATTTGAGCAGCTTTGTGAGGAGATGGACGCATAGCAAAGATGTCTTCCCTTGTGCACAGAAATAAGATGGTTATCCAGAGGAAAATCGCCAACCGGAATATTTGAATAAGGAGAGCCATCGCAAAGATTTATCTCAAAACAGAAGTCACTGTTGACAACTGTTTTCATGCTGGCAGACATAGTGGCTGTATTTAAAGCCAAACTGTAATAATGGGGGTGGTATGTGCACAAACATGTCTGGACATACTTCAAAAATTAGTAGGGGGGGTATCATAAGCAAGACTGATGAGCGATTGTGTTTGTTCCAGATAGCTACTAGCTTTGCAAATGTTTGCACTGACAAACGTTCGGTTACTTCTTGTATTAAGCCTACTTTAGCACCACGCGCAACAACAACATTTGACAAGTGGCATGCACATCGATGTGGCGATAGTTGGAATAAAATCTGTTCCTGTTCGTCATCATTATCACACGGTGGATTCAGTAAATCCTTAATTTTTTTTTTTTAATTTCCATATCCAAATCTTCATCATCATGTTGGTCCAGCCTCTGATCTTCATTTAAATCCACATCGTTTACACTTTAAGTTCATCTTGTCATCTTTACAAAACAGCGCAATGCTTTTAAAAATTTCGATCACGCTGAGTGTTACAGTGAAAAAAATTTTGTCACATATTTCAAAGTCTCTGTTGATTTTTCAAATCATAAGTATGTCGGCCAACTATTCTACGCACAGCCAGGGCCGCCGAGAGGGAGGCGGGAGGGGGTCATTGCTAGGGGGCCCGCATCTGTAAGGGAGCCCGGCCGCCCCGACCATGTCAATTTTTTCACGACTTTTTGTTTATTAAGGGGCCCGCAACGATGTCCTGCCCTGGGGTCCGTGTTGGGCTCGGTGGCACAGCCAAGAAACAGCCATTTTGTTTAAGTGACTCAAGATCTAACCAATGTAACACAGTAACACCAGTAAAACGTATTTGTCTGTACTTCCAGCAATCGACAGTTGTACAGACAGTATTAATTAATTGAAGCCATTTTATCTTTAAGCTATGATTCCTAGTAGTGATTAAATTTAAGTTGATTTCTTTGAGTAGTTTTATTATTGGTATTTTGTTTGTTTGTTGGATTACATATTGATATTCTCCTCTAACTATTTATCACTGTCATGGCAACTCTGGCAGCTCTTGTAGAAGCTGGTAAGGCCCTGTGGTATACTGGCGATGAGTTACGAGCTTATGTAACTGAGAGAGAGAAAGAAGAAATAGAAAAAGAGAAGAAAGAGAGGGAAGACAGGCGGTAAGAGACAGCCGTTCGAAAACTCAAAGCCGAAATTACTAAAGCGCAGATAGAAAATGGAATAATTGTGGATGGATTATTTGATCCATCGTTTGAAGTCAAAGAGAATGAGAAGTTACAGGGTAATGATATCTTAAGGGAAGAAAATAAACAGTTCAGGGAGGAGAATAAACAGTTAATGGAGGAAAATAGATTTCTGAGATTCAAGATAGAAGCATTAGAGGCAAATATGAAACATAACGCGACGTCTAATGCGTTGATAGACGGTTTACCACGTAGAGTGATAGTTCTAGAAAATATGTTCAAGAAGATTGTTGACAAATTAGAATTAATTAATGTGGTATCCACCTCACAGGCAAAGGTAGAAGAGAGCTTGAGGGGCATGGTAAATAAAACGGACTCGGTGAAGCCGTTAGTTAAGATAGATTATTTGAAAAGTGACTTTAACAAAGCGAAATTAATGGAAGGTAACATCAAGCAAACCACATATAGTAGTTGAAGTAAGGGAACATTACAAGGGAAGTATATTAGAAAGTTCCCAGGTAGAGATCATGAGTACAAACACAATAGTCATTTAGCTAACAGACCAGAACGACCGTCCCGGGATGGGGTGAGAAACGTACATGTCCGTCAAATTTGAAAGGGATTGCTATAAAAGAGGGACTAACAATAATGACTATCAAAGACCGAGGATTATAGTGTTAAAGAAGAAGCGTGTTCCTGCGTGTCAGGGAACCTGTCATTGTCATTTGCCGATACAGATATATAATAAACAAAGGTGTAACTGTGAAAATGTTTATGATAGTCAAAGAATTGCTTGTGTCGAGCCATATTTTAGGCGTCAATACTCAGGTGAATATCTTCCTATAGGTTCACAATTAGGATTTAACGAGCGTTGTTATCCATATAACAGAGAAAAACTCAGTATGGGTTTAATAGAGAAAGGGACATAGACAGTAACTGAAGAAAACATTGTGCCACATGATGTAAGTCTCTGCCATTTGAAATTGTGTACACCTTTTAGTAGAACATGCTGTACATATCATAATATCACAACCTGTATGTTTTCATAGGTGAACTAGTTAAAGATAATAATATATTGGAGAATTTTGGGGTTTCATTGTAATGTATTTTAGTATGTCTGTTATTTCTAAAACAGTATATAACTGATGGTTGATTAAAAATGTTTAGTAGAATCACCCGTGGGAACAATGCATTTTGTTTAACCAGGTATATTTTGAAATGTGTGATCGATTGAATTACTGTAATTATATTAAGAGATCTGCTTTTGTTATAGCCAGAATTATTGTTGCTCGTTATCTTAGTTGGTACTAAGTAGCTTTGGTGTAATATGTTTTATTTATTCATTTCATATTAATAGAGTTAACTATGGTGATGGAATTTTGGTAATTTTCCTTGTATTACCATTTTTTTATAATTTTTTTGTTTGTTTTTATGATGTGCATTGGTAACCTACTGCACTAGACAAAAGCATTTTGTCTTTGTAACACTGGAATGTAATAGTAATATTAATAATATCGAAGTACTAGTATGTTTAATTTTTAATCATGTTTATTTTGCTACTATATTTTGTTGTGGTTTATTGTTTACGCAATTGTTAACAGTAACAGTTAAAATATATTTTGAAAACCAAAAGTACTTATGATGTAGAAAGATAAACACCTATGTCAAGTGAAATGTAAACATTTATGTTTTTGCTGCATGTTATCAGTACGTGTACATTTTGGAAGCTCATGTGTTTTAAGACACCCTATTCCAATTGAGGCTGGTGTTATTTTGTTACCACATCCTGTCATTAGGACACGGTGGGACGTTACACCCTGTATTGTACGTCAGTCGTAAACTGTCTCCACCTGAAACCAGATACGCTACAATAGAGAGGGAGGGGTTGGCTATAGTATGGTGCATCACTAAGCTTGCCAGGTATCTCCTCGGCGCCCCCTTCACTCTTCTGACAGATCATGCGCCTCTGGCTTTTATAAATTCAAAAAAGTTAGGAAACCATAGAGTTGCCAGATGGTCACTTTTGTCACAGGATTTTAGCTTAAACATTCAGACCATTCCGGGCAGACAAAATGTATTGGCAGACACTCTGTCTCGCTGTGTTTGAGACTAGCATTCCGACTCAGCAATGGGAGATAATTACAAGTTTAAATATTACTTACATGTCTTGGCAATGGTTACCACAATATAACCATAGTCTTGTACTTTGTTAATTGTATCCAATTAATATTTAAAACAGTTATTTTGCAGCAGTTATTGTGAATGTGTTACTTTTATCCATACTATATATTTTCATGTAATTTTTTTTTGGTTTTTCCTCATTGCATTCTGAGTCTCACATTTCGTTTTGAATTATTGATGTTCATTAACCTTTTACTATATCTAATGTAGGTTGATTAACTATTATACATGAACAATAATGTATAGATGCTTGTATCATTATTATTGAATTTCGTTGTTGGTTGTCATTAATACGCACAATGTAATCTTTTTTTTAATTTTGTAAGTGTCCCTGTTTATATTCACTGTTTTTTTTTTTGTTAATTTTTTATTTTGTGTTGTGGTTTTGAGCTATCTGGCACTATCACATATCTATTGACTTACAATGTCATTAATATTTGTACTTTGATTTATGTGGATCAAGTTCGTATGGGTTTTTTTTCTCAATTCCCCATATTTAGCGAAATGTGTGGATAGAGATAAAGTTGTTAATAATGTTTTTTGTTGTTACAAGCTGTTGCTGATATTTTTGTTTATTTGCATGATTGCATCATGCTTGGTGTCATGGGGAGAGATGTGGAGAACATGGTTCTCACATATTGGTTAGAATGTAGGATAATATGTAAAGTAAATCTTTGAGAGGTTAAATCAAGAGTTCAGGGTTAAATCTTTGGGGGTAGAGTCGTTATATTTTCTAGCGACCCGGGTTAGGGACGTGACATATGATACCTTAGCCTTTGTTCCGAGAGTAGGGAGAGAGTCGACTGACATTCTTGACAAAACGATATATCACCGAACACAACCGAAGGTGGCAAAGGGCGATAACCATTTAATGTTGTTTTTTTTTTTTTGTTAATTAGCCAATCCAACAAGTGGGTGGGGCACTAAGCCTGATGAAAAAAAGTTTGAAGAAACGGGACGTGCGGGAGATTAGGACAGTAGATTTCTAGATAGAGCCGGGAGTGGTCACAAATAGATTAACAGTTGATATTAATGTTATTGTACTTAGTGAAATTGATGTTGGACCATATTGCATGTGATGTACCTTGTGTTTATAATAAATATTACCATATACACGGAATCCCAGTGCCACTGTTGTAAATACTACTGTAAGGAGTTTGAAAGCGTTTGCATTTAGACGTATCTGTAATACAGAGTGGATACAGACTGAAAGAATCCTAGGCAGACAAGATACTAAATACACAGTAGAAGTGGTACTTAAACAAGCTAACAACAATGTCATCATACTTTAAACATTATTTAATCTGACATAATGTTACAACAATATTTCAAATCCCCCCCTCACAATGCTCAGTATACTACATCTAAACTATTGTCACTACTACCCTCCCTACCCACTACCCCTACTCCCAATCCCTCCCCGCCCTTTTCCCCTACTCCCAATCCCTCCCCGCCTATTTCCCCAACCCCCACTACCCCGACTCCGACCCCGCCCTGCGCCCCTGCCCTCTCCACGACTAATGACTCTACTCCCCCCCCACGTACCTTACCTCCCCCCTCCCTTCTACCAGCAATACCCCTCCCCCTCCCCCTCCCCCTAACCCCTCCACGATGCGCTCCTCCGTCCTTCAATGATAAAGTCTGCACTTGTTTTTTCAAGACAGCTGTAAAAATACAAAGCAAAAAAAGAATTCAATTAATGTATAATATCAATATTGGTAACTGTAACAATAGCTTTAGATAGATCCGTACAATTTTAGAACCACGGCTCAATTGGTTAAGTTAACATTTAGAGCTCATGGGTTTTGATAACTAGAATTCCAACGTTATATCTTTTTTTAGGGAGAATTAGTCTGTCATCACAGGTCAGTAACCCCAGACATAGGTGACGATAGATGTAATTACGGGAAACAAGAGGGATGATAACTTTAGTATAGGTATTTGGCCGCACCAATCACTAGGCTGGAAAAAGGGTCATTGATCAGAAGTATTGGGGCTTTGGGAGTCATGTGACAGCACATCACTACATATAATGGGATATAAGGGAGTTGTTAAAAAGTTATAGACAGTGGAGTTACAGTGGAGTTACAGTGGAGTTACAGTGGAGTTACAGTGGAGTTACTGTGGAGTTACTCTGGAGTTACAGTGGAGTTACAGTGGAGTTACAGTGGAGTTACAGTGGAGTTACAGTGGAGTTACAGTGGAGTTACTCTGGAGTTACAGTGGAGTTACTGTGGAGTTACTGTGGAGTTACTGTGGAGTTACTGTGGAGTTACAGTGGAGTTACTGAGGAGTTACAGTGGAGTTACAGTGGAGTTACAGTGGAGTTACTGTGGAGTTACTGTGGAGTTACTGTGGAGTTACAGTGGAGTTACAGTGGAGTTACAGTGGAGTTACAGTGGAGTTACAGTGGAGTTACTGTGGAGTTACTGGGGTTAGTCACGGAGTTAGAGACTGGGGATTACAGAGAAGTGGAGAGACAGTTAGGGAGCAGTGGGCAGAGAGGACAGTGTAGAACCAGTTAGATTTGAATTATTGTATTCATGATTTATCTTTGTATTGTGTTGAAATAAAGCACATGAATCATTATTGACTCGGCTACCTTAATTGGTTGTATGCGAATGTAAACTACACACGCTATTAACGCCTCCGAAGAGAATCTCCATAGTCTATGCAAAAACAAACATAGAGCAACAAAATATAGCGTGACAGTAACACTAAGTATAAAAACATTCTCGTACGCATTAAAAACAACATACTAGGGTATAAAACGCCCCCTAGCGTGAAAATTCTACAGCAGGGGCCAGGCATTCTACAGCAGGGGCCATGCAATAGCAGAAAGGGGAGGGGGGCAGGTAATACATTTTACTAAGTAGAACAAATAAGCAGAGGGAGGGGCAGACAAAACGCAGGGGGGGGGGCGGTCCCCCTGACCCCCCCCCCCGCACGCTACGGGCCTGGGTACAATTGAGATAAATGCGCAAAAAATTTTGACAACAAGGGTTTATTTTTAATATCAAATTAATATTGTGTGATATTAAACTTGTCTTGTAGATTTTAGAGCGATTGTAGAATAGACCAAAGTAATTATATCTTTAAAATATTTTATTTTTTTGGCAACTGCCTCCCCCCTCCATTCATGTATTTTAGATATTTTATCTTTTAAATAAAACGTAGATTTAAGCATTTACCTATAACTTTCTTTGTTGATGATAGAGCTTTCTTGTTGACGGCTTTGTAAGCCTTAATGTCTTTTTCAAGGGTAGCAACCTTTGCCCTCAAACTCGTAACTTCACAAACCACTGAGTTTACAGCTTCGTCAAGGGTCGGACATTGAAATTTTAGCACACTACACAAACTATCAAGATGATTCTGGAAAAATGAACAAAATCACAAACAATGGAGAACATGTAAACAAATAATGAGGTCAAAAATATAAATGGATACAAAAAAAAAAAGAAATAATGTAAAAATAAGGGATGTTATGTAAAGGCATGCCCATTTAATGGGCGGGGGGGGGTTGGGTTGATAGTCTTCAGAAAAAAACACATACTTGTCCGACTGCGGCGGGGTGCTGTTCAACTCCAGACGCTGCCTCCAGGGAGGTAGAGGATTCTTGTCTTTCGATCTCCATGTCATCCATGACTACGCTTTCTATCAATCTGAAATCAAAATACTGCAATATTTAAAAAATGGTAAAGAAAGGTTTTTATCACTGTCAGTGCTATGAGAGGAGATGTAGAATTCATTTACTACTGGAGGGTGGTGGGGGGGTGTAGTGGCGGCACTGTTTAGTTCCTACTGTGTAATATAATTTTCTTTGTATCTAATAAACAGCATTTTAAACCTTGCAAATTGTTCATTTAATGCATTAGCCGAATACCATAAAACACGAGATAACAAGTGCACTGAGGCAGTATTTATTGGAGCTCAAATGGTGTGAAATTTGGTATATACATGTTTTAAATCACATTGAACCAGAAAACTAAAATGATCATGATAAAAAATCAACTTCAATTTTTTTTCATTATAAAGTGAGTCACCTTAATATATATATATATATATATATATATATATATATATATATATATATATATATATATATAACGTATATGACTCAAAAACTGTTTTCATTATTTTATATTCCCCATACTGCTACAAGTGGATATTTATAATATCTAAACAACAAATATCAATAACAACCCTCAACTGTTAAAAAAGGTCACCCTCCACACGCCCAGTAAATAGTATGTCAAACCCGCATTTAATATTTGAACTGTAATTTTGTTCTTTGTTTTTCCACGCACCGTCAGCATTTTAGTTGGCAACTATTATATGCATAATTAGTATTTGTGTCATTTCTGGATTGTCTCAGAGCAGTTCTGTCAAAATGCTCTAGCTTCTGAGACGATCAAAAGAATTTGGACTTCAAATCTAGTGTATTTCCGAAAAAGGCATTAAATCACCAAAGACTGTTGACAGTTTTGATAAAATGCGAAAAATTCCAAATGGAACTGCTTATCGTGAACAGATATACAACAATTGCTTCTGATGTAAAAAGCAGAAAAGACATGCTGTTAAGAAGTTTGAAAGACATAATCGAAGTTTTGGAAACAATGATTTCACAGCGATGTTTAAAAAAAAATAATTTTTACCAATTTTTACTCTACATAATAACAAGAGATACTTTGAATTTATACATATCTAATTTTTTTAAAGAAGTGTTCGAATAATCCAATGCTTGTCTTGTATAGCTAATATTAAAATCCATTAAGTATTAATCATTTTCAACAAATTCGGAAAACTAAAATGTGTCTAAATGTGTCCGAAATATTGCACAGTGGCCCTTAAAAACGAATTATAGAAATTAACACTTACATTATTTTCGAAGTTGAAACTTTGAACTATACCAGGAATCAGAAAGACACTCGGACACTCCGAATTTAGAATTAGAGCACACTGAATGTGGACAGCACACTGAATCTAGCGTCCACTATATTTGCTATTTTCTAGTTGGTATTTCTTTAATTTTTGTTTTTTCTTTCCCGTGATTCTTTTCTTGTTTGTTTTTTTTTTACTCATGATATTTTGTTAAATTTAACGAATTGCAGCAAAGGAAAACCTAACTATTCCCTTATTATACAGCATGTGATGAATTCAGTTCAAGGAAAGTCACTCCCTCCACCCACCCCCCATCCCACTCCACCCCGTTAACTCTGTCCATCCGTCCAGCCCACCTGTCAATGTGCGTTCGTATTGTTTTTATTTACGTGTAAGAATTTTATTTTTTTGCCTGGTCATACTCTCTTGGTAGTTTTTATGAGGGGGGCGGTGGAAAAAAAAATTCGGAAGACTGGACATTTGACCATGTGACGTGCATCTTTGTCGTTCTTCCCGGGTTGTACGTTAAACCAACAGTATAATAATATAAATCAGGTATCTATTTTGTAACAATTGTGTAGCAGAACAAATGGTCAATATATTTATAACAGGAATCAGAAATTGCTCAGTCTCAATAAATTTTTATCATTAAAACTCTTTACTATTTAAATTATTTTAACAAAACTGCAAAATGCCATGCATTATTGAAACGTAGTTAAAATTATATATTTCTAATTAATAGCTAAACAATCGGTACTAAAATGCACCATTCCAGATATGAAACTGCAAAAAATTTCTTGGGGAGGGGACTCACTAAGTTTAGGTAATACATCATTAAATTATCGAAATATTTTTTGTTCTAAGACCAATTTTCAACAATGAAAACAATTTTGCCCCCCCCCCCAACCCGGTCAAAAATTTCAGTACATACATTTATAGCCGCCCATAAAAACATGTTTCCCTCCAAAGTAAATAATAATTATTTTAAAATTTAAAGAAATATCAACAATAGTACATACTATTACCGGCTTACTATAACCGACCATGCATTTTCGTGGCTAAGCCTATTTTAATGTTAAAAGTATTGAGAAAGCACTCGGTTCAAATTCTGTCATGTTTATTAAAGAAGTGCTTGTGTGGGCACCATTCATGTGCTGCACGTGTCTCTGTTCCCATTGCCCTAATTATGATTACCGCTGATCCTCGGTTTGATTTTCACTGACTCGATACATTATTGCCACTCGTCAAGTACAACGACCAAAGATGGATCTTTTGATAGGCATTTTTTGATGAACTGACGAAAGTTAAATTAAAAGAAACTAATCAAACAATACACACACACACACACACACACATACTCTCTCTCACACACACACACACACACATATTTCAGACAAAGAATTATTCATCATTTAAATCTAAAAAACGAAAGGAAAATTTAATATTTTGTGCGATACCGTTTAAATAATACAAAAAAATACTGACGAAATATAATCTAGCATTCGGTGACTTTTTAAATTTACCTCCCCAGGTTTGTAATAAAAAAAATAGTAACGACATAATTAACAAAACCGATGGATTAAATTTTATTTTTAATTTGACAGGTGTGATATTTATCAAAAATAAATAAAACACGTAGAGTAATTTACTAAAATGTTCTTTTTTTTAATTTTAATGCAATCGATGAAGAAAACATTCGCACTGATGATGTCACAACTAACATCCTATTTACATTTTTAGTTACGCAGTGGCTTCGAATACGACCGGGTGTGTTTCGTATTTTTTTTTTCCGAGACACGACCAGCAAACTGTGATGACATCAGTAAACAGATAGAACTCTTATGATTTAAAGTTATTTTCTTTTCGCCTTTTGTCTACGTATACATTAAAATTGCCACTTGTGTGTCCTCCTGTCACAGTGGTGAAACCGTTTGGTCTGTGACTCATTTTTATGCTGACTATATCCAGGTTCGATTCCTACCTGAGACATATCTTTTTTTTATTGTGTTTTTTTTTCAGAATGTATCCTTTAATTTGTTTTAATGAAAATTAACTAACTAGATATCTTTGACATTTTTTTAAAATTGAAATAATTTATACTTTAGGATGTTGTAAAAAAAAAGAAACAACAACTAATTAGGGATTTTTTAAACTATTTCATAGCTGAACACAGAGGCGTAACAATTTTAAGGGATGGGGGGGGGGGTCCAAAATCGAAAGTCCCGCCGGGCTCCAGCTTGAGGGAGCCCCCAAAATTATTCTTTACATTAAATATTAAGAACATAATCTCATGTCATGGTATCGAATGTCAAAATGCAAGGCCCCCCAAATCCTAGGTTCGGCAATGGCTTTACAATAGTTTATCTTCCTGCAAAGGCGTTGCAGGGTATAGCTAGTCCTAAGGCTAAATATTACATAACTTTTCCTTACCATCATTTTTGCGTCACACTTAAAAAAATTCAGAGAAGCCTACATATTTCAAATTTACTAAATAATAATAAGATTAAGAAACGAAAATAGAGGGGATGGGGAAGCATTTATATCCGAGAATCGAACCAAATACTGACGGAGACGAATTAACGAGTGTTAGCTTTCTGGAGGGGGGGGGGTACGATAGATACTAATTTAGCGCATATTTTTTTTTGTTTTATTCGTCCGACTTTATTAGGCTTGGGCAGACCCGAAAACTCTTAGTCTTAGACATATATCCTGACAACTAAAATATATAATTCAAAGCCGTATTTATTTTAAAAAAATATTATAAAAATATCTCCGATTATTAACAGCAAATTACTTTATTTATTAGGCTTGGACAGACTCGAAAAATATTAAAGCCAAATATAAAAATATCTCCGATTATTAACAGCAAATGACGTCATCAAAGTCTGCAGTAAATACGAGTTCTCATTCATTCTGTTTACTGACGTCATCAAAGTTTGCTGGTCGTGTCCCGGAAAAAAAATACGAAACACACCCGGTCGTATTCGAAGCCACTGCCTTTTAGTTATGTATATATCTATGGTTATATACATACCCCTCCCCCCACTCATCAGTGGTAAGTAACGTATATAAACAAAGGTTGATCCCGTCAGATTCATCAGAAACAGGGACTTCACAGAGCTGACGTGTGTTGTTGTTGCTATTGTTGTCTTAATTGTTCTTTAGGGAATATTAATAATTTATTTTGACTATAAACACGGGTCAACTGTGAGGCAGTTACAGCATTCCTTCCTTCATTCCTTCCTTCATTCCTTCCTTCATTTCTTCCTTCATTCCTTCCTTCATTCCTTCCTTCCTTCATTCATTCCTTCATTCCTTCCTTCATTCCTTCCTTCATTCCTTCCTTCATTCCTTCCTTCATTCCTTCCTTCATTTATTCCTTCATTCCTTCATTCCTTCATTCCAACTCCGACACAACAAACAGATGGAGTGTCCGACACATATAAATACAGTGCAGCTTTTAGATGTTCAACAAACAGATGGAGTGTCCGACACATATAAATACAGTGCAACGTTTAGATTGTTCAACAAACAGATGGAGTGTCCGACACATGTAAATAGAGTACAACGTTTAGATGTTCAACAAACAGATGGAGTGTCAGACACATATAAATACAGTGCAACGTTTAGATTGTTCAACAAACAGATGGAGTGTCCGACACATATAAATACAGTGCAACGTTTAGATTGTTCAACAAACAGATGGAGTGTCCGACACATGTAAATAGAGTACAACGTTTAGATGTTCAACAAACAGATGGAGTGTCAGACACATATAAATACAGTGCAACGTTTAGATTGTTCAACAAACAGATGGAGTGTCCGACACATATAAATACAGTGCAACGTTTAGATTGTTCAACAAACAGATGGAGTGTCCGACACATATAAATACAGTGCAACGTTTAGATGTTCAACAAACAGATGGAGTGTCCGACACATATAAATACAGTGCAACGTTTAGATGTTCAACAAACATATGGAGTGTCCGACACATATAAATACAGTGCAACGTTTAGATTGTTCAACAAACAGATGGAGTGTCCGACACATATAAATAGAGTACAACGTTTAGATGTTCAACAAACAGATGGAGTGTCCGACACATATAAATACAGTGCAACGTTTAGATGTTCAATAAACAGATGGAGTGTCCGACACATATAAATACAGTGCAACGTTTAGATTGTTCAACAAACAGATGGAGTGTCCGACACATATAAATACAGTGCAGCTTTTAGATGTTCAACAAACAGATGGAGTGTCCGACACATATAAATACAGTGCAACGTTTAGATTGTTCAACAAACAGATGGAGTGTCCGACACATGTAAATAGAGTACAACGTTTAGATGTTCAACAAACAGATGGAGTGTCAGACACATATAAATACAGTGCAACGTTTAGATTGTTCAACAAACAGATGGAGTGTCCGACACATATAAATACAGTGCAACGTTTAGATTGTTCAACAAACAGATGGAGTGTCCGACACATGTAAATAGAGTACAACGTTTAGATGTTCAACAAACAGATGGAGTGTCAGACACATATAAATACAGTGCAACGTTTAGATTGTTCAACAAACAGATGGAGTGTCCGACACATATAAATACAGTGCAACGTTTAGATTGTTCAACAAACAGATGGAGTGTCCGACACATATAAATACAGTGCAACGTTTAGATGTTCAACAAACAGATGGAGTGTCCGACACATATAAATACAGTGCAACGTTTAGATGTTCAACAAACATATGGAGTGTCCGACACATATAAATACAGTGCAACGTTTAGATTGTTCAACAAACAGATGGAGTGTCCGACACATATAAATAGAGTACAACGTTTAGATGTTCAACAAACAGATGGAGTGTCCGACACATATAAATACAGTGCAACGTTTAGATGTTCAATAAACAGATGGAGTGTCCGACACATATAAATACAGTGCAACGTTTAGATTGTTCAACAAACAGATGGAGTGTCCGACACATATAAATACAGTGCAGCTTTTAGATGTTCAACAAACAGATGGAGTGTCCGACACATATAAATACAGTGCAACGTTTAGATTGTTCAACAAACAGATGGAGTGTCCGACACATGTAAATAGAGTACAACGTTTAGATGTTCAACAAACAGATGGAGTGTCAGACACATATAAATACAGTGCAACGTTTAGATTGTTCAACAAACAGATGGAGTGTCCGACACATATAAATACAGTGCAACGTTTAGATTGTTCAACAAACAGATGGAGTGTCCGACACATGTAAATAGAGTACAACGTTTAGATGTTCAACAAACAGATGGAGTGTCAGACACATATAAATACAGTGCAACGTTTAGATTGTTCAACAAACAGATGGAGTGTCCGACACATATAAATACAGTGCAACGTTTAGATTGTTCAACAAACAGATGGAGTGTCCGACACATATAAATACAGTGCAACGTTTAGATGTTCAACAAACAGATGGAGTGTCCGACACATATAAATACAGTGCAACGTTTAGATGTTCAACAAACATATGGAGTGTCCGACACATATAAATACAGTGCAACGTTTAGATTGTTCAACAAACAGATGGAGTGTCCGACACATATAAATAGAGTACAACGTTTAGATGTTCAACAAACAGATGGAGTGTCCGACACATATAAATACAGTGCAACGTTTAGATGTTCAATAAACAGATGGAGTGTCCGACACATATAAATACAGTGCAACGTTTAGATTGTTCAACAAACAGATGGAGTGTCCGACACATATAAATACAGTGCAACGTTTAGATGTTCAACAAACATATGGAGTGTCCGACACATATAAATACAGTGCAACGTTTAGAACTTTAGATGTTCAACAAACAGATGGAGTGTCCGACACATATAAATACAGTGCAACGTTTAGATTGTTCAACAAACAGATGGAGTGTCCGACACATATAAATACAGTGCAACGTTTAGATGTTCAACAAACAGATGGAGTGTCCGACACATATAAATACAGTGCAACGTTTAGATGTTCAACAAACATATGGAGTGTCCGACACATATAAATACAGTGCAACGTTTAGAACTTTAGATGTTCAACAAACAGATGGAGTGTCCGACACATATAAATACAGTGCAACGTTTAGATTGTTCAACAAACAGATGGAGTGTCCGACACATATAAATACAGTGCAACGTTTAGATGTTCAACAAACAGATGGAGTGTCCGACACATATAAATACAGTACAACATTTAGATGTTCAACAAACAGATGGAGTGTCCGACACATATAAATACAGTGCAACGTTTGATTGTTCAACAAACAGATGGAGTGTCCGACACATATAAATACAGTGCAACGTTTAGAACTTTAGATGTTCAACAAACAGATGGAGTGTCCGACACATATAAATACAGTGCAACGTTTAGAACTTTAGATGTTCAACAAACAGATGGAGTGTCCGACACATATAAATAGAGTACAACGTTTAGATGTTCAACAAACAGATGGAGTGTCCGACACATATAAATACAGTGCAACGTTTAGATGTTCAATAAACAGATGGAGTGTCCGACACATATAAATACAGTGCAACGTTTAGATTGTTCAACAAACAGATGGAGTGTCCGACACATATAAATACAGTGCAACGTTTAGATGTTCAACAAACATATGGAGTGTCCGACACATATAAATACAGTGCAACGTTTAGAACTTTAGATGTTCAACAAACAGATGGAGTGTCCGACACATATAAATACAGTGCAACGTTTAGATTGTTCAACAAACAGATGGAGTGTCCGACACATATAAATACAGTGCAACGTTTAGATGTTCAACAAACATATGGAGTGTCCGACACATATAAATACAGTGCAACGTTTAGAACTTTAGATGTTCAACAAACAGATGGAGTGTCCGACACATATAAATACAGTGCAACGTTTAGATTGTTCAACAAACAGATGGAGTGTCCGACACATATAAATACAGTGCAACGTTTAGATGTTCAACAAACAGATGGAGTGTCCGACACATATAAATACAGTACAACATTTAGATGTTCAACAAACAGATGGAGTGTCCGACACATATAAATACAGTGCAACGTTTGATTGTTCAACAAACAGATGGAGTGTCCGACACATATAAATACAGTGCAACGTTTAGATTGTTCAACAAACAGATGGAGTGTCCGACACATATAAATACAGTACAAAGTTTAGATGTTCAACAAACAGATGGGGTACCCAAGCAATGAGCTGTTATTTATTTTTTTGTTACTCGATTACTTCCTCCTCATTAAGAGAAAGCAAAACAAAAAACTCTCAACGCAACGGTTGTAAAGAAGTTATATACATATATATATTTTTTTTCCTTAACAAAATTAAAAAAAAAATATTTTCGTCAGCCACCACTGATAGAGTCAGTGTAGAGCAGTGCTTCTTAAACTTTTGTAATTCACGACCCCATTTATGATTGCGAGTTTCTTGACGAACCCATACAAATATAAAAGAAAAATGAAATTATATTTTTGATGATTTATTTATTAGGTTAAATTTTATTTTTATCTCTCTCGACCCCAGAATTTCGCTACGCGACCCCAAATGGGGTCGCGACATATAGTTTAAGAAGCCCTGGTGTAGAGTAAGTAAGACGCTTTGCGACCCCACCCCTCCACGTCTGGCGGCGCAGGTTTTTTTTTTGTTTGTTGGGACGCAACATTTTTCACAAGTTGTTACCTCCCCCTTTATGGTTTCTCTCCCTTGCTTTCAGTATTAGGAGATACGTTGTCTATGACATAGAGCAGACGACATCTGTGTTAGAAAGAGAGGGGGGAAAAATAGTTCATTTAAATATCAAAAGTTGAAACTTGTGAAAAAAAAAATAATATAATAAAGTACGCAGCACACAAAGATATTGCAACTACGTTGTAGGAATTGACAGGTTTTTTTTTATTTCAGGAATGGATCAGGAAACTTAAGGATAAAATCAACAAGTGTGTTGGAGACGTTCATTTATAATATGTATCTTCATACGGATGTATCTTTGTACAGATGTATCATTGTTCACGTGCTTTGTGTGTATGTGATATATATGTGATGTGTCTATAGCAAAAAAAAAAAGTAAAAAAGTGTTGACACATTGTGTTTAGAAGTGTCTTCGTTTTTGACTGGATGTGTCTACACATGACCCACTTATGGAATGTTTTTGGATAATAAGCTTCGCTGATCGTTCAGGTATGTATCTATTTATTGATCTGTTTGTGTGTGCGTGCGTGTGTGCTTTGAGTGTGTGTGTGCGTGCTGTGAGTGCGGCGACATGTGACACACATACGAATGTGTGACAGCCACAATCAAAAGATGTGTCAGACACGCACTCAAAAGATTTGCCAGACATGTGACACGCATACAAATGTGTGTGACAGACACAATCAAAAGATGTGTCAGACACACACTCAAAAGATTTGCCAGACACACACTCAAAAGTTGTGTCAGACACATTCAAAGATGTGTCAGACACACCTAAAAGATGTGTCTGTGTGTGTTTCAGAGGACGTCAACCAGGTGAAATAAGATCGGGGTGTTAGGCGAGGGATTGTCTCAAGCCTTGAGTCAAAGTTAATCTGATATGGTATAGATTATATCAATATCAACAATAACATTCAAGTATAATTTTAATAGAGCCGTTAATAGTGCACACAAAGTTTTTAAAGCATAGTTAATTTATTTCTCTATCTGTCTGTCTGTGCATTCATCCATCCACCTGTCTCCGACTGGCGGTCTGTTTTCCTGTTTATCTGTCTTTCTGTTTGTCTGTGCATTCATCCACCCACCCGTCTCTGTCTGACGGTTTATCTTCCTATTTATCTATCTTTCTGTCTGTCTGCGCATTCATCCATCCGTCTTTGTGTGATGGTATGTTTCCCTGTGTGTCTTTCTGTCTCTCTGTGCGTTCATCCATCTGTCCGTCTCTGTCTGTCGGTCTGATTTCTTGTTAGTCTGTCTTTCTGCTTGCATATGCATATATGGGTATCCGGACAAAACCCCCAGCGGACAAAACCCCCAGCGGACAAAACCCCCAGCGGACAAAACCCCCACTGGACCTCTAGCCTATTTTTATTATAAAATCTATTTTTAGGCCCTCATGTTTATTAAAAAATGTAATATATAATACCTGGATGAAAATATATATAAAAATATGTATTTTAAGGGATTTTTTTTTCAAAGTATCCCAATAAGCTGCATTAGCCCGTCGAGTCACAGTGGTCAAAAGTCAATCTCTTGTTAACGTTACCTCAAACAAGCAGCTCATCTTACAAGGTAAAAAAAAACTAAATGAAAGGTTTTAGCCCAAGGCCAATACTGGCCGTATCTTTAGTATCTACTTTTTAATTCTCGCGCCAGACACACATTTTATAGCAGACGCTAAAACAAACAGCATAAGAACCACAGTGATCGAAAGCCAATCCTTTATTTAGGTTCAACAGCATAGAAACATGCCTAATGATAGACTGTGTTGACAGACATGATATCTATTGTATCGAAAAACATTTCCCTTAGCCCATGGTCAACTTTGTATACATAGAAGTATTAATAATATTGACTTAAACTCTTAATATTTTGGGGGTTTTGTCCGCTGGGGGTTTTGTCCTACACTCTATGTATGCGTGTCTGTCTATATCTAGCTACACATAACATGCACAGTTCTAATAACAGGGGAGTCGGGGGGCAGGAGAGGCGCGCCCAAACTGCTGATTCATCATCAGGCAAGAAAACACTATGATGGAAGCGTAATCAGGTTCCGGTTACCACAAGTTGGTTTGATTGTTTCTCCTCAAGTGTAACGTATGACACCCTAACGTCCGCACCCTGCCGTCAACAAGCACCCCGCCCCCCGGTCTTTCACCCCCCCCCGGAAACTATACATATGTGACATTTTAGTGTGACACACGTTTGTAGAACTTTGTTTGAGTCTCTATGGTGAGACGGTGCACAATACATGCGCCCTACCGTGGTCTTGGGGGTTCTTCTCCAAACTCATTTAAAGCAGATAATAGAAATCTTCTTGGGCCACAGTGACATAGGGCCCTTAAACCAGAATTAAGGTTGATTTACTCTCATGCCAGGATATATGTTTAGTGTGAATCAATAGTAGAGTGAAGAGCGATTTCCAAATTAGAAAAAGCTTTGTTTGTCGGAGGATCTAGAATTGATGTCCGCCAACCAACGTTCAATTTATTCAGTGGGCGTGTATCTTGCATGCACACAACTCTACAAGCGCCGCATGTACAGAACAACCGAGTACATGTCTGTCTCTCTTAGGAAACCTGCCTATAGTTATGCACACACACAAAAAAGACATTTGGACTTCTCTCTATGTGGCGCACAATTAATTTCATTTCACACAGCCAGTGGACCAAAAAAAAAGATTAAAACACTTTTGGTGTCAACACGAGACACGCGTGGCTGAGCTCATAGGTTCAAAACCTACTCTCTATTTGCCCGTTTCGAATGATCGGCTGTCGTTACTTCCAAGGCCTAATATATGATCAATGTGGCCCAATACCCCATGACCATTACATCACATGACCCCTTGACCACTGCATTATGATCAATGTGGCCCGTGACCCCTTGACCATTACATTATGATCAATGTGGCCCGTGACCCCTTGACCATTACATTATGATCAATGTGGCCCGTGACCCCTTGACCATTACATTATGATCAATGTGGCCCGTGACCCCTTGACCATTACATTATGATCAATGTAGCCCATGACGCCCTTGACCATTACATTAGTCCTGTTATTGCGGTAGGCCCCGTTTGTTAAAAATTCGTTATGTTTGTAATTACCTACTTCGTTACATCTGTAATTGCCTACCTCGTTACATATGTAGTTACCTGCTTCGTTACATCTGTAGTTACCTGCTTCGTTATATCTATAATTACCTGCTTCGCTACATCTGTCATTACCTGCTTCGTTACATCTATAATTACCTGCTTCGTTACATCTATAATTACCTGCTCCGTTACATCTATAATTACATGCTTCGTTACATCTGTAATTACCTACTTCGTTACATCTGTAATTAACTGCTCTGTTACATCTATAATTACCTGCTTCGTTACATCTATAATTACCTGCCTCGTTACATATGTAGTTACCTGCTTCGTTAGATCTATAATTACCTGCTTCGTTACATCTGTAATTACCTGCTTCGTTAGATCTATAATTACCTGCTTCGTTACATCTGTAATTACCTGCTTCGTTGCATATGTAGTCACCTGCTTCGTTACATCTATAATTACCTGCTCCGTTACATCTGTAATTACCTGCTTCGTAACTTAGTCTGTCACAATAACGGATAATCCACTTAATGTATTTATCCGTTTTTTAAAAAAATTGGATTCCGAATTAAACAGCATCCATGACAGTCATCATTTCCACGTGACCTATGTTGCTGGCAGGCCCAAACGACAGAAATGTCGGGCCCCTGGGCAGGACTGTCAAGCCCCCCCCCCCCGTGCTAATAATAATATTTGCAAAAGTTTATTGGCCAGCTCAGTCTCTGATCTCTGGTACATTCAACGTATTATTTAATGTTATATTATTATTTAATCGTATATAGTTGTTATACGAGTATGAACTGTTGTAGCTGGATGTAGACATGACTTGTTGTAGCTGGATGAAGACATGACCTGTTGTAGCTGGATGTAGATATGAGCTGTTGTAGCTGGATCTAAAGATGACATGTTGTAGCTGGATTCTAGACATGACCTGTTGTAGCTGGATGTAAAGATGACCTGTTGTAGCTGGATGTAGACATGACCTGTTGTAGCTGGGTGTAAACATAACCTGTTGTAGCTGGGTGTAAAGATGACCTGTTGTAGCTTGATGTAAAGATGACCTGTTGTAGCTGGATTCTAGACATGACCTGTTGTAGCTGGATGTAAACATAACCTGTTGTAGCTGGATGTAGACATGACCTGTTGTAGTTGGGTGTAAACATAACCTGTTGTAGCTGGGTGTAAAGATGACCTGTTGTAGCTTGATGTAAAGATGACCTGTTGTAGCTGGAGTCTAGACATGAGCTGTTGTAGCTGGATGTAAACATGACCTGTTGTAGCTGGATTCTAGACATGACTTGTTGTAGCTGGATTCTAGACATGACCTGTTGTAGCTGGATGTAAACATGACCTGTTGTAGCTGGATGTAGACATGACCTGTTGTAGCTGGATGTAAATCAATGATCGTGAAAAATAAATTATTCCTAACCTTTAATGACTAATTCAATAGTATTAAACAACACTTGAAGAATATGAAATTCGTTCAAATGGAGGAAGTTCGTAGTACAGAGTCTGTGAAATATAAGAACAAAAATAAAACATTAACCTATATAGTTATTCTAAATAAATTCAGTTTCTGCCACATTAGCCCATCTTATGCCTGAAACGGTTTACCCCATCCCACGCCTCACTTAGGATACAAGCCAACGATACCCCCCTCCCTCCCACACTCACCCAACCACTGCCACCCACAGCCACATTATATGACCAGGCTGTGGTGTAACCATCTGTTCATGTAGGGCTACGCCTGGGGTGGTACGAACGGGAGGGAGGGGTGGGGTGATACAAAGTGGGCGAAAGGCACCCTTCTGGAAACATTTGCCGGATTATTTGTGTTTATTTGTTTTTTTGGTGCATGTGTGTGTGTGTGTGTGTGTGTGTGGTCTATAGCCCCCCCTCCCCACCATCCACCCTTACCCCCCCCCCCGTGCTGCCAACTCTCCTCTATTTTCGAAGATTGGTGGATAGCAAGAAAATCTAGAAAGATGCCGCACAATAGTTTCAATGGTTTCTCATGAACAGATTGGGGCATATTGCGGCCAGCGGTCCGGGGTCAGCCCATTAGGGTATACGATCCGGCCCGCGGCCCACGTTCAGCCCATTAGGCTATACGATCCGGCCCGTGCTTCACTTCATTCCCCCAAACCCCCCCCCCCTCGAATATGTTTTTATTGTTTACATCATATGTTATATTATTCCATACAAACACTCATTCCATCTGAGTTGAGACTTGTAAAATTTACGACACCGCAATTACAAAACAAAATGTTTACCCACCCGTGGTTTGAATTTAAACAGGGAGGGTGGGGGGGGAGGGGTGAGATGACGAGGGTTAGGTGATTGGTCTGAAAAGAGGGTACAACGCTAGCAGTAAATCTGTTCAAGAGTTATCGGTGAGTGCGTAAAAAGGGGGGGGGGGACACTAGTGATGCGCTCAATGAGGAGAACCCCCTCTCCCCCCCCCATCACCACTACCCCGATTTCTGACCGTTGTCCTTCCTGGGTCAGCGCACTCTTATAAGGTGGTTTTACAATGATGCAAGGGGGACGGGTGGTCGTGTGGTGTAAAGCGATCGATTGTGGACCGGAGGGGTCCCGCGGAGGGGGGGGGTTAAGCCTCAATGAGACCCTTTCGGATTTTTTCCGGTCCTATTGAAAGTCCGCCCTGGTCCACCCAAACTTTAAATGGGTCACGTGACTGTAAATGGGTCACGTGACTGTAAATGGGTCACGTGACTTTAAATGGGTCACGTGACTTTAAGTTGAGGAATTCATTGCGGCTGGTTGATATTCACTTTACTGGATCCGGTTTGGTGGCAAATTTGTTCTATGAGTTGTTGTTTGTAGTATGTCATATTATTTTAATGGGCCGCAGAAAAAAACCCGCGTACTAGGGCGCCTAGGACCCAGTGGCGTGGTGAGGGGTTGGCCAAGGAGAGTATCAAGCCTCGGGCGCTACTCACAAAGGGGCGCCAAATGGTATATTTTAAATATAATATATGGTTTTCGAATTGGGGAGGGGGCGCGGCGCTAAAAAGATATTGTGCCCCGGGCGCGAGTTAAGCTCGCTACTACGCCCACTGCTAGGACCGTTACTTGCCTGACACATGTATTATCAATTAGCACGGGGGCCCCCACACTTTTCGGCCCCCCCCTGTGACGAGAACTAAGGATAACCTGTTGAATTAAGACCGTCCTGACCTGTCAGTGTAGTTTTCGTCCGACCGGGGGGGGGGGTTCAGACCCCCATGCATGCACACATCTATCATGTCCGTTGTAATCTGACATGCACGTATAAAATAAACATTTGCCACTTGATGAGCTGCATATTATATTTCTTCTGACATTCTCAAGTTTACATTTCAAGCAGTCTTACACACACACACACACACACACACACATCAACATAAAACACACACAAAAAGCCCATTGTCAAATTAACATATGAATATGCCTGACCAACATATAGGCCTACATGTAATATTATTCTCATCCTTGTCCTTGCTGGTTGTGTCTTCCTAACATACATACAAGTGTGTATATATAGTGGTAAGTGATATGCCACGACCTATATATATATATATATATGTATATAATGTCCACGTGTGTATTTTAAAGAGGGGAAAACTCATACCGAGACCCTTGTACCATGATTCATGTCACCGTGTGTGTGTATCCATGTGGCGCCTGACGTGTTTAAGACGGTGTGCTCAGTCGGAGAAAGTTTGGAGGTGGGGGGATGTAGAGGGGAGGAGATTTATATAAAGGTGTGTGAGTGTGTGTGTATGTGTGTCCGTGACTCGTAGGCCTAGGATGGGCAATGGGGTTTGACATACACACACACACACACACCATCTATACATTTATTCATATAACGTGCGGTCACAAACACACTTTACGCCATAATACGCACATACACAAACACATACAAACACACACGCTCATTTATACAAACAAAGCTGGTGTTCCGATTGCGCATGTTCTATTTTTTTTTTTTATTTATCGTGCACCCAGTGAAATTCTTCTGAGGTCTGTGTGTGAGTGTGTGTGTGTGTGTGTGTACAGAAAGAACATAACACACCCAAACATTGGACTGGTAGGTGGTTTGGGGAGGGGGAGGGGGTTGGAAGGGATTAGGGTTGTGTGAAGCGAGGAAGAAAGTTCTACGACTGTTTTAAAAGCCTGGGTTAAAACCTTGGAACCGAAGCCGATCTCACATCTGCTAGCACGTGTCAGACGTGGGGAAGTACTAATTTCCTTACAACTTTCACAGCCAGGAAATTAAAATAAAGAATTCTTTCGATTCAAATGTTTGCTTGTTTCGTTTATCAAATAAATGCTGTTTTGTGTTGTTTTTTTTTTTTGTAATCTCATTGTTAAGAAATAATTTTCTCTCCCCCTTCCCTTTCCCCTTTTCCCCCTTTAATTTAGACACAGTACCTGTAGTCAGGCACGCCGAGAGGGAGGTCGGGGGGGCGTCATTGCCAGGGGCCCGCATCTGTAAGGGGGCCTGGCCTCCCCGGCCATGTAATTTTATTTCACGACTCATTGTTTATTAAGGGGCCCGCAATGATGTCATGCCCTGGGGCCCTTGTTGGCTCACGGCGCCCCTGCCTGTAGTTTATATTTTCGAACAGTGCCATACATATAGGGGGGAGGGGTTAGGGGTGAGTGAGATGGAGGCGTTTAGGGTCGGCGCAAAATGTGCTGGATTATAATAGTATGGTTGTGACCAGTGGCGTCACTAGGGTTGGTGTCACCCGGTGCGGTAACTCAGGGTGTCACCCCCTCTCATGACACCCCGGTCTCCATATTTTTTTTCAGACACCGTATATATGTGCGCATGCGCGACTTTATTATTTTTTTCCGTTTCCGGGGTCAGGATTTTAGCGATAATTGATATCTATAGGTCAGTGTAAGTATACCAATAATTTCATTAAAATAACGCACTGGCTCCGGATACGTCAAAGACGTACTACGTATTTTTTTTCGGGGTACGTCTAGCTAACTTTGATGACGTCAGTAAACAGAATGAATGAGAACTCTTATTTACTGCAGACGTTGATGACGTCATTTACTGTTAATAATGGGAGATATATTTTTTTTTCGGGGACCATCAATAGATATTGCTCCACACCCTAACCCTACCCCTAACCCTAATTCTGAAAAAAAAAATCTGAAAAAAAAAATATATGTCTCTTAGAGGAATCGAACCCGCATATAGTTAGCCCTAAATGGGTCACGGCCAAACGATTAGCCCACTCTGCCAGCGCGCCTCAGTAGCTACAATTTTAATATATAATCAAAAAGAATGGCTCGGTTATGCAAAATAACTTTAAATCATAAGAGTTCATCTTAGACGTATCCGGAACCGGTGCGTTAAAATAATTAATAATAAAAAGTACGCAGTGTCTGTTAATAATCGAAGATATTTTTATTTATTTATAAAAATTAAATACGGCTTTGAATTATTTTAAGAATATAGACCTAAAACTAGATATTTTGCAGTTGGGTGTCACCCCTTGTGAGGGTGTCACCCGGTGCGGTCCGCACCCCCCGCACCCCCCTAGTGACGCCACTGGTTGTGACCTATATAACAATAGGACGCTTTTGATCTGCTATTTAAAAAAGTTATGTTCACAAATAAACAATTCACTTCTTTAATATAATTATACTGGAAGGGGTGTGGGTGGGGTTGGGGGGAGGAGGGGGTAATCACCAGTTTGACCTATGTCACGTGAGTACACCACAGGCCAAAGAAAATATCTCCTAACCTTTTTGTTGGTGTATTGTTTTTATTTATTTTTTCATTTCTTCTGCTGACAGTTTTTTAAACAATTCATTATTTTTGTTTTGTTTTGTTTCAACAGTCCGTATTGATGAAGTTTTTAGTTTGAACTGGTTAGAACATAATCACAGATTTTAGTACAGCTTTATTATAAATAGATCACAATCGTAATGTATGTTTATTATATAGGCCTCAATCATACTATGTGTTTATTATATAGGCCACAATCATACTGTATTTTTATTTATATAGACCACAATCATTCTGTATGTTTATTCAAGTTTATTATATAGGCTACGTATTATTATTATTATTATTAATTATCAGTAAAGATGGCACGTCTTTTAAGAGTTATATAACACAGATCAATATATAAGAATCATCTACGGAGTAAATTCTCGCCTAATCTTTAGACAATAAATGGAACGGCCGGGTAAGAGCAAGGATCTCACTATGTCATATGTTCTTCTCATTCCAGTGGCCGATAATGTCTGGCGCCCACGCCGTTACCTATCTACACACTAAACCCCCGGGCGACATAATCGCTTTTCTTTTCTTTTTTTTCACTCAAGTCTGTTTGACAATTTTATAACTCAGCATTTGTTTTAGAAGACTAACTACCCCGCGCGGGGGGGAGGGAGGGGAGGGGGGGGACACTACCCCAATGAAGACCCAGAAACAAAAAGATTAAATAAAGTGCCAGAAATTCGGCTGCCTAAAAAGCAAACACTGGGACCGTGCGTGGGAGACACAGCGTACATTTTCTTATCAGCTTTGTTAGTACACGGGTTCTTACACTGTGCTGAGTAGAGAGACTAACCCGAAAAAAAAAATAATTTAACTGCAGTTGTACACTTTGATAAGTGTGATAGATAAATTTATATAGTAGAATATTTCAATTTACAATATTTTTCTTCCTTTTTTTTTTTTTTTTTGGGGGGGGGGGGTAAATTTAAAATGTTCTATAGAGTTCTAGCTATAGATAGATAGATAGATAGATAGATAGATAGATAGATAGATAGATAGATAGATAGATAGATAGATAGATAGATAGATAGATCCTGCTTTCTTGCCACGTTGTACCATTCAAACGAAATGTTACCCAGTATACACAGTATACTGTACAGAAAACACGTGACAGCAATCTATGACGTATTTATTTGTTTACTGCTGGCAACTTTTCAGTTAAAAAATACAACTATGTATGCCAACAGATCGCGATGGGGGGGGGTGGAAAGGAAGGGGGGGGGCTCATTCAATGATTTTATTCCTAAGTAGCTTTGCACATGTAACGTGACACTAGTTAACCCAGGGGGCAGCAGTATATGAACAATATACAGGCTGTCTGTCTAGTTTTTTTTTGCAGTGGCGTAGCGTAATGGGGGCGGTAGGGGCGGTCCGCCCCGGGCGGCACTTTTGTTACTTTTTAGGGGGCGGCAAAATGTATTAATTAAATTGAAATACCTAAATAAGAGGGCGGGCAAAATTGTCTTCCGCAGCCCAGGGGCGGCCCATACCCACTCTACGCCGCTGATTTTGTTTTGCATTCAAAGTCGGGTTTAAGATGCGTGGGGGGGGGCAGACAGGGATATAAGAAAAAAGCATCAACCTAATGTGCACATGTATATTTCAATGTGTATTGAATGCTGAATGAACCGCAGGTAGATTATAATAGCGCGGCACCCTACCACACACACACACACACACACACACACACACACACACACCAGCTTAGTTCACCCTTCATCACGGGGGCTCCACCATAAAGTCCATAATTGTGTACGACGCCTTCCCTTCTGCAATAGTGCCCATAGGAAACAGACTGGACAGTTGACTCGAAACAGTTGACTCATGATTGGACAGTTGACTTAAGTCAAGACTGAAAGGTTGACTCAAGACTGGACAGTTGATTAAAGTCAACACTGGACAGTTGACTCCAGACTGGACAGTTGACTCAAGACTGGACAGTTGACTCCAGACAGGACAGTTGACTACAGACTGGACAGTTGACTACAGACTGGACAGTTGACTACAGACTGGACAGTTGACTCCAGACTGGACAGTTGACTCCAGACTGGACAGCTGACTCAAGACTGGACAGTTGACTCCAGACTGGACAGTTGACTCAAGACTGGACAGTTGACTCCAGACTGGACAGTTGGCTCAAGACTGGACAGTTGACTCCAGACTGGACAGTTGGCTCAAGACTGGACAGTTGACTCAAGACTGTACAGTTGACTCAAGACTGGACAGCTGACTCAATTCAAGACTGGACAGTTGACTTAAGACTGGGCAGTTGACTCAAGTCAAGACTGGACAGTTGACTCAAGACTGGACAGTTGACTTAAGGCTGGACAGTTGACTCAAGTCAAAACTGGACAGTTGACTCAAGACTGTACAGTTGACTCAAGACTGGACAGTTGACTCCAGACTGGACAGCTGACTCAAGACTGTACAGTTGACTCAAGACTGGACAGCTGACTCAATTCAAGACTGGACAGTTGACTTAAGACTGGGCAGTTGACTCAAGTCAAGACTGGACAGTTGACTCAAGACTGGACAGTTGACTTAAGGCTGGACAGTTGACTCAAGTCAAAACTGGACAGTTGACTCAAGACTGTACAGTTGACTCAAGACTGGACAGTTGACTCCAGACTGGACAGCTGACTCAAGACTGTACAGTTGACTCAAGACTGGACAGTTGACTCCAGACTGGACAGTTGACTCCAGACTGGACAGTTGACTCCAGACTGGACAGTTGACTTAAGGCTGGACAGTTGACTCAAGACTGGAAGTTGACTTAAGGCTGGACAGTTCACTCAAGTCAAGACCGGACAGTTGACTCAAGTCAAGACTGGGCAGTTCACTCAAGTCAAGACCGGACAGTTGACTCAAGAAGATGATTTCATTCATAATATACACACAGCTGGTTTATTACCATTATAAGTACTAGTAATTTCTAAACCAAAAGGCAAAAAAAGAAGTGATCTTTGTTGAAATACCAGTATCAATATTTCTCTATTAACACATTTCACTTGCATATCGCACTTACATATTACACTTTATTTTAAAAAATGCATTGTTGACAACAAGGAAACATAAATGCAGTAAATAGAAAGTACAAAGAAACGGTTTTTTTTTTATAGCTGACACGGGGAACATTGGGGGCGCTTGATTTATGGGTTTGTGTTAGGCCAAGGGTAGGTAGTGCTGAATGTGGGACACGCAGATCAAAGATCTTAAGTTGTCAAAAATAAATTCCGCAGGAGAGGGAGGGTACTATGAGCTG